>JADLZN010011407.1:197500-421676 GCA_018155175.1 Sinocyclocheilus anophthalmus | reverse complement strand
GTCATGTCCAAGGAAAGCTAAATCTCTGTCTTAGCATCTACGCATAGCTGGTCAGCTAAGCCTTCTAAAGTGGCACTCAAAGTTAAAATGATATCAACAGCATGTTTCATTACGTCTCTATGAATGAATGAATCAGCGTTTTTGAACATGTAGTTGAATGACAGTCACTTTCCACCACCTTGTGGCGCAACACTGTAAATGCACTGCCTGCCAGCCCGTCTAGAACGCGCGCTGGTGGAAATATCAATAGAAAGTCTCTTGTCCAGTCAGATTCGAAAATCAGCTTACAACTTAGGCTAATGTTTACTATAGGCAAACGATTTAGCCACCGATTATGGCGCTTTTCCACTGAATGGTACGGCACGGTACGGCTCGGTACGGTTCACTGTTGGGGGTTTTTTCCACTGGGTACAGTACCTGGTACTTTTTTTTTTTAGTACCACCTCGGTTGAGTTTCCAAGTTAACCGTACCGTTACCAAAACATGACGCGTAAACTCTGCTGATCACGGATTGGCAGGAGAGAATTGTCACTACCTGCGTCACCGAACTTGCGACACAAACACAAAAAAAACGCTAGATTTAAATCAGCACAGCCAACAAAGGATCGAACGCAACTGTTTTGAAAGAGCGCACCTTTTTTAACAACCAAAAAAATGACTGTTTCATTGTCTGTTGAGGAAGTACAGACATTCCTCCATTGACAGCAGAGGAGTGGATCCAGCAAGAGCTTGATGGGACGATGCGGAATGAAAAAAGTTTTTTTTAGGAGTCGTGGTAGTAGAGGCGGCGCAACTATAACGACATGTGAATAATCCCGCCCACTCTAAAGCGGTACACTGCAGTGGAAACGCAAACTGAGCCATGCCGTGTCGTACCGTACTGAGCCGTACCGAGCCGAGTCGAGTCGTACCACGCAGTGGAAAAAGTGGACAAAAAAGCGCCCATTATTGTCAGAGTTTAGTTCTGTTGTGTGTGGGACAGTTATTTTGTTCATTCTCTTGCTGTACCTTCACTTCTGTTTCAACGGCTTATTTGGTTTCGGGTCATTTTCAATGCTTCCTTTTGTGATCTGATGAGACTTCTCGTCACAGAATGAGGCAGAAAATAAGTTCCATATGTTACTTTAAAAAGAATACATCGATTAGCAATAGATTATAAATTAGGGTGACCATACGTCCTCTTTTCCCCGGACATGTCCTCTTTTTGGACCTACAAAAATGTGTCCGGCCGAGATTTCTTAATTGCCCAAAATGTCCAGGATTCGGCTGCTTTCTTAATCCCACTCCCGCTGAATCTGACCATTGCCGCAACATGCTCACAACAGTTGTTTCACTCCTGCAATGTTCGGGCCACTCTAATATTGTATAATATTTTGGCGCATCAGGGAGCCGCTCTCAGGATGTGGTGTATTTACATATTCTTGAATGAGCGTTTGCGCTGTTTACTTTAACTTTCGATTTCGCAATCACACGCACTCTGTGTAAGGGAGCACCATCGTACATAAGATATTTGTCAATGAGCTCAGAATCTGTTAATACTCAAGCATGGTCTTGTCAGTCATTACTCCTTATTTTCGACCTGTGATCGGTCAAATCTGACTCCTGTAGCTCTTGTTGGATGCAGGGTTGCCAAATCCGCATTTTTTCCACAGAATTGGGCTACTTTTAAACCGTTGCCATGGGTTTATTTTCCCCAGTGGGTTAAAGGTTTGAAATATTGCATAAATTTACATTGACGGAAACAGCTTTGCTATTGAAACATTTTGCCATTCTACCTATGATCACTTTCACTGACTTTCACATTAACTGTTCCCTCCTGGTGGAAAGACCTACCCAAATCAATCCGAGCAGCTGAGTCATTAACCATCTTCAAGAAAATGCTGAAAACACTCTCTTAGTCTTAATTGAACCTCAACTCTAGCACTCTCGATTCTAATAATGTACTTCAATTTATCTGCTTGTTTTTTCTTATTAAAAAACGCGATCCTTACATTGCACTCTTTATTATAGTTCTATTCTAACTAGTTTTTTATAAAGAAAAAAAGAGCTACATGCGAAATCAGTTTAGATTGCAATTAGATTGTAAATTTCGAAGTCTGAAGGAAAAAAAAAAACTGAATGGTTGATTTTAGCTTGGTGAATGAGGGACACATGTCCACTCTGACAGCAGGAAGGCATTAATGACAGGCAGTGTGTTTATAGGCTGCTGTCTCTTTAAGACCGAATGCATGGATCCAATATGATGCACTTGCGATTTCTTTCACCACTGTTTACGTTCACTTAAGACAGGGCTGTCCAAACTCGGTCCTGTAGGGCCGGTGACCTGCAGAGTTTAGCTCCAACCCTAATTAACACACCCAAACTAGCTAATCAAGGTCTTACTAGGCATAATAGAAACTTCCAGGCAGATGTATTGAGGCAAGTTGGAGCTAAACTCTGCAGGACAACGGCCCTCCAAGACCGAGTTTGGAGACCCCTGCATTAATGAATGAAACAAGTGACTGTCTTTATAAGAATAGTGACCAAGCCGTTCATTTGCAGAAATTTTGTTGTGTATGTGTCATTCAATGAAAAAGGATATGAGAAAGGATGGAATCAATTCTGTGTACGCGTATGTCTGAAACGCGGCTCTCTGTGGAGGGCTTTGAATGAGTGTGCGCGCAGCTTCGAATTGTGCATGAATGGTTTAAACAACTTAAATGTTTACATCGGCGACTCTTAGAAAAACGTTGCAAAAACGCCAACTATGATCCATTTTTCCCCTACAAGCTAGTGAACAACGCAATCAAGGAAGAGGGAATGTTTAACCACTGTTCAAGATAACGGCCAGGTTTCGAGCATGAGTGGTGATACATTGTGGTAGCCCGAATGGAAAACACAACAGCCCCGGGACGTCGGGCTAGCGATTTTGCAAGCCCTGAACACTAAGGATTTTTTCTACTGGCCCGGTTGGGCCAATGGTTCAAATTTTTACTTGCCCTGCCACTAAAAAATAAAATATTTGCTGTTATCATTGTTTTTGATCTTATCTTGTATTATAATAAATAAGCTTATATGACACCAATATTTTATATACGAATTAAATTGTACAATTCTCGATTTCAATTTTGATACCACAGCAAAAATCACTAGCCAAAAATAAACAAATTATTAATATTATTAATAGGGCTGTGTATCACCAGCAAATTCACGATACGATACGTATCATGATACAGAGGCCACGATACGATACATATCACGGTACGTGACTGCACTGAATTTCACCGCAGAAGAATTTAGTAAAACAGCTGTTTATTAAACACTGCATACTGTAGGACCACTGCTGACTGTAGGCGGAGTAGACGGTTGATCTCTGCATTATGAAGGGCCTCTATAATTGTACCACAGTACAATATAGGTAATGTCATATGTTTCATGTTTAAATTGTGCACGCCCCACCAGGTACATTATTCTGATTGTTTGCATCTTGTTTTTTAAGCCCATAAATAATAATGTACTTGTTCTAATAATTTTATATTGTAACGTACTCATTCTAATATTAAAATCATCTTAACATTTCTGGTAGGTTATCATTGCACAAAGTCTTCACTGTACCTCACGCACACACGTTTAGTCACTAGATGACGCTGCGTGCGCACAGACATTTTTTTTCACGTTTAGACTAACTTTTTAGCGCTGCCCCGCAATTTGATCAATAAAATAGCTTAAACACTGAAGAGATACATTATCTTTCTCAACAAGGAACTATTAACATCATCGTTTCTAAAGCAATTAAAGCCACAGCTTCACTGTTAATAGAGAAATGCGGCAAAACGGTGGTAATTCATACATACACAGTCTCTCTCTCTCTCTCATATAAATGAACACTTGATAAATCACACTTTTCTGAGAATAGAATATTGAAGTGGAGATCGCTAAACTGCAAGCTAACCGGTGTTTTCAGAAAGCAAGCGCATTTATCCACAGTGGAGAGAGAGCGCGTGCACATGGTTGCCAGGTTGACAAAGATAAGTAACACACTTAAGCAGATATTTTTGCAGTTTTTTTTAAGCCTCTCTACATTTTTGTTTCATTGGGTTTTGTAAATGCATGCATTTTGTTTCTTTTGCCACAAGAATTCGATACGAAAAATGAATGACCCATCTCAGAGTAGCTTTATAGAATGTACGGTTTATGAAAAAAGAAGACAGAGACAGAATTACTGAAGTAAAGGCTTTTATTTGCAACAGGACATTACTGCAAGATAACACAAATATGCAATACAGTTTGCCATTTATTATATGGATGTACAAAACATACAAACAGAAAAAGCCACAATTTTTTTACAATCATTTTTGCTCTAATAACAGAACCTTCAAGTCATTTTTCAAAACTCTAGACACAAAACACAAAACAGTCATTATTTGTAACACAGGCTGTCCAATGTTTAAAACGTTGCATATTGTGTTCTTATGTTTAAAGAAGCCTTTCATTTGCAGAAGCATTGGTTCAAAAAACTAATTCATTATGAAATATCATAGGACCATTACTTTAGATCACCCACACACAAGATACCCATAGTTTCACCGTGTAGTTTTTAGTACAATCATTAAATATAGCTGTTCAAAACATACGATGCATCTTTCATTATGGTTCTACACATTCATACACCATTGTAATAGACTAGAGAGAAAAGTACAGACACTGAAATCATTAAACAAAGTTTGAAAATTATTGATTAAATAATCAACTCACAACAGGTTTTCAAAAGACTTTAAATAAGAAAAAAATAGATAAGAAAAAAGATACAGTAGGCATACAATAAAATGTCAACTGGATTGTTCCTCACTGCATTTCTATGTTTTTATCAACCCTGTCTTGTGGATTTGGCCATTGGTTCTCATCCACATCATAATGGATGTTTTCATTAGCTAAACATCTTGGAAAAAAATAGCAATACAGGCCAGACATTGGTCTCTCCTGTGATTCCTGGCAGGGCTATCCATCGCTGGCACGGAGAAGAGTGGCTTGTTTGTGAGGGGGCCTATTGTGAACCTTCCACCTCCACGTGGAGAAAAATTCCTCAGTCGGGTTACAGTAAGGAAAGGGGAGTATGGGGGTAGATAAGGTGATGAACTGTGGATGGGCCTGAAACCATGATTGCTCTCAGTGCCATTGCGAGGAATTCTGGGCCCATTGCACTGATTTTGCTATGGGGTCCCTCAAATTCATATTCAATGGAGGGTGGTCGGGCCCCCCCAGCGAACATCGTTCTGGGCCCCTCTCAACCGCTGGGCTCTCAACCTCTCCTCCACATCATGGCCAGGGTAAAGCCTGCCTCATCCAAAAATATGAATGGTTTTCAATCATCAGCTTCCAGCTCTATCACCCTCTAAAAACAAATACTGATAACAATGATATAGAATTAATTTTTCTCCTAAGAACAGGCATCTTGAAACTGATCATACCTGATCATACTCCGTCCTCAGTTGCTTCACTTTCATAATACAAACATTTAATATTGTTCATCATTTTCCATAAAAACTATGCTTCAAGAGTAATGCAACAGTTATGTAGTGTTTTGAGCAGTTGTATTAATTGATAGTTAGATCACTGTAAAGAAATTAATAGACACTCAATTCAGATGTAATGGGCGAGTTGCATTTTGAATTAGTAATACTTTGATGTTAAGTTGTGTCATTTGGAACCGGTGATTTTAGTTCAATGAACAAAATAACTTTGGTTCATGTGTATTGTATCCAAGCATTTGGGAAAAAGTGTTTTGAAAAATGTGCATTTTGATCATTGGTTGTTAATTGTGTGTCTAGAGTATTGAAAAATGACATGACTGTTCTCTTATTAGTGCAAATGATTGTTAAAAAAACTGTAAAAAAGTAATTTCCTAATCTGCCCGCTCTGTGCTCAGGTGCTGCCGTTCTCAGCGCCGTCAAAATAAAAGTCCAGCCTCGAACACATCGGCCAAACAGGAAAACGTATCGGCTGATGCCGATATTTGAAAATTTGAAGACCAAATAGGGCCAGGGCGAGATATCGGTCGACCACTAGTAGGGCTGGACGATTATGACAAAAATCATAATTGTTGATTATTCCCTTGAAATTATAATTGCGCTTATTAATTACGATTATCACAATTTACATTGAATGATGTTTATACCATTGTTAAATGCAACTGCATGCCGTATTTTTATATGAAAATAAACAAGCTAAAAACACTAACTGAAAAACTTAGTGTTTTTCTATAGTATTAAGCATAAATGGTCAAATATACATCGGATTGGTTGCTTCTTTTAAATTATAAAAAAGTTAAAATTTGAATGGTATGATAATGTTATGCTAAAACTAAAATTAAATAATGGGAAAAACCCTTAAGATAACATGAAGAAAAAAAAAAGACATCGTAAGCACGCAGAATAACATAAGTGGAATTTGAACGATTAGTAATTGTGGCATCCATAATTGTAATCGCAATTCAACCCTCTACATTGCGAGTAAATCACACGCATATGCGACTAAATCTTACTCTGTGTGACTAAATAATGTCTAACATTAGCCATTGGCTAATACATTCTCAGAATTTACTCGCCAGTGTGTGAGTTGGAGGCTGAGTATATGATTAACACAGATATATTTTCACTCACAGAACACACTCTGAGCGCATCAGTGTTTCACTCTCCGTCAAGCGAGCTGTGATATTTTTCAGTTCATTTGAATGGATGCGCAGCGCACATGTGTTTGTGTGTTTGGTGTAACGTAAACTCTAGTGTGAAGCGCACGACTCACCGTCGCTTTGTTTCACAAACACGCAGCGAGAGAGAGAGAGAGAGTCGTACATAATATGCAGAATTGATGCACTACATGTAAACTATATTCTTTGTTGTATTTTGCTGTCATATTAACGGAGTTCCTTTGGAATTCTTCAGTTTTTAAGAAGCTTGGTTTCTCCTGTAGTGGCTGGAGCTAAATGGCAAACGGACAATCTCATTGGCTGGGTCACCGATTATTCGGTTGTTTGGATTTCAGCGAATCAGTCGACGCGAACGCCCACAACCGGATAATATTCATGAATCCAGTAGGCTCATTAATCCTTAGTTTTATATTGGTTCCTTATATGTTAGAATTCGGTATAAATAAAATCTTATCAGCATTTATTGGTCTTGTATATATATATATTGTTTTTCAGGAGCAATGAATGGACCAAAAAAAAGCACCAGTCCTATGTTCATGGTTACCAAGTTTTAATTCTGATTACTAAAGTTCTATCATTAAATAATTTTGATTATCATATTATAATGCTTGACTTACTGATGTTAAGAGTGTACTTTCAGATGTTTAAAAAGCTGTACCCTTTTACAAACATTATACTTTTACAAACATTATATGTTTGTAAAATGGCATAACTTTATAGATCCAATATTAGTATTGCGGTTCTGGGCAAGTAAACAAAAAAAATTTTGACTAGCCAACTGGCGATTCAATTGGCCAGTGTCGTCTAGAGGGTACGATTAGACAAATTCGATTAATTGTGACAGCCCTAATGGAGACTTTTTTTACTTTTAGTCATTTAGCAGACATTTTTATCTAAAGTGACTTACAAATGAGACAATAGAAGCAATCAAAACCAACAAAGGGAGTGGAGAAACAACAGTATCCACAAGTGCCCATGACAAGTCTCAGTTCGTAAGCACCAGTACACGTAGGTAGGTTTTTTTTTTTATTTTTTTTAGTATTATTAAAAATAGAAGGAAACAGAACAGAATAGGTAGGTCTAGATTCGGTTTTTTGGTCAGGTGGTGGCGAAAAAGATGTGTCTTTAGATGTTTTTTGAAAATGGCTAAAAGAATCGGGAGGTCCTTCCACCAGCCGGGCACAGTCCAGTTTTTGTTAAAAACTAACCAAAATGAAAAATTATTTGTTTATAATCTCTGCACAGGAGAGACTTGGTGTTGTTCCAAACAAAAGGAAATATATCTGTATCGGCATCGGCTATCGGCCAAAATCAGTGAAAAGATCGGCATGCGTGATATCGGCAAAGATTTCAATATATATATCTATATAATATATAAGTGCTGTCAATCGATAACCAAAAAAAAAACCAATTAATACTCACCATTTTTCTTGAAATTAATCCGATTAATCCTACCCAACATTAAAGGTTTTTAACATACTTTAATTGCATAATTTCAACATTCAAATCTTCAAAATTAATGTTATAAACAACAAAGACAGTATTATTTTTTATTATTTGTTTAAGGGGGCATCTTTTTTATGATTCTGAAGGACAGTATAAGGGGCGTTAATTTACACTGGGGGACAGGGGGGAAACTGCTCCCCCCCCCACTTTTTCACAATCACGTTTTGTGTCCCCCTCCACTTTAAAATCATGTGTTATGAATTTTTTTTAAATACGACACGCCTTCTCGCCACGGAGGTGCAGGATCCGACAGGCCTACAGACGCACCGCGTTCCAGGAACGTGCTTGTGCACACTCTAAAAAAGCTCATGAAGGTTCTAAGAGCAGGTATCGCGGGGGGGTTGCGGCACAGTCAGCGATGAATGAAACGCAGAAGCAGACAGAAGATGACTTAATGTCATCAGGGATGAAAAGAAAGAAAGAAAGATGTGAGGTAGTTAATTCAGTAAATTAGCTCAGGTAAGGGAAATCATATTTTCAGTCTACACCTGTAAATGTTAGCCTACGTTGATGAGCTAACGTTACATACACTGTTGCTAGTAAAGCTGTTGTTAGCTAAAATTTAATGTAGATGGTTCCTCAAACTGGGTTACGTGATGGCGACAGAAGGGGTTTGTCTGGGAACAAAATGCGAGGTTTGCGGTTGTTGAGTGAACGAACGTGTGCGGAAAGTCATGATTCAATGATTATTATAAATACAAGCAATGCCTTAGTTACTGAATGAACACACGACTCGATGACTCCCGCATTAAGACAGCGACTTACCGCCACCTACTGGCGCTTTTAGTATTTAAAAGAATCACTTTTTTATCATCATTGCATATTAATCTATTTATATTTGGGCAAATATTGTCCTTTAATGGAAAAGGTGCAGTCTAAGTGGAAGAGAGGGGGTACGCAGAAATGCCTCAGGGGGTACTCAACTCTAAAGTCTGGGGACCACTGATGTAGAACATTCTGTCCTGTGCAACAAATGATTTATTTTATATTTTCAGGTACAGCGGTTAGTTTGAAATAAAAGTTTGTTTAACAGTGGCAATTGAGTCTCACATTATTTAAACATTAATGGTGAACATTTTCGATTTTATAAAATTATTCTCTCAAGTCGTGGCGATTGGCCCCTATTAAACAATAAATAAAAGACAGACATATTTTTCTTATACATAGTTTAGTAGCCTACTATTCTTTTTGGCAGAATTGATCATTAATCAACTTAATTATTTCCTGGATTTTGTCCCTATATGTGTCAAACATATATGTTTAAGTCCCTAAATGTATGTACATGCAGGAAATGGGATTCAAATCGAAAACATTTCCCCCCATTTTGTGTCTTCCTCACTTCTCAAACCAAAGTTACACCCTCGTCAGTATCAATGATACGCTCTTAAAAATAAAGGTTCTTCACGATGCCATAGAAGAACCTTTTTGTCTAAATGGTTCCATAAAGAACCTTTAAAATCTGAAGAACCTTTTTGTTTGACAAAAGGTTCTTTGTGGCGAAAGACGGTTCTTCAGATTATAAAAAGGTAAGAAAGAGATGTTCTTTAAAGAACCTTTGACTGAATGGTTCTTTGTGGAACCAAAAATGGTTCTTCTATGGCATCGCTAGAAGGCAGCTTTATTTTAAGAGTGTACCAATACTGATTTCTCTATAAAATTGCATTTTTGTAAATAATGATCTCTTATTTTTGTTCTATAATTTCAGAGTTGAATGTAGAATGTAAATTGCATAAAACGTTTTTAAAATACCATTCACTTAAGCATACTGTAGCAGTGATTCATATTTCAACCACAGAAATTAGATATTTAATACAGTTATTGCTATTATTGGTCGCACCACATGATGAGTGGTCGCTCCAAATGACACAAAGACGTTATATCATTAAAAATCTATTTAAAGAGAAGTGTGAAAAGTGCCCCAGTTCTTTAGCCCAGTTATTTCTGTACTTCGCCAAATATTGGTGTCAACTGACTCTTCGCAGGAGTTCATTAATAGGCGGTTTGACATATTATAACGCCTAAGCCGTCATTTTTGTCCAACAAACAAACCAGACAGGAGAGTAGATTAACGTCGGTGGCCTTGAACTTGAAACAAGATACCTTCTGATGTTCATTCATGTTTATTTCGTGCTATGAATAGTAAAGATGAAGAAATGATCAGTTCATGTGCGGCTTGAACGGAATGGCTAAATCAATATGTCACGGAACACGTTAAAAGACCACAAAAACTGTATTTTTTTTGTTGAATTTCTTTAAAAATATAATAAAAAAAAAAGAGACAACATTTGAAAAATGAGACGTTTGTTTCATATCAGAAGTAACCTGCTCTGTCGGCACGTTGTCAGTTTCCTCTTTGCTCCGTGATGTATTTTTCAATGCGTGAGAACATGATGCATGGCTTAAAAGTGCCATGGTTTGTCGGACGTAGCAACAATAACTAAGGGGCCAGGTCTTTGCGAAAGGTCAATTTAGAGTAGGGGGAGGTTGAGATAACAACATGAACATCTTTCTTGTAGTAGAACATGACATCTGGAGTTTGTGCGAGAGTGCAGGGTGCGTGCAGGGTCGACTTAACTGCTATGGTGCCATTGTTGAGCGTTTATTTTACTTTGCTTGGCAGTGGAATCTGGCAGAATAGATTTAAATGATTATTAATAAATAAATAATAAATTACTAATAAATGCATAATTACATGCTCTGAAATTTTTTTGTTGCATTTTTTCTCATATTGTACAAAGATTAAACATAAACCGTCTGAAATGACCCAAACTGCATAAAAATCTATTCCTAATTATACTAAAATAAGATATTTTATGTATATAAACCATCAATTGAATATAAAAGCACAAAAACGGCCAATCTGGGACATATATCTATAATGGAATACACTCTGCAGTGGTCGCACCACATGATATTTGGTTGCACCACATGGTATTTTCAAATTCAGTCAAAAAGTTACAAGCACAGAATTGGACACCTAAACAAAACAAGCTAGCTTCCCACAAAAGGTCACTATAAAATTTATAATGAAAATAAATAATTGCAGACATAACTTATTATTCATTGTTTTTTTTAGGTCATACCACATGATATCCAAATGTGGTAACTACACACCAGCCGTTAAAAAGGTTATTTTTTTCCAAATTTGAAAGAGACTTATAAACCTGCTTGATTCTTCCATGGGTCCTTAGCAAATTGGTATATGATGCAAAGTCCTATCTTTGAATGGGGAAATTTTTTTTTATTTCACATATAAGTACCAATATGGTTCTGATGGTGGCACCAATTAGGGCTGTTCGCAATAATCAATACATCAACTTATCGCGCAATATATGTACATGACCTCAATAATTTTTGGTGAAAAAATTTCGTTCATATATAATTTAAAATAATTAATGTCATCGTGTTTTGTACATTCCACTTGCGCCGGTGTCTTCTGCAGCTTCTCGTACATAACGTGGTGCAGTCATGAGGTGCTCGTTCACATTTAAAAATGCTTCTACAAAAAAAAAGTTTCATCTGAAGATATGGTCTTGTTTAGGGACCTGTGCCTTTGTGCATACGCACATCTGACAAGCAGTGCTTGTGTTTCTCAGCAATAGTGTGCACCCTTCATTTACAGAGAAAAAAAAACTGTTCTTTGTGCTTTTTTCTTTTTTTGTACTTGTTACTTTGCACTTTTGTTAGAAAATGTTTATTTACTAATTATTCCGTTTTTTTAAGGTATCTTATATTTTGATACTTAATTTCCATGATCTAAATATTCTTAAAAATGATAAGTTTGTTGTCATTTGGAAGCGTGTAGGCCTTCTTGCATTATTATGCAGTACAGTATGATTATATATTCAGTGGCATAAAATGGTCTTAAAATGACAATAATATAATTTATCGCAATTATTTCTGGGGCAATATATCGCACAACAAAAAGTTGTTATCGTGACAGGCCTACGCACCACATGATATTTCATAAAATGGAAATCATCGGACAAAGTTTATTTGTATATTATGATGGAAATATAAATACAAATGCTTTGCAATTTTACACAGGATTACAAAACACTTTGGAAATCATGCCAAATAGTGCATAAAATTAATCTGAATAAATGTAGGGTAATTTCAAAGACGTTTACAAAAAAAAAGTTATGACGGTCGCACCACAAGATATTTTTACACTTTGAATAACAAAAATTACAAATAACTAATGTTTTGGAATACACACATATACTATAATATTTATATATATCTATATAGATATAGAGGCATCGGCTGTCAAAAAACCTACGGTTCAAACATTACTGTGGCTAGTTGCTATGCACTGCTCTTGGTTGGTCATTATGGAAGTAGATCAGTAGATCATCAGCAGATCTTTACGCTCACATCAGTGGTTATATGGGATTGAGCTCTCATGCCAATTTGCCCCGTTTCGTAAATCTGACTCTTAAAATGTCAAATAAAGGCCATGGCTGAGGGAAACGTATTCACAACTGCACAGCAGAAGGCACAACATGCTGCCATTTCTGTTTTTCAGCAACACATTTCAGCAATAATAATAAAACAAATCTCATTAAGGTTAAGTCAAGTATTCATAAGCCGCTGTTTTATATTGTTCCATTCCTAAACCCTGGGTTAGTGTTCTTATTCGAACGTTAACCCAGATTAATCAGATCCTGATTATTTAAGGTATTATCAGTAGTAGTGTTAATTTTGTCAGCTATTTTCATTTTAGTCTTAGTCCCGGGCTAAAATGTCCTTGTTAGTTTCTATCATATTTAGTCAACGTTATCCTGTTTAGTTTTAGTTGACAAAGTCTCAACATTTTAGTCTAGTTTTAGTCTAAGAAAATCTAGACTAAAATACTTCAGGTTTAGTCAATGAAAACTTGACATTTTAGCAATAAGATTATTAGGGATGCACGATATATTGGCCACCATATCGGTATCGGTTGATAAATGCTCATTTTTTCTGTTATCGGTATCGGCCTGATAAGAAAATTTGGCCGATATCTTAAAGCCGATAAATAATGCATTATTTCCTTCAGAAACACTTCAGATGCACGCTGTTCGTTTGCAGACTTTTGTGCAATTGTACATTGTAATACTGTGTTTATTTGATGTATATCTGATTCATCTCATATAGAATGCGTTTGGTTAAATTAAAAAGAGCGCTTCAGTTTACCGGTGAACATCTTTAGCTCAGCGCACGCAGCTCAAAAAGCAGTGCACAACATTAATAACTATGAATGGGAATGTCGTGTATATAACATTCTAATGAGCACATTATTATAATAAAACGTTGTGAATTCTATGGGTTTAGTTGCTGTGTTTCAGCGCGTTGTTATGGGAAGAGCGCATCCACAACAGGATCACACATTCTGACTATAGCACGCAATAACTGCATCATTTTGTACATATATAAGTTGTAATATTATGTTTATGTTGTATTAATATTAATCTCAGGATGCCTTTCCTTGAGTTAAATACGTGCCGCAAAACGCTTCAGTTACCGGTTCATCAGTCTTCAGCTTCAGCACTCGCAGCTCAACGGCTGCTATTTAAAACAGTGGTATTAGTTTGTTACTTTTTCAAAATCATTGATACGTTATTAATAACAACCACTTGTATTTTTCTATTATTATTTTCATCAGCAATATGGTTTAGTAATTAAAATCATTTAATTACTGTCCGTGCAGAGGCTATTCTGTTTTATTGATCTGTGGTGCATTAATTTTGATTCTTTACACGTGTAATGATGTCCAGTGACTTGTTTGCATTATTTATGAAATATTTTATTTATTTGTAAGACTTTATAACTAAATTTGGTAATGGGAGAGTAAAAAATATTTTTAAAACGTACACCGTTAAAACTAGGCTGCTAATGTTGAAGTGTTTGGGATGTGGTTTTAATGATGAGACCTTTTTTGTAATAAGGCTCTCAAAAAGTATATAACAATTTGGAGATAGATTTAAAGCCAAAAATACGGTTCACGGGCTTTCAAAAATAAGAAATTACGGTATCGGCCAAAATTTTCATATCGGTGCATCCCTAAAGATTATTATTAATTAACCGTACAGTAGTATTAATTTTGGCAGCCATTTTTTTTATTTAGTCTTACTCAAATGTACATTTTATTTATCATATTTAGACAAACTTGTCCTGTTTGTTTATTCAATGACATGTATGAGCATTTTAGTCAGGTTTTTTAGTCAAAGAAATATTAGTCACATTTTCGTCGTTCTGTATAATGGTTAAACTGGTAGAAAATTTTTTTTCTCAAAATTATAATCGTAAAGATTGTTGTCATTTGAGAAATTTACTTTAGCATTTCAGGTATTGCACTTTCACTAGTAAGCACAAATCAATATAATGTGAACTCATACATGGTGTATTTTACCTCATATAGTGTACTGATTTCGTCTCGGCTTTATTTAGAAAATCAACACCCCCGGCCTCTGCCCCTCTTCGGTCTAATCTGCCAACAGATAACCCAAATGGAACAGTCTTTACCCAGTGAACATTTCCTCGTCTTCACTACTTCATAAATTTGCAGTCGTCTCCTTCGCTCTTTAACACAACAGAGGTGGTCCAGTGTCTTATGCAGCGATCACCTCGCACAATCAATTCCGTCGCGATCTATGCCAGGACACTGAACGGTTCCATGAGTTGACGCGTTCATTTAGATGCTAAACTCCAGTCGTGATTGTCTGTGTTTTCGATCATCTGCAGGCGGCGCTTCCGCACATGGAGTTGCCAGATGCGTAAAAAAGCAAAACACACCGGGCAGAAAATGTATGAATTTAACAGCGAAGCTCTGATTCGGGGATTAGAACTCTTGATATCTGGCAACTGCACTCATGAAAGCTCGCGTGGAGCAGTCTGCATAAACAATTGGTCCTTTTTTTGACGAAAATAAAGATCGCTGGTTTTTGCAAAGTTTTTTTTAGTTTGTATCTTTTTGAATACATTTTAGTCTCGTCTTAGTTAAGACTTAGTCTTAGTCGATATAGTCTTAGTTATCGTTTATTGACCTTATTGTCGTCTCGTCTTAGTCATGGAAAAAAAGCTAGTCAACAAACTTTTTTTGTCATAGTCTTCGTTAATGAAATTAACACTAATCAGTAGATCTGTCATAACCAGTTATATGTCAGTTCTCTGCTCACAGTCAATTAAATTAATACACAATTCTCAAGAGGCCAAAATTTAGGCTTGGAGAAAATGTGTAAATGTACACTTAAAAAAATAAAAGCTCTTTTAGTGTAATTGTACAAACGTCCAGCTTCAGCTGGTGCTTCTCGTGTCAGATCTTGACTGATTTTGATCAAGTAAAGGTCAGAATAACTGCAGTAATAACTCCTGATGAACACTTACTGCACTGAAGCAGCTAAGCTTTACTTGATTCTCCATCAATCACTTTTTAGAGTCGCAAATATGATCATCAGGATCCTTTTTGAGGAGCGTTTGTTCTTCAGATCTTAAATCATCACTGGATTGCATTGCATTATATGTTTGGATCAAACTAAACATTTAAATATCATCTTAAATATTAATGGAGATATAGAGTGATGAATGGTATTTATACCATTTTATGTAATTATCTGATAAACTGTTATAAAGAATTATTATAGGCCTATATATAGTTGCAGTCAAAGTTATTCAACCCCTCTGACCTGAAAGACATTTTGCTGCCGAGAGCAAAGCTTTATGAATACAATTCAACAAAGGCATCAGTAAACCAGTAAGGAAAGTTTATTAATACATGAGTTGATTGAAATGTAAAGTGGAGGGAAACATGGACAAGAAAAATGAAAAAAATCTAATTGGCTTTAAACATTCATATACAAAATTATTCAACCCTAAAAAGTCAAATTTTGTGCAGAAACACTAAACATTAAACACATTAACCACTGCCTGTAAGTGGTTAAAAGCTTCTGTCATTTCTCTACAGAAATCTTGCAAGGAACCAACAACAGGATAAAGCCCAGATCTGCAGTCTGACCATCACAGATGAGTGTGTGAAAGCACCGCTCTCTCAGCTCAAATAACACATTTACTCAGACGTCAGCTCAGCTACCATCATCAACGAAAGTAATGGAATAACACAATCATCTGCATCATTTAATCATATCGTTAAACGGTAGTTCACTTAATAGACTCATACGACTGATGTCGCCTATGTTCAATTTTGTCTCACAAATACATTTCGTTGACCAACAGACTCGATTCTTGGGTTGAAAGTAGGCCTGGGCGATAAAACGGTATCGGTATTTATCGACGGTACACCTTCATCGATAACGATAGAATAATGTTCGATATAGCGCACGATATAGGCACGTGCTCTGAGTGACAGCACACACGAGCACATGCTGAATTGAGTGCTGTGCCTGCCTGTGACGAGGAGATTGTAAATAAAAAAATGAATATTAGTCGAATTTAAAAGTAAACATTTGGATCAATCGAATGTTAGGTGTGCGTCAGGGAGCGCGAGATGTGATGATGATGTAAGTGACACTGTTGAATTTTAATGCTTTGTTAGTCTAGCCCACGAGACGCGCAGTTGCGGAGTTATTCATGCAAAATATTCGAGAAATATACGTAGCTCAAGAGTTTTAGGAATCTTGATTAGATTAAACCCCAAACCAAGCCGTTCACACAGAACGCAATGCATATTTCGCGCATTTTCTAGAGGGACATCTATGACTGCTGCACTCACGTCTCACACAAAGTTAAAACGGTTTAAACGTTTATAAAACACGTCGCGAATTTGTGGAGGTTTATTCTAAGTGTACTAATAATTTTTTTAATGCGATCTGTGTGATCGGCGATTCGGCTCTCTTGTATTAAAGCAATGCATGCATGAGGGGTGAGCGATATGAGTAAAATTCATATCAGGAATTTTCAACTGTCCAGGCGATATCGATATTATATTGCGATATGAGAAAAAAAGATTACAGGCAAGATATTTTAACCTTATATAACTAGAAAAAGTGAGGGATTGGACATAGACCTGAAAAGTCTTTTTTTTTTTATTGTGCCATTGTTTTTCTTAAAAAGTGCAAATGTGCAAAATGAGGTAGGCCTGTATGAATTAAATATTGTGTTTGAGTAGGCCAGTGGTTCCCAAACCTTTCTGCCGGGCCCCCCTTTTGTAGATAAAAATATTTTCACAAACTTTAACTTTCTGCTTAGGACAAAAAACCATGCATCGTTCTGTAATTTCTACATGGCTCCCTGGCAATACAAAACTCTGATTCTTCAAGGCGCCATCTAGTGGTCTATTTATTGATACAACCACCAAATGCTAAAACTGATAACAGAGGCGCTCAAGGGGGTTACTGTCAAGTCATGTGAGGTCATTAATGTTCAAATTAATATTTTGTGATCCAATTATTTACTTAGCAGACAAGTGGCTGCATGAGAACGGAACATTACGTTAGTGTAGTCTTTATCACCCTGCAGAGGTTTCTTTTGCAAAAGAATCTGCTGACTGTACACGATCCCTCAGTTTGGGAACCACTGGGAGTAGGCCATTTGTGTCTAACTTTAGTCTGTTACGATGCTTATGTGTTTGATTACTATGTACTGGTGTAGTGCGGCTTGCACACAGAGGACAAAACGTTCAGCCTCGACTCTTGATAGTCATTTGTGTTCAAAATTTGCAAAAGTAGTACCAAATTGAACAAACCTATATAAATGCAAAATTTGAATTCATATAACAGTATCCACGGTATAGCAAAATCCATATAATGGAACAACATAATACCGGTAGTCAAGTTCATACCGGTATAGCGCCCACCCCTCGTACATGATGCTGTTTTTTGTTCATAATTGGTTAGCAATTACGAAATTATATTTTGATTTAGAAATGTTCATTTAGACGTTATGAACTGTGTATAGACAGCACAGTTAATATTGGAGTAATATGCATTAAGAGCGGCTACTTTGCTCATTGCGTCCTCCTGTGGCCTCGGGAAACAAGCCAAACTTTTCTGTAAGACTTATTAGTCTGCATGTAAAACATTAGAAAGGAGATATTTGTTTAATTTTTATTGTGTTTGACTGTTAAAAAATAAATATTTGTTGTTTGTCTCAATAAAATGGGTTAATTTAAAAATACAGTGGTTAAATGTAAAAAAAAAATTTCTATTGCTCTTTGTTTTAAAAAAAGGGTAGCCTATCAAACATGTCAATAATTATCGATACGAAACATTATATCATTGATACATTTTTTTGCTATATTGCCCAGCCCTAGTTGAAAGTGAACATTTGCTTGCAATATTTTGCTGAAATATCACTATGTGACCGACCTTAAACAACATCAGGCATGATGAAAAATAATTCCCAACAGCACATCCGCTGCAGTTCCGCTTCATGGAAGTAATTCAATGCCCATAGTATTGCAACGTTTTGTAAAAAGAAATTGAAAACATGGGCAAAAAAAAAGTGTTGAAAACAAAAAAAAAGAATTGCAAGATAAAAATGGGTTTTGCAAACTTAAAAAAAAAAAATAAATAAAAAATTCACAAAATATAAATAAAGCAGTGCAAAAGCAATGATTTCGCAACATATTTTCCATGGCCATAGCTACTAATTTATTTGCAATGCTGCTTTTATTTTGCGTTTCAGTCAAGAGTGAGCTCACGACACCAGTTTTTTTCCCTTTGCGCTTCACGTTTCTGCATGTTTCACTTTCTGGCATTGTTTTGACATGGGCGTGAAGTCAAGGGACTGGCCTGGACCGCCGCCCTGGAAGTGATGTCATCGGCCTGTGACGCAGAGCTGAGAACTGATCAAGGCACCGTCGTTGAGCAGAGGCATGTGGGTGGATCCTTTCCTTTTATTCACTAGCATTAAAACATGTATGCTTTCGTTTTATTAACTATATGTGTATTAACAGCGTTTGCTCAAGTTCAAGTTAGAGATCAGTTAAAGTGCTAAATATGCTTTACACTCATGAAAATACCCGAGATGGCTTAAAGAACACAGATAAACCATATATAACTGTAACTGTGTTTACTGTCTTGATGTTTCATCAGTCAACACGTCTCTCTTTTATCAAAGACCTTGATTTTATTCAGCAGAGTCCATTGACTCCGCCTCCATGTCAAAACAATGCCGGAACGTGAAACACGCAGAACCGCGAAGGGAAAAAAACGGTATTGCGAGCTCACACTTGACTGAAACGCAAAATAAAAGCAGCACTAAATAAATTAGTAGCTATGGCCATGAAATATGTGTTCTGAAATCATTGCTTTTGCGATTCTTTATTTTTGTTTGCAAATCTTCATTTTTATCTTGCAATACTTTAATTTCCTTTTGCAATTTTTATTTTTTGCTCAATACTTTGTTGAAAATATTTGTGGCATTGAACTGACTCCATAAGCTTCCCGTTCATGCACACTAGACAGCATTATGGATCTAGTTATTAAACGAACAAACTGGATAGAGAGATAGATATAATTAATGTGAACATACAATACAAAAGCTATGCTCAATATCTCATGCACACAGCTCTGGGCCAAAGAATGGATGAGCTTATAAAACATAACATCAACATTATCTAAACTGAAGTGCAATGTGCTGACACTGACTGCAGGACAGAGAAATACAGTGGTGTATAGCAGACATAACCTATGAATGAAAGGTTGCAGCCTTTAGTTGAGTCAATGACAAGCAAGCAACAGTAAGAAGAGCCAACATGAGAAGACCTGACATTCATCACTAACCCTAAATAACCACTAACACACGAGACTAAAGGATCAACACACTCCATACACAATACATTAAAACCACACTGACATCTCATCAGTGTCGTGATTATCACTGAATCAATATCTGAGCTCCCTGTCTATCTATGCGAGGCTCGCGCATACCGAGTTTGCATTACATCTGCTCATGCACAATGCTGTTAAACGCTCTTAAGAGCTGCTGAACAATGTCAAACTTTCTGTTTTAAATGCCCAGGCCTGCAGACTGATCCAGCACTGAGCCTTCGTGTGAAATATAACAACATGCCGGAGCTCGCTTTGCACGCGCGACTCACACCAGCACGTTCACATCAAACCCTGATATTTCTCAAACGCCCTGCATTGAACACAAAATGCATTGTCATCGGAAAAAGGTGTGCATTCAGATCCGTCAGTCTGTGCGTGTTTGTGCTCATTAGCAACGTTAGCAACTCACATTTCTTCAGCCACTTCATCCAGCAGCGCACGACGAGGCTGTGATGTTTCTTGTTCTCGATGCACCACGAGGATAATCCCTGGATGGACTCCATCGTATTGGTGACTCCTTGAAATCGCCGGTCCATCGATGACTCTAAAGCGGCCGACGAACCACGGCCACCACTGTGACCACTGCTGGCCGCTCCGGGTCCGGCCGCCATCTTTCCTTCACTCCCGCAGCGCCGCGCTGAAGGATTTAACCGCGCTGCACCGCTGCAAACCACCAGCAGAGAGCGCCGCTGCACCGCTGCAAACCACCAGCAGAGAGCGCCGCTGCACCGCTGCAAACCACCAGCAGAGGGCGCCGCTGCACCGCTGCAAACCACCAGCAGAGGGCGCCGCTGCACCGCTGCAAACCACCAGCAGAGAGCGCCGCTGCACCGCTGCAAACCACCAGCAGAGGGCGACAGTGTTCTGACTAATGCAATGCTACCACACTGTAGTATATACTGGGTCTAGATGCATTTATGCATGGCCCACAACATTTGTACAAAATAGGCAGCATTAAGGAGAATGTGAATTCCATGCAGAAGAAGTTGTGAGTACTTTCAAATGGCCTTTTAAACTGGTTATTTTTGAGAGCGAAGGTGAAGACGGGCGGCTTTCCCAATAGCACACATCAGATCTTGTGGCATAAAAAGAAGTTTGCAAACGTGGGGTTGTGGGTGCAAAATTACACATAACTCATCTGCGTCCCAATGAAATGTGCAACACTTGCAATTTTTTAGCAAAATGCTATGTGAGTGTTCTGCGCGATACCTTAATTTAAGGGCACGAGCTGGTTGTGTCCATATTATCAGGACCTGCTGAGACAGTGCACTAACTCCTGATCCGTGCACGCTTTCAAGTGACCAAATCACAAGTGTGGACATACTGGGCAGGACTTTTGTTTATAGGACAGAAAAAATGATTGTTCGGGGGTTACACTTTACACTTTACTGGAAGGGGTGTGCATAAGACTGACATTTACAACACAAATAAAAAACGTGGAATCATGGACATGACGACCAGTGCTAGGTGCTGAATATGAAGGTTTTTTATGCATGTTTAGGACAACTGTCATTAAGTGTCATTCGCTCCGTTATGTAATTTTTAATGCAAAGATGACATAGTTTGAGATGTTTTTGTTATGGGCTATGGTTAGGGGTAAGGGTAGGGTTTGGTTAGGGTTAGGTCAAATAATGTCATTTTTTGCATTAAAAATGACATAACTGAGCGCATGACACTTAATGACAGTTGTCATAAAAATGCATAAAAAACCTTCATATTCATGAAATGTGTCATATCATGATTATGTTGGTGTCATGTCAGTCTTATGCACACCACTTCAGTAAGTGTTACCATTGTTCTGAAGATCAACTTCAAAGTGCTATGCAAAGGCATGTTTCTTTTGTTGGAACACAGTTCAGAGTGTTACAGCATGGAATCAGCTTAGTCTGGTGAAGGACTGAAGCGTTCAAACGCTGTTAAGGCTATACTGGTTTCTTCCGCGATAGACGTATTTCCAAAAAAAAAATAATATGTGATCTAAGCCTCCCTCACCAGCCTAATTTCATCCGTTTTAACTGGATTAATATCGATACAAAACGACCATTCCGGTATGGTAAATAAATCAACTGTGAGGGATTTTCTTTCACATCAGATTTGTTCATATACCACATATCAGCATCCTACTGATTGAACTTCATTATGGACTAAGGTCTGACCGTGTCTGGGATAAGTGTTTGACAAGAATGTAGACTTCTTTTATTTATTATGACCTGCACAATTGAAGGTTCGGTAGATATATTGCCTTTACCATTTGAAAACCATTGATGAGAAAGTTAGGTCTGATAAACTGTTGGTGTGCCAGTGTCACATGGAAGAGGAGGGGTGCCCGTAGTGCGCGGTGGGTGAAGTCCGTGTGCGTGTTGCATGTGCTTCGCAGTCATCAGGAGTGCAAGCAGACAGCTGGTGTTGCCTTGACTGGCGCGAAACAAAGTAGTGTACAAAAGGAAGGGTGGAGTCACGGTGGTGGGTCTGTACCTACACACTGATCGTGCATTAAATTTCATACAATAATTACAGTAGGCCACATTCTGTATTGCTTGTTATACAGGTTTTGTTATTGTCTTGTTGAGGTCGGAGTCGCAGTAAAAATTCACTAAATGGAGTGGCCAGTGTGATACCAAAAACTGTGACATGTCCATGAGTCTGTGTGGCCTAAACATCTATTCCTTTATTTAAAAAAAGGGTATTTGTTTCAGTACTCATGTGTTTGTCGATTGTGCATAATTTCATGTAACACCTTAAGCAAAGAATAATTAACATTAAGAGTGAGGTGTTTTCCCTCTGGTTTTGTTGTTATGTTGATTGGATAGAAAGAATAGTAGTCGGGGTGAAGATCTCAGTGGTTGTTTTAGTGATTGCGGTAAAACCGCTTTTCAAACACTGAGAATCAAATTCACCAAGACAAACTGTAGGTGGAGTCTGAGAGGGTGTGAAGTGTCGGTTTGGGTGCATTACCACGCGTGACCTAAACAAAAACACTCACTAAACCTAAAGGGGAGGGGGGGCAGACGAAATGACAGGTGGTGTGATAGACTTTGTCAAAGCTTCAACCTCGCACCTTACCGTTACAATCGTAACGATGAAATGTTGTGTTCCAAGACCCCACAGTATATGGATCCCAAGCAGAGTGTTTCCCTGCATGCACCAAATCAGATATCAGAAGTACTACACTCTAAAAAGTGCTGGGGTGTTTTTAACCGGCAGTTATTGGGTCATCTGGATTAACCCACTTTGGGTTAAAAATTGTATCTGGGGTTAGTTCTGATATTAACTAATCCATTTAGTCGCGTTTGGCCGGCGCTTGGTTATCCAAATCGTACTTACATTGGGGTTATACATACAGCGATCTTCTAAAGAAGGCGAACATAACACAGAGTGCATTGAAATCTCAATTTTTAAGGGCATTGTTCGAAGTACACGCTAAAAAGGGAAAGGAAATAAATAAATGAAAGAAATTTGTTTTAATAAGCAGAGTGAAGTCAATTAGCGGTGATAAAGTAATCCTGAGTTTTCAATCTTGGTGCCGCTGAAAATTGTCAGGGATTCAGTATTTCCGATCTGGGGTTGAGGGAAGATCGGTCCACCAAAAAAACACGGAACGTGAACGAGAATGTTTTGGGAGGTGACTTGGTTTTGAGTCTCTCTGTGATGGTACCACGAGACGTCACTCACTTGTAGATCTCAAGTTCCTGGAGGGGATGTAGATTCGTAGTATTGAGTGGAAGTAGGAGGGTGCTGAGCCTTTGGCTGTTCTATATGCAAGCATCAATTTCTTGAACTTGATTCGGGCCGCAACCGGTAGCCAGTGCGAGGAGATGAAGAGAGGTGTAACATGGCTCTTTTGGGCTCGTTGAAGACCATTCGTGCCGCTGCATTCTGAATCATTTGTAGAGTTTTGATTGTGCTTGATGGAAGTCCAGCCAGAAGAGCAATGCAGTAGTCCAGCCTAGAGATGACAAGGGCCTGGACAAGAAGTTGTGCAGCATGCTCCGTTAGGAAGGGCCTGATCTTCCTGATGTTGTGCAATGCAAACCTGCAAGATCGAGCGGTCTTTGCAATGTGGTCTTTGAAGGTCAGCTGGTCATCGAAGGTTACACCAAGTTTTCTGACCGAAGTTGATGGGGTAATTTTAGAGGAGCCTAGCTGGATGGTGAAATCATGCTGTCGAGTTGGAGTGGCAGGGACGACACACGTTTTGGTTGAAACAACCCAGCATTTTTTTAGAGTGTAGTGAAGTGCTGTCTGATATTGAGTTACTTAATGGTTAAGGGTGCTCACTATGTTTGTCTAACAGGAATGCTCTTCCAGATCCATGTGTTGTTGTTTAGTTCCACATTAACGTATTGCTCAGTGGAAACACATCCACTACACATTGGATTGAACTATTACCAAACCTCCTCCGTATCTGATGATGGATTCAGAAAGGTTGGTGAGATCATCTTCATGATGACCAAGAACACATGCAGAACCAAATGAGCACATCACAGCTGACCAGCCGTAAATCAGCTCTGCCTCTCATTCAGTTCCTCCTCTCTCTGTCGCTCCTCGAGGCCGGTTTATCTGTCCTTTTGTGTTGTGTTGTTGTGAGGTTGTTAAGCTCCTTCATTTCTAGTTCTGGATCTGATTTCCAATGGATGAATACTTCTCTGAGCTCATCTGTTCTTACATTGCAAGTTCTATATTTCAAATGTTTTATACTTAAAACATTAATCACATAACGTTATGTATGCCGCTGTAAGTGCAGTGTAAATGCATTCATGCCACCTCTGAGCTGCATTCAACAGTCCGTGTAAGTATACCTATACTACTTCAGATGCTGCTTCTGTGCAGTGCAAAAATGGATTTTGATTATACTTCATTTGATTGGTAATAGCCCTGAGACGTCTTATTATTCCAATTGCATCCTCTGCAGTGAATGGGTGCCACCAAAATGAGAGTTCAAACTCTGATTAAATACTGGATTAGAGACTCATGTTTCATATTTAGGCCATGAAGCAATGGTTTGAACGGTAAGTGTTAATTGATTACGATTACTTGTGGATTATTGTGATGTTTTTATCACTGTTTGGACTCTCATTCTGACGGCACCCATTCACTGCAGAGCATCCATTGCTGAGACACTGATGCAATGCTACATTTCTCCAAATCTGATGAAGAAACAAACTCATCTACAAATCGAGTACATTTTCAGCACATTTTCAGTTTTGGATGAACTGTTCCTTTAAATAATCAGTTTTCTTCAAGGGTTTAAACAAAGAGATTGCATTTTTGTTTTTTTTTGCAAAGACTTTCCCTCATTACTGCAGTCAGAGCCAATGCTGATCGTGATCAATAAGGCATGACTGCAACAATGAAGACCAACATGTAATCATTCACTGTAAGTATAGGATTGTTTTCATCTGATTTATTGCTTGAGATAGCAGCAGTTGTTCCTGCCTCACCAGCTCCACATACAGCATTGCTTCAATAATATTCAGAACATTCATCTAATCTTTCAAAAGACTCTAACAAAACATGGTTTAAGTCTTACCGAATGTCTTGAGACATTAATAACATAAAGTGATGTATGTGTTTTCTGTTAAAGTCTTCACAGAGCTGTGCATTAGAAGCCGGTGAAAAGCTCACAAGTCATATTAATTCCTGAATGTGCTCCAGCGGCCTCATCTGGAAACAATAGCGCATGAAGAACAAGAAAAAGCTCTGACTCAGCGTTAGCGAAGCCGGATCATGAGCAATCTCTGTTTCCTACGGCCAAGAGAGAAAGACAACACAGACTGTAATGTGATGGCAATGTGACACGCATCAGGTTTAATAAGAACTGCCATTTATAACAAATCCTGCATCCACTCTTCAGAATAACACTCGCTGTGGACCAGCGATTGCATTCATCTACTGCTGCTGTACAACAAATGCAAATACTGTAAAAGATGGAAGTCATTTGTGCGACGCAGCTCTCTTCAAAACCCACATGTGCAGAGTCTCTCCATCAGACCAAAGACAGATTTACAGTTCTTGGCAGTCGAACGGATGCTAAAAACATCCCGCGAAGAGAGCTGACTTTGTTAAATGTGACACTTCTTACAGTTCATTAAACTAGTTTAATTGGCATTTTGTTTTCCTCGAAAATAATGAAACCCAAATACGTAACAGTACTGTGAAGGCACGATAACGCATACAAAAATAACCAATCGTGCAACTATACCCAAAAGTTAAACAGGAACACAAAAGCCGTATAACACAACATTTCAGCAGAAGAGCATTCTGGTATATTGCAGTATTGTTAATAAATAAGAGAATTAATATCAATCATACAAAAGCGTCATGTTAATTTAAAACCCCTGTTATGCAACAGCTGCTCGGCTGCCATTAATATCAACATATAGCACCAAAAATGAATGTAGCTCTACTACACGACACCATATTCTCCCTGCTGCCACTATGAGACGCATTAAGCCCGTTTATGTGTTTCACGTGAAATTATGAGGCATGTTCATGGAAAAACATAACACATGTCCATGCATTTGAAGCTCCGTGACAGATAATGAAAGGAGTCCTCACACCCTCACTGACACGTTATGGCCTCCAGAGGGCTTTGTTGGTGGTGTCATTTCCTGCAGAGAGCGACACGCTGACAGTCTCGCTGGTATCGGCCGTATCATTCTCCAGACAAACAAGCCACTCTGAGTCTTTAATAATGTCTTTGTGTTCAGTCCGTGTTGAGTGCAGCACTAGAGAGGGCATGGCTCCGCTCCATCCAGGGCTCAGAAGGTCACGGTTAAACATCTCGAGAGGTTCTCACGGGTTCGTGTGCGAGCAGGACTTGCAGCATTGCTTCCCGTAGAACTTGTGGTTGCAAACGCCGTGCTGCGGCACCAGATAACACCAGCTGAAATGATCCTTACAGACCACATCTGCACAGAGAAACACGGATGTTACACAGTAGCTTGGGGTACATGTCGGTCACACTTTAGTTTGGGGAGCAATTATCACTATCAACAAACCATTAACTACGACTTTTGCCTCCTAAATTAAATCTGTAAACTCCTAATTAGCTGCTTATTTATAGTTAGTAATGTATTTTTAGTTTGGGTTTATACGGATTAAGGAATCTAAAATCTGCTCATGCAGAATAAGGCATTAATATGTGCTTTATAAGTACTAATAAATAGACAATATTCTAGTGAAAGGCATGCTAATAAGCAACTAGTTAATAGTGAGCATTGCATGTTCTGTGTTCGTTTTGACCATTTCATTTCAACCGATTTGTAAATCACAAACAAAAAATTGAATTAGCAAAATCTTGTTTTAGTATTATATCTTTTTTTTTAGTAATTATTATTATATGCATTTAATATTGTATAATATTCTAATTAGCGTTTATTTGCATATTTTCAGTTTTCATTTAAGGTTTAGTGAACTTATTAGGGTCTTTTGTCATTTTTAATTTTTTAAATTTCTATTTAGCTTTATTTTACATTGCGGTTTAGCAATTGAACTATTTTAGCTTATTTGTCAATGCCACATGTCTAATTGCGATAATAATGTTGTTAATCTAATTTCATATTTTATTTTCAATTAGTCAAAAACACTTTTTAATATTTAGTTACTTAAAACACCAAACATACTAATCAATATACAAATGTCAATTCTCTCTCTCTCTCGCTCTCTCCTCCTCTTCTCTCTCTCTGTCTCTCGGTTCTCTCTGGTCTCTCTCTCGTCGTCCTCTCTCGTCATTCTCTCCTCTCTCTCTCTGTCTGTCTCTCTCTGTCTATCTGTCTCTCTCTCTCTCTATCGTACGTTTCTCCTCCATCCTCCTCCTCAGTCTCTCTCTGTCTCTCTCCTCTGTGCTCTCTCCGTCTGTCTTTACTCTCTCGCATCTCATCAATCTCTCCATCTCAGGCTCTCTCTCTCTCTCTCTGCATGTGGCGAGTGTTTGGGTGTGGGTGAGGGTGATCACGGAGAGGTGTTTGAAACTCTTTTCTTTTTCTTATTTGAATTGGATTTAAAAAGTGGGATTTGATACATCATAATTTTGTAAAGCTGATTTTAGACCTTAAATACCACGTATTGGTGGTGTTCGCTGATGCGTCGGAATGGCGTCACTTTTGACGGGTGGAGAGCCACCTGTTTCGCGGCGTCATGGAGTCCGATGCGTACCTGCTCAGGGTGTATCAGTGGAGGATGTACTGCTGGCGGTCGGAGAAGAGGTTGGATATGACAACATTTCTTCGGCCTCCAGGATGAATAAAGCGGTAGTGATTTTTGTTAAAGAGGAGAAGTTAGTAAACCGCCTGGTAAACAATGGGATTGTGGTAAGTGGCGATTTTGTTACTGTTTCACCGCTTGTTACACCCACGACAAAAGTTTATATATCGAATGTTCCACCATTTATTGGAAATGAGGATATTGACCGTGCACTAGCTCAGTATGGTAAATGTGCTAGTGCGATTAAAACGATCCCATTAGGATGTAAAAATGAAGCACTGAAACATGTGATGTCTTTTAGGAGACAGGTGTTTATGTTTTTGAATGTGCCAGAATTAGATGTGTCTTTCAGAGTAGTACATGAAGGGAAGTCATATATGCTTTATGTTAATACAGGTAGCTTAAAGTGTTTTGAGTGCGGAGATATTGGGCACAAAAAGTTGGCATGCCCGCGTAGAGTCCAGCCTATTGAGGAGGCTGCAGGGCCTAGTGGTGTATCTGTAACTAAGGTAAATAATACAACAATGCAGCCTCAGCCTGGAGAGGAGAGTACGGCTCAAAATGATGAATCATGTGAAAGCGCAGACGAAAATCAAAACAAAGAAGATACAACAATGAATATGGTAGAGGAACATGAGGTCTTGGAACATAGTATAATCACAGTGGTAGAGAAAGTAAGTGAAAGTGTTCCTTGTGAAGTGGTTAGTATGGAAAATACTGAAAGATCAGATGTTGAAAAAAGTGAGGATTATGGAATGAAGGATGATGATACATTGTCTGAGTTATCTGACATGTCTGAGTTTGGGTCGCAGAACATAGATGAAATATACTCGGTGCAAGAGATTAATGATTTTTTGGATTTGACTTTTGGAAAAACTGTTGAGGTGAAGGATTTTTTTCCGGATATAGACAAATTTATATGGTCAGTGGTGTCAATGCAGAAAGTTGTTAGCTATGAAGCCCTATGTAAGAAGAAGAGGTTTAGATTGAAGAAGATTCTAGCCAAATTACGGAAAGAAAAACGAACTTTGAAAAAATAAAAAACGTTTCAAATGCACAGGGTGAATCTAGTACTTTACTTCCTATTTTTGTTTCTATCAATCTTTCTTTATTTCTATTTATCTATGGAACTTTTAAAACTAGGTTCCTTTAATATAAATGGGGGCAGAGATAGGAATAAATTAGCCATGATTGCTGAGTTTGTTAAAAAAATTGATATAGTTTTTTTGCAAGAAACACATACAAGTAATGATAATGAGACTCAGTGGGGTATGTGGTGGGAAGGGAAGTATGTTCTTAGCCATGGAACAAATACAAGTGCTGGGGTAGCTATTCTTTTTTCCAAAAAAATGAATGTAAATATTTTATCAGTGGAGGAAATTGTAGAAGGAAGAGCACTTTTAACTAAAGTAGGGTTTGAAGGAATAACATTTGTTTTAATCAATGTATATGCTCCTAATAATGGACATGAGCGTGTGGTTTTTTTTATGGAATTGAGATCAGTCATTCAGAAGGTTGATGATGGTAATTGGGGGTGATTGGAATTGCACAACCAATTTTATAGTTGATAGGAATGGAGAAGAGCCTCAAAATCAGTCAAGCATAGAGTTGTTAAAAATTATAAATGAGTTTGACTTAATAGATTTGTGGAGAAGTAGAAACATTGGAGTTAGACAATATACATGGTTAAAAGTATCAGATAATCAAGTGAGTGGTGCAAGGTTAGATCGTTTTTATTTGGGGAAGATTTGGAATAATAAGGTAATAAATGTTTCTATTTTGCCATGTGGGTTTTCAGATCACCATATGATTACTTTTGATTTCAATTTTTAAAAAGTGGTTAAACCTTGCTATTTTTTGCATTTTAATGTCAAATTGTTACAAGACAATAGTTTCTGTGAAAAGTTTAAGTTTTTTTGGGATAAGTGGAAGCTTAAGAAAGATACTTTTGAAAATCTTGGTCAGTGGTGGGATGTCGGTAAAGCAAATATCAGGATTTTTTGTCAAAACTATACTTCATTTTCTACTGCATTGATGAAAACAACAGTTAAAAGTTTACAAAGAGATATTGCACTTTTGGAAAAAGACTTTCTGAATAATAAGGGAACTGTGAATAATGAAAGGTTAAATAAGAAAAAAGAAGACCTTGGATATTTTTTACAAGAAAAGGTAAAAGGAGCACTTATAAGATCAAGATTTTGCTCAATTAAAGATATGGATGCTCCTAGTGCTTTCTTTTTTAATCTGGAAAAGAAAGGTTTTCAACAAAAACAGTTGTGCCACATAAAACGTCCTGATGGAACTGTAACTTCTGACCCTATGGAAATGAGGAAAATGACAGTAGATTTTTATTCCAGTTTATATAGTGCTCAGAATTGTGACTCTGGAAGTATTGCTGAATTGCTTTGTGATCTGCCTCAGCTGAGAGATGAACAAGGAAAATCACTGGATGAACAAATAACTTTGCAAGAGCTCACTGATGCAATGAGACAATTATCTCCTGGAAGATCCCCAGGAGTGGATGGTATACCTGTGGAGTTCTATCAGGCTTTTTGGGAATTATTTGGACAGGATTTTAATGAACTGCTGATGGATTGCATCAAAAGAAAGACATTACCCACAAGTTGTTGTAGAGCAGTTCTATCTTTAATTCCAAAAAAAGGAGATTTGGGATTATTAAAAAACTGGAGACCAGTGTCGTTGTTATGTTCAGACTACAAAATAGTTTCGAAGGTGTTAGCAAATAGACTTAAAAAATATCTACATGTAATAGTTCATAGAGACCAGTCCTATTGTATACCAGATAGATCAATTATGGATAATTTATTTTTATTGCGTGATATGATTGATTTTAATCGAAGTAATAATTTTAATTTAGGGATTCTTTCGCTTGATCAAGAAAAAGCTTTTGACCAAGTTGATCATAATTATCTTTTCACTGTATTGAAACAATTTGGGTTTGGTGAGACTTTTATATCTTATATAAAATTGTTGTATTCTAATGCATTTGTTATGGTCAAAGCTGGAGGTGGTTTGAGTGCACCTATAATGATGTCCAGGGGTATCAGACAAGGATGTCCACTTTCTGGACAGTTATATAGTCTGGTAATTGAACCATTTTTGTGCAGATTAAGGAAGGAACTAACTGGAATTTTAATTCCAGATTTAAAGAGTACATTTAAAGTATCCTTGTCAGCATATGCTGATGATGTTACCGTGTTTATAAAGGGCCAAGATGATGTGAAAGTTTTAACGGAAATTATTGGGAAATATGAAAAGGCATCCTCAGCCAGAGTGAATTGGGGGAAAAGTGAGGGATACATTATTGGTAAGTGGGAAGATGTAGGACCTCCAAAACTACCATGTGGTTTACAATGGGGCAGAGAAGGGATAAAAGCATTAGGTGTTTTTTTAGGGAATGAAAATTTTCAGACAAGAAACTGGGAGGGATTGCTGGAGAAGGTGTCAGCCCGATTGTCTAAATGGAACTGGCTATTACCACAATTGTCGTACAGAGGGCGAGTCTTGGTCACTAACAACTTGGCAGCCTCGACACTGTGGCATAAAATGACTGTTATAGAGCCTCCAGTTGATTTGGTTTGTAAAATACAACGGACAATCGTGAATTTTTTTTGGAGTGGGGCACACTGGATTCATGCTGCAGCAATTTATTTACCTGTCCATGAAGGAGGTCAAGGGCTGGTGGATGTGAGAAGTCGGTTGACAGCTTACAGGATACAAGCAGCACAAAGACTTTTATATCACAAAGACTTAGCTTGGGCCCATACTGCAAGACTAATTTTGAAGAACGCAGGTGGACTTGGTTTGGATAAACATTTGTTCATAATGGACTTGGAGAAAGTGAGTTTGTCAGAGATCTCTCCCTTCTATAAGTCAATGTTACAGTCCTGGAAAACAGTTTTTAAAGTGGACCGGAGTAGTGATGATACAAGACACTGGGTTCTGGAGGAACCATTATTTTTTAATCCAATGATCCAAACAAGGCTTTTGTCTTCAGTAAGTGTATCTACGGTTTTGAAGCGTAATGGGGTTGTAAAAATGAGACACCTCTTGGATGATGATGGGTGGAAGCCGGCTGGTATCCTTAAAGAAATGACAGGATTGAAATCTGAACGTCTTGTATCAAAACTGATAGAGGAGATTTGGAGTGTCTTACCAAGTGGCCACAGAGAGTACATTAAAAGAGGTCGGTCGATGGACTTAAGAGATACAGAAAAGGAATTTCTAAAAATCAAAGTGTCTCCAGTTATACTTGAGGAGAGCGTGGAAGTAAATATGGACTCGATTATGTCTTTTAAAACACCTCAGCTGGACTATTTTGAATCAACATCAAAGAAAGCAATTTACGATTCTTCAGTAAAAGTCATACATCAAAATTTTCTCAAGAGAATAAAAGTTTCAAAGTGGCCAAGATTGTTAGGATCAGATTTCCTTGTGAGGGACAGGTGGAGAGTCCTGTATAAGCCTCCCATAGAGAAGAGAACAGCAGATCTACAGTGGAGGATTATTCACGGGGCAATAGCTACAGACAGACATGTGGCGCACCTGAATTCAGCAGTGGGTGGTGAATGTAGATTTTGTGGAAAGCAAGAAGACTTAGAACATTTGTTTTTAAAATGTGGAAGATTACATGATCTTTTTAATTCTCTCAAGGATTTGTTTGAAAAATTTGATGAGCAATTTTCAGATAAAATATTTATAGGGGGCGTTAAGTATAGGTATTCAATGAGAAGGATGACATGCTTATTAAATTATCTGTTGGGAACAGCTAAATTAGCGATATGGAAAACGAGAAAGAATAAAGGAAAACAACTTGCAACTATTGATGTGGATATGATGTTTAGAAAGTTAGTAGGTGGAAGAATAAAAATCGAATTTGCCTATTATAAACTTGTTAATAATGAATTGGTTTTTTGTGATATTTGGTGTTTTAAAGACATCTTATGTGTGGTTTTTGAGGGTCAGTTGTTTTTGAATGTTTAATTTTTATTTGTGACGAATTACTATTATTGGAATTGTATGAGAGGTAATTTTTGTGATAAATAAAGTGATTTCATCCTCTCTCTCTCTCTCTCGCTCTCTCTCTCTCTCTCTCTCTCTCTCTCTCTCTCTCTCTCTCTCTCTCTGTCTCGCGCTCCACTCTGTCTCTCGCTCTCTGTCCCCCCCCCCTCTCTCCTTCTGCTGTCCTCATCTCGTCCCTCCTCTCCTGTGCTCGTCACTCGCCTCTCGTCCCTTCTCTCTCTCTCTCTGCTCTCTCTCTATTAAAAGTTCAGCAAATAACAATTGTTTTATCCCCATAATTTACAATAATATCATGTCATTAAATCCAATAATTATGTTAATACTGACAGTACTCAAAAAATGAACATGACACACATTATTAGGAAATTCACTAAAAAAACAAAAAAAATTATAATATACATATATAAAACAACTCCTATAATAATTTTCCTCAAAAGTGTATTGGTTTTTTTTGACTAACTAAAATATGTGGGTTGATTTTGTAAATAACTTCCGGCTCACAACCAGACCTTCCTCTCTGGCTGAGGCATAATGCAGTGTTTAAAAGTGCCTGACCATCACAGCTCATCTTCGGAAACACAGCTGGAGGGAACCTCCAATGAACCGAGAACACTGCACGGGAGCGTCACCACCTGGAACGCCCCCAAGTCCTCCCGACACCGTAACACTGCGAGACCAACACAAAACACAACACTCAAGCTCCCCTGTACTTTTTTTCCTGCTGAGCTCATGAAATGTCATACCCGGGTGGGTTGGTGACGCGGGAGAACCTGCCTGAGACCCCACGGTTGAATGAGTTAACCAGTCGGTCTGGCTGTGAGGTAGGCCATGGAACAGTCCTGAGCAGGAAGCCCGGCAGGGTTTTTCTGCTGGAGCTTCCAATAGAAGGTTTTTGGGCACATGCCTTTGACCACTTTTTTTTTTGGTGACATTTTCTCTCTACTTTCCTGCGACGTCCCCCTTTCCTCCTTGCGGCACTTCACGACACGTCACCTGAAGCCCCTTACCACACGAAACGAACCACTGCAAAGAAAGAGAAAATATCACCGCCCATACCAAATCTGTTTCGAATTCCCAGAATGCCAGTGATTTTCTGTAAATTAGTAGTGCTCACAGCTGGCCATTGATCCATTTTGATCAGTAATTTAATTGGGGCAGCGTTTTTTGGAAAGAAATTTTGGTATTAGGTTAATACTGCCGCCTAGATTTGGTTTAAAATCAGCATTTGAAAAAAGATAGGATTCTTCCCTTGGTTTTTGCCTATGAAAATTTTTGGTTTTTCTCAGCACCTTAAATTACATAGTGTTGTGGCCCACAAGGGTTCCTAATTACTTGGGCCGAGTTTTTTTTATTTTCCCATTTATAGTTGGGGCGCCGCCGCCTTGGGCTTCAATTTTTCCCCAGGAAATATGAATATTTCTCTCATCCTTTGTGATGGAATCTTTTTTAGTTTTTTTTAGTGAGATTAGAGTTCCTTGGTATACAAGCAGCATTTTTCTGTCATCTTATACCGAAGACATTGATTTGTGTTGTCTTTGGACCCTCTTCTGGCTTCCTAAGGAAATTACTTGTATAAGTTTAGGTGGACGCTATCAAATGATTTTTAATTGTTTTTTTCAGATCATTCAAGAATTTGGGTTGTTTTATAATGTTTTGTTCCGGCTGTTAATTTTTTAGATAACCAGGTTTACTAGTGTTTTTGTGATGCTGGCATTTTATCAACTCATAAAAATTATTTCTAAAATCACATCCAGGTTCTCTCTTCCCCCTCAGGACCTGGAGACTCATGAAAATTTACTGTAATTCCTTTTATATATAGGCTAAGGTTTTAATTTCACATGGTTCAATTTTATCTCTCTTCATTAAGTAACAAAATGCCCTAGCAATGGCGTAGACTTTTGATCGCAACACAGAAGATGGAGAAAAGAAATTTAACGGACGCTTTGTCTTGTTTTTTTCTATTTGCACTGGGTTCCCTGTAAAAATTTCGAAGTTATTTAAGGTTTAAGGTTCTGTTGAAGGTTTTTAAAGCCAAAAAAATATATGGTTGAGACCGTTTTTTGATTTCCTTATCACATACAATAACAATATGAGATCCTATGAGAAACTCACTCGCGGCTTTCCAATGCACATTAACTCTTCCTCCATGCTGTTGATCTCTTTTTTAAGTCCCTATATTGGAAATCGTATCTTTTTCGTATAGCTTTTAAAATTGATTAGCGTGATCAAGATTTAATTTTTCATTTTTGTTTGTTAAGCCTTTGCATGTGATGTTGCTGGAAAGCACTTTGGTCAACGGCAGCTGTTTTAAATGTGTTATAGAAATACAATTTGTATTGTATTGTATTGTATGTTATGAAGGAACAACAAGGCACCAGTTGTTTAAAAATGTAACACATACTGTAACTGTAAATGTAAAATATAAAAGGCCTGCAATAGGATAAATCTGTCCTTAAGCAGATGCTTTTATTTAAAGTGACTAGAAGTGCTCTAATTAAAAGGGCAATCCCTTTGTGGCAGCGTGGGGTCGCAACTCCAAATATTTGCTTTCACAACACCCCCCCCCACCCCACTGTATCTCAATGCAATGCTAGTTTTCTGCGGAGGGTTTTACCGGTTGCCAGGTGGAGACGAACCACTGGGCCTTGCGCTGTTTGTGGCAGCGTTTGATCACGCAGGTCTCTTGGCTGCTGGGTTTGGGCAGAGCGGCACAGGAGGCATCCGGCAGCACGCGGGAGTAAGAGCCACTGCTCACACACGCCACCGCTCTCTTCATCACTCCCTTCCCACATTTACGAGAACACTGGGGGGAAAAATCCAATCGTAATGTAAGACAGTGTTACTCAGTGAAGTTTTAATTGTAGAATTAAAGGTGCAGTCAGTCATCATTTGCTTACATTCTTCTGGCCAGAGGATGCAGCATCACACGAAACAAAAGTGTTCAGTTACGGATGCAATTTTCAAAATGCACTATTCACAGTAAGTCACAATTAGCTTATTTTGTGAACATGTTGACCCCTATGAGGAAGGGTCATGACCACCATAGATACATTCATAGCAGTATTTCTGCTGTACTCCATTACGCAGCGCTCTGTTTGTTGTTAGAATGACAAAAAGTTTTAAAAATTAAATTTTTAGGCTGCTCAAGATGTCTAACATCTAGATATGGCTAGGCGATTTTTCCAATTTTATCAATTAATTTTTATCGATTAAATATGCTTAACGTATCAAGCTGTTAGCTTAGCAGAATGTTGTTATGTAGAGCATTTCTGTCACTTTACATAGCCTACAGTACTGTATGTAGACATATGATGCATTGTTGATTGCCACAGAGTTGTATGATTGAGCACTAACCTGTGACCAGGGTCCAGCGCTCCAGACCGGTGGGCAGCTGTGTGTGTTGCAGGTCTGTCTGTGAGACGGCGGTGGTTGTGCACACCGCTCATCGGTCACAGTGTCCACCTGCTCCGGGCCTGTTTTCTGGACACAGCGCACCTGTCTGATCTGCTCTCCGGATCCGCAGCTGCGGCTGCACACGCCCCAGCCCTCCACACGCCAGCTGTGGTGTACAGAAACACACACGCACACATAAGTGCACGACATCCGGAGGGAGTTATTTGTGTTTAAAGAATCACTAATATTTATCTCATGCCTTAGAGTGCAACCCGAGCTTTCCCACAGCATTTATTTTGCAAAGGCAATGAAATACTAGAGTCCTGCTGCATATTACATCATGCTCAGTATACTGTAAACTGCATAAAGATGACTGATTTTAAACATTATGACAAGCATTTTAACAGCGTTCTGGGTCTTAATTGCTAATTAAGGTTAAAGAGTTCAAAAGGTACTTTTGCATCATCTCTGAAAATGCATTCTAATTTAATTTTGTATAAAAATGCCTAAAGTATTCTCAGTTATTTACGTAATTCAAGTGCATTGTGAATTTAGTATTATTTTTATGTTCGGTATGAGCTTTCATTTTTATACTTTTCAGATTATGTTTAATTTTTTTGCTTAGGTTTTAAGTCATTTTTTGGTGTGTCTTTTTTTTGGCATCTCTCACTTTGTACATTAGTTTTTTTTTTATCTCTCGATATAGATTTAATTTTTTTTTTTTTTTCCCTTTTGTTTGTATTCTGTATTTTAGTGAATTCCAAACTTTCATTGGCCGTTTTCTTTAGTTGGCCAACACAACATTTATAATTTTCATTACATTTTTTTTTTTTTAATTTTCATTAAAGTTTAATTTATATTTTATTTTATCTTCATTTCATTAACAATTTTTTATTTTTTTTTAAGTTTTTTTTATATACACTGGTCAAAAATTGTTTCCTTTTCCATCACATAGGTAAAATAAGGGAATGGATTTATGAGTGCATTTGCATGATGGGATACACATTATTCTGAACATAATGAAACAGAAATTATAATTAGTTAAATGGGTAGTAGTCCTATTCTGAATGCATTTCAGCATAGTTTTCCCCACAAGGCCTCCCGCAACACTGAGGACACCTTGATCATCAGAATTCAGATGGTTTTTTTGTTTAACTTTTCAGGCAAAACCCCACCAGTCAAATAGTCCAGCTCATAAAGCCCAACAATTCCACCCTAACGCCCCAAACAACCTGAAATCCCAGTCAGCCAATTCAACATCGCTAACAGTTATTTCTTCATATTAGCAAGCAACAAAAGCACTCTGACCAATGCCATCCATCGCTGTAGTGACTGGATCTGCTTTTTCATCCTTCAAAACACAGCGGAGACGTTTCACACAGACATCCTCTTTAAAACACATCCCATATTAATACGTGAAGCATAACTTTTGATCTGCCTTTTTATTTTTGCAATGTCCCCTTGGGCTTGGACGTTTTGCATTAAATCAAAGGAACTTTATAATATATCATAGGGAATATGTGGTCTCTGTTGCCATAAACCTGTTTGTGTGAACTTATTAATCATGAGCTGGATTAAACGTTCACACAGCTATGATTTCACCAGGGTTCAGCTTTCACCGTCTGTGATTTGAGATGTAATGCATACGGTGCAGTTGGCACTCGTCTGGTCAATCAGACTTTAATTGTTGCCACATAAATATGACAGAAGATGGACATTATATTCTATTATGGCGCTATCTACCAGTTTTATGCTAGTGCTGCATTCAAACGTTACAAATGAACAACTTTATTTCAATACAACACAGAAGATGCTGTGTGTGGAGGAAGCTGATCGCACACGTCCGATATTAACCTTTTACCCCGACCGCAGTGATGTCAGGCTCTAAATGGGAACCTATTTCCATGATGTAATGGCTTCTCCATGCTCCTTTCTGGCACTGAGCACCCTAAAATACTCGTTAAGTGTGTCTGCGCATGCTGTCTGTGTTAAGCAGATGACACGCAACTAACTACTTGCAGTATGTAACAGCAGTGTCAACATGTGAGTAGATGTAGATAAAGCAAACATCTATATCACGATATTCTCCTAATGATAATGTGACCGTAAAGATCTTTTTTGGACACTTAAACCACGCTTAAATGAGTGAATGTGATTCATTAGAAACTCAATAAAAAAAGAAGCACACTTCAAGTTCCTTTTATTAAGTAAACTTAAGTAAAGTTATTTCCTAGTACACTTCATGTAAGTATGCTAAAATCATTGGACTACAAGTGGACTTGCATGTGACATTTCAATACTTCTTGGGACTAAATTGTTGCACTTTTTAGTCTATAAAAGTATACTTTTAAGAGTAACTCTGAGTTGACAGTTTTTCTTTAGTATTTCAACAATACTATAAGTAAACATATAGATCTGCTAGTTACTAGTTATATACTTCCAGCCCACTTCGTTTATGAAAGTAAAATATACTAGATTGGTGACACTTTATTTTAAGGTCCAATTCTCATTATTAATTAGCATGCATATTACTAGCATATTGACTGTTTATGGCTGTACTTATAAAGCACATATTAATGCCTTATTCTGCATGACCATGTTGTAGATCCCTTAATCCTTAAACCCATACCTAAACTTAATAACTACCTTACTGACTATTAATAAGCAGCACATTAGGAGTTTATTGAGGGATAACTCTTAGTTAATAGTGAATATGTGTTCCCTATTTAAAGTGTTACCACTAGTTTTAATACCGCAAGTATATTTATACAGTACTTATAATATACTATTTATATTTTTGCATGTTTCTTAAATACAAGTTCAGGACAAACATACTTAGACTTTTCTGTACAAGCCAAGTATACTTAGTATATTTAGTTTTTAAAGTATACTAATAGCACACTTGAATAAACCTCTGCTTTTGTAAGGGAAGTGTCATTTATTGGGAAAAAAGACAAAAAACACTCTACAATCAAAACATTTGATAAAGATGGGTTTTTTAAGTACTTAGTCAGTATTGTGTTTGTTTGAGGTTAGTGGCCGATGTTGGTGATCAATGTGATTCTCTACACCTGTGTAAACTTGAGCAGAGCCGACTTCATACAGCCACTAAAATCACCAAAGCACCTGCTTCAGACACATTTGCAGTTGGTTTAATATTTTGTATCTAATGCAATGCGTGTGAGTGTGTGTGTGTGTGCTGAGTTTGGAGGGTTTTTAACCTTGGCCTCAAATAAACCCAAAGAGTCTGAAGCCAAGCACACAGGACATCAGATAAACGTGATGCAATAAATGGTGTTTACAGAGGCCAGCTAATGAGGCAGAACAGCACAGCGTGAGAGAGAGAGAGAGAGCTTGACAGTACTGCTCACTAGCTGAGCTCTTGCCTGAAGCACCTGTTATAGTCGTGACACCATCATGCATTCATCAGGACACTGGAATAGACACCAGCAAATGTTTGGCTGCTGTTATAGCGGGGAGACACACAGAGTGACTCACTGCTGTGCTCCTGGACACCCAAAAGTGTCCCCCAACCCCAGATCATAATCTCCGAGTGTGAACGCAAATGTTTTTAGCTGCACAAGCTTGATTTCACACACAGCTGCCTTCCAGAATGCACTCAAGCACATGCTGCAGTTTCAGGGTTGCCACAAAGGGTCCCTTAAGAAGAACAAGTGTGTGCTTAATTGTAGTGAACATGCACTTGTAGAGTACTTTAAACCTTAAAAGCTTTAAAAAAAATCTAAAATCTTGCAGATAATATAAAATGAATGAAACAAAAGGCAACTTAAGTGACTTCAAGAGAGACACTTTCATGACTGTTTCTTAACACACTTAAGTAGACTTTCAAAAAGTGCACTTTTGTAATAATGTCAAAGTTTTACTTTAAAGTACATTGTAAATCATTATGTTGTAATAATCTTATTTTGAAGTGTTGACTAACATACTAAAGCACATGTCAAGTACTTGTTATAATTTAAACTGTAGTGTGTTATTTGATATTACATTTAAAGTGAATATATTTTAAATGTATTAAATTGCAACATCATTACAAATATGTAATTACAAATACATTTAAATACAAGTTGCAAAGGAAATGTCATTAGTGTATATTTTAGTTTACCATAAATGCTTGTCAGTTCATTCAGCAGCAACACTTTAACCATATTTCAAAGACAATAGAAGTAATTATGAAATTACAAAAATGCGCTTAAGTCTTGCTTGTATCAAAAAACACTCTTAAAGTTTAGCTAACGGCATTTAATATAAATTTAAACTACAATACATTTTCATTTAATTGCAAATAACATGCATTTAAGTGTCTGAAAACATTACATTCAGTTCGCACTTAAGTATATTCTTGTAAAGTATATAATTTCTGTATTAAGTCCTCTTGTTAAAAGTATGTTAGAGTGCACTTCTTTTCACATGTGTCTCTAAAAACCTAATTTGGGAGATCAGACACTGGGACTGTGATGGTCTTCACCAAAAACACTGCATCTTACAAACAACAGTTGTTATACATGCAGGTATTGATCTATTTTCCTTTTACATTACTTTAACATTCGTGCTGGTTTTGGACGTCTTCACTCACTGACTCTCTCTCTCTCTCTCTCTCTCTCTCTCTCGCTCTCTCTCTCTCAGGCCAGGAAGCCCATGAGGACTCAATACTTGGACGGATCACTTTACAGGACCAAGTCAGCATTTTCTGGGAAGACTGACATAAGAGGACACAAGATCTCCAACTAGAAGATCATCTGTGTGCCAGAGCAGCCGCTTTTATCAGACGTATGCAGAGATAAACCAGCCGACTGAACTGACACGGGCGTCTATCTTACAAACACCCAACACTGCGCTCTCAACCACATCTGAAGAAATGAGAGAGATGCTTGTTTGTGCTGAATGCATTGTGGGTGGTTGCCAGGGTGTTGATATGGTTTTTAGAGTGGCCTTTAGAGAATTACTTTTGCAGTTTCTAGGGTGTTTGGATCCATCTGGATCTTGCGCTTATCATCTTTCTTTGTCAATGATTTCATGAGAAGCTGATGTAATGTAATGACAGTCGTGTTTTTGGGATGGGACCAGAGTCTGTCTATCTGTCTCTAAAGCCATCAACACTTGCTGATATGTTGTTCGATACTTTTGCTGACAGTAGAGCGGAGCGTCTGTCATCACCAATGCGTTACGGAAAACAGGGGAGGACAGGTCCGTTCTCCAGCTCTCGGAGACCAGTGCATATGGATCTGTAATGTGTGTATGACACACACCTTATAAACTTCAATTAAATTAGAAATTAGTTTTGTTGTGTGAGCTATCTCTAGGGCTGCCGTTCGTTAAGAAAAAACACACACACACACACACACAAATACAATAACATGAATAAATACAAATTTAATTGCATATTGCTCTGTAATTAATTATTATTGATCACACCTAAAATTTAAATTTGCTGTCATGAATATATTTCCAAATTTATCTTTAAAACATACAAAGATAGTGTTTTTAATATTTGATATTTTAAATTTTGTTTAATGGCTTCTAATGACGGTCATTATCATTGATATCAATATTGATATGGATGACTCTATTAAACTGAGGTTTTTTGGGTATACAATGAATAATTATAGCCATTCATCATTACAACATCATTGAAAGCCAGGCCAAAACTGAAAATGATCAGACTGTTAATAAATGATAAATAAAAACATAACACAGAACATTATAACTATTATAGCAACTTTTAATTTAAGTGAACTTAAATTCAAGAAATTCAAGGGACCTGTTACCACAACATAAGTACAGTATATGCATGGTTGCAAGTTAAACAATGTATTGATTTAAGTTGCAAACATTATTTTACTTAATATTGTGTGTAAAACATTTTTTATAAGGTGTATTCACTTCTTAATTAGTGCATTTCTAGCTCGCACAGGTCTGGATAAGCAGAATAAAAGTTTAAATTAAGTCATATTTTATTATTGTTTAGTTAATGTAGTTTGTTGGTTGACCCTAATTCCATTAGAAGTTGCCGTAACTCAAAATTATCAGTGCAAACTGTTGCATTATTTTTATTTATTTTAGCCAAAACATTTGTTTTTTGAGTGTAACCCTAGTATTTTTACATTCACAATGTTCATAACAAGGTTGCATAAATTGCAAACATCATTGAAAAAGTAATTAAAAAAAGCTCAGATGATATTTAGTTTGAGTTTAACCTCATATTAAAGCCGGTCCTGTCTGGTTCTCCTCAGTCCCAGCAGACCCAAACCCTCACAGTAATCCTGCAGGACGTGCTTGTTTTTCAGCAGCAGATTAAGCATGAACCTTCATCACGAGAGCGTTTCTCCAGCATCTCCTTAAGAGACATGAGCTCACTGCATATTCAGGATCCTCCATTATAAATCAGCGCATTAGCCATATTACTCTGCATGTCGAGATGGAGACGGATATTTCTCGTTTGCATTATCTCAGCTCAAATTATTCTGTCAGAACAGGTTGTTGCACAATCATGCAGGATAAATAATAACAGTTCTGACATCTGAAATCACAAAAACTTGCATTTGAATGTCAAACATCATGAAAAACCATAGAAGCAATAACAACAAACAACAAACTTACAAAACGCAGCGCAGCCTCTCCTGCTTCTCTAGCGATCAGTGTCACGGTCTCTGTTTCTCGGATCTCCCTGCATGAATTGTCAAATCCAATAACCGCGTGCTGGTCTACAACTGTCCAGATTTGGTGCTGATCTGGGGTCAGGGTTGTGATGTCACCTTTGTCAGTGTCCCAGGAATGGTTGAACGTGATGCCAACATGTGAGTAATGTAGGGTACACCCAAGACGTGCCAGCTGGCCAAGGTGACCCTTCATCCTGCCTCGCCCAGACCGGGCTGCCAGACACCCATCAGTGGGCCAATTCATCCCAACAATGTTTACTGGGCAATGCCCTTCTTTGTCAGCCATCAAACCAGCTTTACCTTCATGCAAACATGATGGATGAAGCATGTTCTCACAGGCACTGGGGAAAAGGCCTGTTTGTTTCAATCACTAAACTCATATGTAGCGCTGTGAGGCTCAGCGGCTCATGGGATGCAGGTTCTGTCAATCCAGGTGAATGTGTTAAAGTGCAGCTTTAGAGGCTTAAAATGCTTTATTACCCCAAAACTGGAATTTTTTACCAATGGAAATCAGACAAGCTCCTTTAAAGGCATAACTTGATTAAATATTTGTGTATTTAATACCTTCGGTCTTCCATAATAATGCTCTGAATTATCTTTACATCAAAAGCTTTTCTCAGCAAATATTAATACAAGAAAATTATTTTTAATTAATAGGCATATCATATAATTAATTAGATTAAAATATTATTTACATTTAAAAAAAAAAAACATACAAATACTACTATCCAAAATTTTAGGACTGGTAAGATATTTTTCTGTTTTTGAAAGAAGTCTCTTCTGCTCTCCATGGCTGCATTTATTTGACCAAAAATACAGTAAAAACTGTAAAAATATGAAATATTATTATTGTTTAAAATAACTGTTTTCTATGTGAATATCTGTGTCTCCCGCAGCTGTATTTTCAGCATCATTCCTCCAGTCTTCAGTGTCACATGATCTTCAGAAATCAGTATAATATGCTGATCTGCTGCTCGAGACACATTTCTGATTATTATCAATGTTGAAAACAGTCGTGCTGCACAATATTTTTGTGGAAACTGTGATACATTTTATTTTTCAGGATTCACAGATGAATAGAAGGATAAGATTTATTTGAAATATAAGCCTTTTGTAACATTATAAATGTCTCTACTGACACTTTTCAATTTAATGCATCCTTAATGAATAAAAATATTAAAAAGTTATGTTAAAAAAACTTGACCCCAAACCTTTGAACGGTAGTGAACATATATAATTTATAGAATTAGAATTATAGAATGATTTCTGTACATGCCTGATTTTAAGTATACATGCAACAAAAATAAAATATATTGTTATGATAATTATGATTCTTCTTCTTCTTATTTAGAGATGCTCAGGTCTTTGAGTGGATAAGTGAAAGGGGAGAAGCAGCAGCGCAGTGTTTTCCCATCAGCATGAGCAGCTGTGTGTTTTGTGTGTTAATGACGGCATACAGATGTAGATGCTAAGCAGGATTATAGTGCGTGATCTGCCTCTTACACTGAAGATATGTGAGAAACTGAGCGAGAATAAGAGACGGGGGAGAAAGAGCTGGATCTCACCGCCAAAGAAAACACAGCTACACTTGGGAAACAATCAGCTGAGCATCGGGCAGGTTTACGGGAGTCTCAGACACGTTAATGCTTTAAGAGCAGCTCTCAGAGACACTGCGTGAGGAGCTGTTCGGTGTCTCTCTGTCAGCTGCGCTGGACCTCTGGGAACTGAGATTTTGAGCGTCATTCTAAGCCATTGGACATTATTGGGAATTACTCTGCGCTGGAGTCTAGCTGGACCAGAATTGATATGTGAAACGAAAACTTGCCATGCATGACGCTGCCATGGAGATGCTTCTAAAACATCTGATGAGGGACACGAGAAAACATGAGGAGTGAGGTTGAACACACACACACACACACACACCCACAGACGGATCGTTGCAGTGACATGAGATCAGACAACATCTGTGTCTCATGTCAAATACACTCTTGATAATAAAACAATGGCATTAATGGCTCCATGAAGAACTATAGGTGCATGGAGCCATTGCATTGGCAAAATGTTCTTCAGGTTACTGAAATCCTCTTCACACTAAGAAAAAAATGGTTCATAAAAGGTCCTTTGGAGAACCAAGATGGTTCTTCTATTGCATCGCTGCTAGGGATGTAACGATGCACCCCGAGCCGTTTGAAAATCGATAAAAATATGTGACAATTCAAGTCGGTTGAGATGTTAAACGAATCGAGATACATACAGGGGTAAGGATTTATATGAATGTATCTCTGAGGGGAACTGACTGTCTTCATAACAGTTTTCTTGCCTCCGTATAATGCATATTAAAGCAGTGTTTATAAGCGCAGCGCTGCTTTGTTCACAGCAGTAACCAAGGATGCTTTAATGCTTTAAGCGCCACCTGCTGGCAGAGAGTGAATCTGCGTCTCATTCAGAGCTTCTGCTGTTTCTGTTTCGTGCAGATGTTTTATGTATTAAAGTTTCACAAAGCTAAAGTGAGACCGTTCTGTTTTTGCTTCAAATTTCTAAATTATACAATCTAATTTAAATCAAAACTGCTCATGCTGCGTGTATGCAGCATCTTTGTTTGGATCGTGAGTAAAATGCTGTGGTTGACTGTAATTTCAAATGGAAAGAGCACAGGGAAAGCCTTAGTTTGTTTATATGAAGATATTTCATTTATTTGTAATATTTACGTTTTAACATTTCTATTTAGTTTTGTTATTTGACATATTTCAATTTGCAGCATTTTGTCTGAGAAATAATAAAAGGACACCTTTTCATTTATAATTTGCCTTAAATTTCATTTTATTAATAACAATTGTGAGAAAATCACATCGTGAGTTGAGTGAATCGTTAAATCCCTAATCCCTAATAAATAAATAAATAAATACATAAATAAAAGTACGTAATTTAAGATGACTGAATAGAACTGAACTGAACTTGTCAGCTACTGTTTTCAGACTGATATTAGAAGAGGAGTAAACATACAAACTCTGATTGAGAGGTCCCTTTCAGAGTTTTAAAAACTGTTTTTGTTAATTGAAATAAAGCTGAAATTAAATAAAATACACACACCTGAATTACATTAAAAACTTAAAACTTAAATGAAACTTAAATATGTCGCTTTGGCAAGTTGAAGGAGTGTTATTTTAATATCACTGATATACTGAAATGAAAATAGATTAAATCTAAATAGAAATATAAAAAAAAATCTACAACAGCAATGATAACATAAATTACTAAAACCTAAACTTAAATTACAATGAATAATAAAAATAAAAGAGAATTCAAAATATGAATACATACTACAATGCTAAATGCATAATACTAAATGAACACTGGTTCCTTTCTCTAGAAAGGTCTCTCTCAGTGTGTGAGCAGATGAGAGGAGGTCAGTGAAGGCGTTACCTTGCGGGACAGGGCTGTGTGTTACAGGACGTCACACCGGTGGACGGCCGAGACTGTGAGTTACAGTAAGACATGTTCACCTGCAGCCTCAGATCCTTGTAGCAGACTGCTTTACTGACCATCTGACCTGAGGAGCAAACAACAAAAGGACTTACATACAGTGCACCAAAATGTGATTCCACAGTGATGAATTTGAGCTGATATGAACATAATGGTCATAAAGCCATGTCCTGTGATCATTCATAAACGGGTCAGCACTAATGATGGGAACAGACCATAGAGACTCACCTGAGGCTCAACTATAGAGTTACAGCAGATACGCTTGAGAAACACACAACAATGCTGCTGGGTTTCTCTCTGATCATTTAGAGTATGCATTCATGCAGAGAGATTAACTAATTAAAAAGTGCAACATGTTTTACAGAATCCCTGGTGAAAAAGAAGTACACTTGAGTATACTTTTAAAAAGAGTACTTTTTACAGAAATAATCAACTTTAAAATATATGCTTAAGTGTGAACTGAATGTAATGTTACATGTTAATTGCAATTGAATGACAATGTATTATAGATTAAATTTATATTATGCAATTTTTGATCATTTTATGACACACTTAAGTGGGACTTAAGTACATCTTTATATGTAATTTCATAATTTCTTCTATTGTCTATTGAAATATGGTTAAAGTGTTACTGCTGAACATACTGACAATCATTTATGATAAACTAAAATATACTTAAATTAACTTAAAAAAACTAAAAACTTAAAAATTTAGTCATTTTAACATATATTAATTTTAAATATTTTTTTTAAATAACACACTACAGTTAAAATTAAAATCAATTACTTTACATGTGCTTTAGTATGTTAACACATCAAAATAAGTGTACTTCTATACAAAAGGTTAAAACATAATTATTTAAAATGTCTATGTTTTAATTTGACATCATTACAAAGTGCAATTTTTATGAAAGTCTCTTAAGTGAAGAACATATTCAAGAAAGTGTCTAGTTTTAAGTCACTTAAGTGACATTTATTTCATTACTTTTATTTATCTGCAAGTATAGTTTTTTTACACCACACACACACACAACACACATATATATATATATATATATATTATTTATATATATATACTTTTAAGTTTGAAAGTGCCCACAAGTGCACATTAAAAGCACAGTTATGTGCATTTCTTTTTCAAAAGGGATAACAGGTTGAAATGTGTTCATTAATCCTATAAAATCTGATGCATTAATACATCTTTCAGACTGATTTTGTGAACTGGATCAAATGATTAATTGAAAAGGTCCGATTCAAAAGAAGGAATTGTTGACAAATCTGATATTGCTGCTTCTCTCATAAACTCTCAGGAAAGTGCCATATAGAGCGGTCTAGATTGTCAGTGAATAACAGTTTTAAATAATAGCAATGCACTAGCAACGCCAAGGTCATCATGGGTTTGTTTGCCAAGGAATGCATGAACCGATGAAAATCAATACCTTGAATGCAATACAAGTTTGTTTGAATAAAAGTTTCTGCCAAATGCATAAATGTAAATGTGCCACTGAAAACAGAATTTTGATTCAGATTTGTTTTCTGTGCATATGCATTTGATAATGAACATGTGTAAATGTAATCAGTGCTTAAGAAAGAATTTAGGTGTATTGCAATCAGCAGGGCTTCATGAGCTTAGGCTGGACCAGAATTACAAACCTCCAGAAGATCCGCAGCAGACTGATTCAGTTAAAGTGTTAACGTTTGAACATGTGACTGCAGTGTAATGTTCAGACTGACGGCGTACCTCCTGCACAGGTGGCTGAGCACTGCGAGCGAACGATGGCCCATGTGTAGTTGTGTTTGGGCTGGTTGCGTCGGTCTGTATGGTCTTTGGACAGTGTGTATTCCCACTGAATGCCCGGGTTCCAGCCCTGCATGAGAACCTGTGCAGGGACAAACACAAGACCAAATGCACACCATCAACCACAGAGGAAATCACACAACCATTCTTCTTTCATTTCTTGAGGACAACCCTGCCCACATGCTGTGATACTCAACAATGTCTCCTGCTATCAGAACATTCTGCAATTAACACATTCAAATCTCTTAACCATAATTCCATTTTGTAGAGTAACACTGATAGTTTCCATATGCATGACATAAGAGTCAGTGACATATAAATATCAACAGAGGAAAGATGTTTTAAAAATGTAAGTAAAAAAAGAGCTTAGAAATGAACTGGTTAATGTTGCTATAGTTTATATTGGTTTCATATGGTTTTGAATTTTTGAATTTGAATTTTAATGTGACAGTAATAACATATTTTCATTACACCTTGAATAAATGTGTACACATTATAATTTTTAAATAAATTTTTTCAAGGTAAACAGTACACTCAGCTGGGTTGTTTAACCCAACTTTGGGTCAAATATGGACTAACCCAACTTTTGGGTTAAATTTTTAAATTACATTTTTAACCCAACAGTTGGGTTAGTCCATATTTGACCCAAAGTTGGGTTAAACAACCCAGCATTTTTTAGAGTGTATATTCACAAATATCATGAAGTTTTTGAGAAGTCGCACCATATTCCAACTAACCATGGATAAAAATGTGAAATTATTGGATATTTGAAGAGACTTGTTGACCTGACGACGTGGTCGGTATTTCTCTCTATGAAGATTTCCAGCGCAGCCACTTAATGACTAAAGCCAAAAGCTGCATGTTTATAGGAAACACATCTATTATTAAAATGTTTTTAACTTCAAACCATTGCTTTTGATCAAAATATGAGTCCATAATCCATAATAACTCTTCCTCCAGTGAAAAAGTCCATCTCCTGTTATCTATGACATCAAAATCCACCCACATATTTGTTTAGAGCTGTTTTGGCTTGAAAACGGTGTAGGTGAGATGCACGCTTTACACTATAACACCAGACTTTGGCAAGCAGCAATATGACACAGCAGCCCAATGCTCTCACTAGACAGAGCCAATGAAGCAGAGCCCAAATGCCTGATTACAAAGTGCAATAAAACTGAATAAACAGAAAAAAAAGTTATGTAATTATGGAAGATATAAAAGATACAGGCAGCTACTACCTCAACTACCAGCGTCTCATTGGTGGGTCCAGTGGAGGTGAGGCTCTCCGGACGATTATAGGGTCTCTTGTAGTCAAACACAGCCCCAGCGATGGAGTGTCGTCCGGACCAGTCCACTGTCCAGTGTCCATTCAGGTAATATTTCCTCTGCAGATTCCTCAAAGCCAGATAAGAGCTGGAGGAGTTGAGCTCCGTCACACGGATGCTGCGCGCTCCAGCCGGTATGGTCACCACACGGTAGTACTCTACACAAGAGACATGGCACAAATCATAAAAATGATATTTTTGAATATAACATTATTTTTAAATGTAAATAATGTTTTACCTATTGTTAATTTCTGGATTACATAAACACTATTATTTCACAGGTAAGTTCCTTATGAGTCACTTATAAGGTTCCAAACTATATTTACATAAATCCATTATAATAAACAAAACTGTGATAAATGATGTGGGGAAAAGACAGAGTAGCATAGTTATTTTAGAAAGGGAAAAAGTGGATAAAACACGATTGAACAGGAAATATAAGTGTAGAAATGAACATGCAGGGCTTGACAATAAGGACTGCCTGATGGCCCGTGGTCAGTGTTAAAGACGCTCGGGACAGTTGATGAATTTGTCACTGGTCCAATCGGGCCACTGCTGCGTCGTCACAAAAGTTGATCATTTGCACGTGTTTTTAAGCCTTGCTAATTTCAAAATTCACAGCGATTTTAAAGCATTCAAGATGCGAAAGACAGCTCCATTCGCATCTCTGACAACGTGCGAGCCTCGGATTGAGTGTCGTTCTGCATCTTCTTGTGCTTGAACGGACAAATACATACAAAAGTAAGTCAAAATACCCGTCTTGGTGAGTAACTCTGTAGCTTTAACAATGATTAATCTATATTTAATTTAAACAGTGGCGTACAGATGCACAATTCAACCGGCTATTTTTTGTTTTATTTCAACCGATTCCTGTTCCAGATTTGCACACAAACTACACTGCAATCATTTTGCAAAATGTCATTTGTCTCGAAATATTACGAAGTCTGTAAACGGCCGTTAATAGAGACCAGAGACCCTGAAGACAGATGCAAAGAGGAGAAAATACTGTATAGCCAGAGCAAGATCACTGTTCACGATGCGCAAAATATTGGAAGAAAATCCTAAATCTGAATTGGCCATTTAAATGAATGCATCTCTTTGGGGTCTTCAGAAAAGTTTATATGGATTTCTTTTAATTTGCCTCTGTATAATGCATTTAAAGCAGTGTTTATAAGCGCAGCGCTGCTTTCTTTACAGCAGTAACCAATGAAACTCTGTATCGCTGCTGTTCCATAAGCGCCACCTGCTGGCAGAGAGTGAATCTGCGTCTCATTCAGCCTGTCTGCTGAATTTCCTAAAGCATCATTTCATTTGTATCTTTGTTCTATATACTCAATTGTGCTACTGCTTGTAATTTGTTCATTTGTTCTTATTTACTTTCACTTGTCTTTAATAATGTTTGAACTTTATATTGGTTAGGCTAGTAGTTTTTGCTGTGGTATTGAAATATGAGTGAAGAATTGTAAAATTTTATTGGTATCTAAAATGTGTGTGTCATCAAAGATTATCTATTAGAATAAAAGGTAACATGTGTGAAAATAATGATAACAGGCACCTTTTTTTTTTTTTTTTTGTTTTTTTGTGGCAAGTAAAAATAGAAAAATCCTTAGAGTTGAGCTCTGACAAGTTATTTTTCCCAGCCCTAGTTAGAATGCTGTTCATACAGATAGATGCCTGTGTAGATTGTACATGCGTTCCGAGAGTAAAGACAGACACGTACGGCTCAGGTAATGTTGTTTGGTGAACTGTCCTTTGTAGGTCTTGCAGGTGGAGTTGTTGCCCTTGCAGACGCCACACAGATCCGGCACGGCATTGGATCCCAGCATCCTATCACAGCCCACTCTCTGGAAAACACAAATCATGAGCTCTCAGCAAGCACAGAAACAGAGATAAAATACTCCTGAACACTCCCGTTATGCTGTCAGTGTGATAATGCCTATGTCCGCAAACGGTCTGCAAATTGGCATTAATGAGTCTATGAGCTGTTTTTAGCGACTGCCCAATAGCTAAGAATAAATCTGCACCTCTGTGACAATGAGCATCATTACGCATTCAGAGTTTACCAAGGATTAAAAACCAAAACCAGATTTAGCCTCTTCATTTCAGAAGACCACCACACACCACTGCTAGATACATCACACACACGCTCACATGTAAACATGCTGTATTAATAAAGAGGTACAAGATGCTCCACACTACAAAGATAATCTAGAGAAAGAAAACACAAAAGGGTAATGATTTCAACATGCATGTCCAAATACACAACGATCAAATGCTCTCAGATCACAAAAAACTCTTTGCGTAATGCTTTCAGTGAGAACTACTCATGTCATCGACTCATGTATAATCTAAAACATGAAACAACAATGATGATTCATCATTACTGCTTATTTAAACTAAATCCGCGGAACTAAAATTGTTCTGGTCCACTGCAATTTGTCACAATTTCATACTAACACAATTTCTCTTCTAATTTAACAGCAGATTTGAAATGTTGTCAGTGAAACGCAGCAGCTGAAGTCACATTTAATGGAACAAAATAGTAGTTGGCTCTCTCGCTGCAATCATCCAAACACACAATATGAAGCTGATGTGTGTTCTGAAGGCTTTCCTTCCTGCTCTCACTGGGAGAATTCACTACAGATGAATCCTCTTGAAAATCTCTGGCTTTGATGATAGCACACAAACTGTGTCAGTAGTCCATTACCACAGAAAAACAAAACAACCAACAGCACGATGCTTTTATTATAGGTAGCCATCAGTGCTGGGGAAAGTTACTTTTAAAAGTAATGCATTACAATTTTGCGTTACTCCATAAAAAAGTAACTAATTTAGTTACTTTTTATGGAAAGTAATGCGTTACCTTACTTTTGCGTTACTTTTTAAATCTGGACAGGGCTTTGCTTGTTGGTTTTTAAAATAAAAAAGTTATATTTTTGGCAAATATTAAAGCTTTTCACACCAAAAGTGAAATTAATTAGCCTCAGGCTGAAGGGAAAGTAAATATACGTCCGTACAGTAGAATGCAGAAGAATAAATTTCAACGCACTTCAGCAATAAAAAAGACACAAATGTTGTCTAGAGTAATTTTTGCTTATTAGTACGGTTGAACTGGATCATCGAAGGTCAGAAGCAAAGACATTGGTTAATAGAATGGGATACATAAATGATAGTTGTGTTGTTTAACATTTAATTATTGCAGGTTTGCATCATATTCTGAGTTGCATTATTTTTTAGAACTTCAGTAACATCTTCTGATTTCTCTCAACATGGGGACAGGAGGATCGTCATCAGAAATTGGAAAAAAAAAAGTAATGCGTTACTTTACTAGTTACTTGAAAAAAGTAATCTGATTACGTAACTTGTGTTACTTGTAATGCGTTACCCACAACACTGGTGGCCATGTATTACAACTCAACAAACCACTGCATAGAGAATACAACAGACATAAGTAAAGAATATTTTGCATTCAACACATTTTCAGCTGAGAGCTACTCAGTTACTTGCAAGTAACTAGTCTAAGGCCAGCCATTATCTAACAGTGTTGGGGGTAATGCAATCGGATTACTTTGTTCAAGTAACAAGTGAAGTAACACATTACTTTTGAATTAATATCTGAGAAAATATCTGAGAGTTAATGCTACTGTAGATCTAGACTAAATGTCAACATTTACACAAAAACAGATTCAGTATCCCTCAAAATGAGTAAAAACAGTCAAATGCAAACTCGGAATATGACGCAAACCTGCAATAATTATTATATGTTATATGTTAACACAAATACCCTTTATGTATTTAATCCCATTTTATTACCCGTGCACCCTTTTTCCTTTTGCTGCTGACCTACGATGATCCAATTCAACCAAACTAATAAGCAAAAATGACTGTAGATAATTTTTTATTTTTTTTTGTGATTGAGAAGAAAGTGTTAAACTTCCTTCTCTTGTGTCCCATTCTTCATGCAATCCAGAACGGATTAATGCAATGGATTAATGAGTAATGCAATACTGTAATGCATGTAATGCATTACTTTTAAAAGTAACCTTCCCCAACACTGGTATAATATCTACAAAGACAAAGACTTACTTAAGACCTCAGGTTATACAGCATTTGCATCGTGTCAGAATTCAAAATTGTGAATATTGTACATTACCTCACAAATGCCGTCGATGCAGACATCGGAGCTGTCCTGTGTGCAGAGCGTCCCATCCCTGACTTTACTGGAGAGGGCAAAGAAGAAGTCGTAACCTTCAGCGAAGCAGTAGAGCTTACACACATCCTGATCTGGAACAACACACACACACACACACACACACACACACAGAATATCAGGCATAGTTCCCTAAAAGCACAAGTCCTAAAATTTGTCAACAGTAAATTCAAAAGTATTCGCGCCCCATGGATTAGTTCCTGCTCTGTCACATTCTTAAATTATAGTATATTTACATAGGATATTTATCTTAATTGACTGGTTTGAATAGACAAACTTGTGTAAACTATTCAATCACACCAGGAACGTAAACTCTGAAATCACACAAATCACGTTAACCGGGTACAACTGTGTTGGTTTCAAATCCATCTGTATTTCATTGCCTGAAAGCAGACCAAATATCACTGACTCAGCGAGTCTCACAACTAATGAAGCCCAAGGAACTTTGAGATTAAGTTGCTAGGAGGAAAACAGCTGGAAATGGTTACAGAAAGACAGACAAAGCTCTGAATCTTCCTAGAAGCACTACAAACTCTGTCCCAACTCAATCCCTTTATTAACTCGCCTTAAAATCAGAGGGAAATAACTGATCGTAATAACTGATAATAAGTGCTCTTTTGATAAGTATGCTAAATTGTATTTGTTTTTCACAATGGCAATGTTAACCCAAAATCTAAAATCTGAGTTGTTTTTGCGGTTCCAGAACCAACAAGAAAATGGATCTAGCAACATTTCTTAATTGGTGTCCCTGCCGCACAAAAGCAGTGTTAATTTATATTTGTAGCAATAGCCAAAAATACATTGTATGAGTCAAAATTATAGATTTTTTTATGCCAAAAATCATTAGGATATTAAGTAAAGATCATGTTCCGTGAAGATATATTGTAAATTTCCTACTGTAAATATATCAAAACTGAATGTTTGATCAGTAATATGCATTGCTAAGAACTTCATTTGGACAACTTTAAAGAGATTTTCTCATTATTGTGATTTTCCCTCAGATTCCAGATTTTCAAATAGTTGTGTCTCGGCCAAATATTGTCCTATCCTAACAAACCATACATCAACGGAAAGCTTATTTATTCAGCTTTCATGTGATACATAAATCTCAATTTCGAAAGATTGACCCTTATGACTGGTTTTGTGCTCCAGAATCACATTGGGAAAGTCATCAAGAATGGAAGAAATGTCAGAATCATGCATTGGGATTGTTTTTCAGGAGGAACTAAAAAGCTTGTTTCCATTAATGCAAACATGGATGAAGCCAAATACAGAAAGACACTTCATGAGAACTTGTTCAGTCGTCCAAAGATCTGCATTAAGTGTGAAGATCCAAAGGCGGACAGCACATGTTAAAAACTACGAAATGGTTTGAAATATGTCAGATCTGTAATAGAACCTGAATTATTTCTCCATCTAATTCATCAGATATCAAGTCACTTTGTGCTGAAGAATAGAGATTCCATTCATTCCTGCATGAAGATGCATAATTTCTAAAGGGCCGTGTAGAAGCGAACGACTTTGGGGGGTGAGAAAAGTCATTCATGTTCTTTTGGTGCATAAATGTGTTGAATTTATAGTGTGGTGAAAGAGGAAGACACATTTTCCATGTGTTACAATTTGGAGGAGTAAGAGAAAGAAAATGTGAAAAATTCATGGGCGTGAATATTATGTGAAGGCTGAACATACTACAGCTTCATGAATAATGTTCTTATCCAGATTCTTCTCAAATGCTACGCCTCATCTCTTTCAAGCATCCCCTCAACCAATTGAAATGCAAGTTTAGACCAACCGTCCACGCGTGTGTAGGGTTTCCACTTGTAGTGCCATCCGCGGAAGGGTTTGCTGTTGAACTCGGTGCACTGGGCAGCTCTGAAGTCCACGGCATTTTGAGGACAGTCAGCAGTGTTACACAGTTTATAAGAGCGAGACGAGCCCTCGCAAAACCTGCCGCCATACATGGGCCTGAGAGAGAAGAAAAGACGAGAAAAGAAACTGATCACGAGACACGTCTTGATTTACAGCAACAGCAACTTCATTCAATCACTCATGGTTGCCAAGCGGCTGTAATGTTTGTTGTAGTAATGAGATGCATTGCCAAAGAAATTAAGATGTCATTCTATTCTGACAAGGAATCAATTTTCTTGACGCTTAAAATGAAATTTCTGCAGAGGTTTGTATATAAAGTGCAGCAGTGCATAAAGCATCATATGATGAACAAGATGAATGATTATCAGAGCATGAATCAAACCCACTTACAATGCCAGCAATTTTCCATGCAGGAGTTTTTTTTATTATATTCCTGCTTGTGGGAAATGAAAAATCATGTAGAATTACAGTATTTCACATGAGATGGATCACGTGCGTCCCACTGTCTCCATTCCTGTTAGCCTTCCTTCTTCTATAGGGTTTCATGGCATCTAAAGCCGACTGGCTGAAAATGTTGTGTTTCCACCAGCAACGCTGAGACAATTCAAATCTGGTACTTCTGAAGCGTTTTGTTCTTGCAATGAGATGAGATGAATGGGAATGCTAACAGACAGAGAACTACACAGACCAAGTCTGAACATATTTGCTAACTGTTTTTGTCATTCCCTAAAAAAATAAAAATAGATAGATATCTGAATGAAGTTTGCGCCATAAATGGACACTACTATTTAAAAGTTTGGGGTCAGTAAGATTTTTTTAAACATTTTTGAAAGAAGTCTCTTCTGCTCACCAAGACTGCATTTATTTGATCAAACATACGCATTTCAATTACACTAAATACTGTTCTTCTATTGAAATCTGTTCTGTATCAAAGCGCCTTCATCATTACTCCAGTCTTCAGTGTCACATGATCTTCAGAAATCATAAAATATGCTGATTTGCTGCTGAAGAAACATTTCTGATTATTATCAATGTTGCAAACAGTTGTGCTGCACAATATTTTTGTGGAAACCGTAACACATTTTATTTCTATTATTTGAAATAGAAATCTTTTGTAGCATTATAAATGACTTTACTGTCACTTTTAGCTAATTTAATGCATCCTTGATGAATAAAAGTATTAATTTCTTTAAAAAATCCTTCTGAACCCATACTTTTGAACAGTATTGCACATACGTCAATTATATGTATCAAGTGATGATACATATATAATTTGAAATCCTGTTGTGCATGTTTTTCATGCCAAAAAACTTGAGTGGAGACCCTCTCTCTTCACACGCCTGCCGTCTGTGGATGTACCTGGGGCTGCTGCAGTGTCTCTCTCTGTACGTCACTCCACTCTCACAGCTTCTCGAGCAGCTGGACCAGCCAGACCAGGATGACCACTGACCATGAACCGGCTTAGGACCTTCATCACCCTGCTTTACACACTGACCCCGCCGACACCACTGCAAAAACACACACATCAATCTGAGAGCGATAATGGTCTTTAATGGGATTGTTCACCCCAAAAAAGTGAACGAACGTGCTTAGGAACACAAATGAGTTACATGATGCTCTATATGAGGAACAGACAGAAATGTAGTCGTTGTTTGCTAAAAACTGATAATTAGAGTCCACTGGTCTCACATGCCTCTCGAGCAGTCACTGATGTCAATATAAGTAATGAGGTGTTGATTTTCAGTGAGTAGCAACTTCAATTTAGGTTTGTTGAATCATATGACTTCAGAAGATGTGGAATGAGGGCTGCTGCATGATTCATTATCACGTCAAATCACAAAGGCTGTGATTTAATTAAATAAACGTGCATTCTGCTTGTTTGAGAATGAAGGGCAACACTGTGTTCAATTACACGTGAGCAGCTCATGACTTGCCGGTGTTTGCAGCATCTCAGATTGTTTTACTGTAAATGCTGCTTCACATGAACTCCACCTGCTTCTGCGTTTGAGTCACTTTAACATGCATTTGGAAACGCAACATGCACCAACCACCTTCACATGCTTGTATTGAGACACGTATCAGCAAAAGAGAAGCTTTAAGGGCTTCTTTGGTTTTCTGTCGAAACAAAAGTTGATGGTTCAATGTTTGAAATTCAGGAAATTAAGAATTATTATTTGTATTTTACAGATGTCATGTAAAATACAATTATTATTATTATTATTATTATTATTAGAATATATTAATTTTTTGGTCCCACTTTATTATTAAGTGGCCTTAACTATTATGTACTTACATAAAAAAAACAGTACTATGTACTTATTGTGTTCAAATTGTATTGCAAACAACTTTTGATGCTATTGAGGCGGGATACGGGTAAGGTTAGGGACAGGTTTGGTGGTATGGGTAGGTTTAAGGGTGGGTTAAGGTGTAACACAATAAGTGCATTGTACCAATTGATTAATTTAAATGTAGTAGTTAAGGCCATTAATATAAAGTTAATATAAATATAAATTGCATTTATAAATTACAACTATTTAAAAAAAAATGTTTTTTTTGTTTGAGGGAAAAAAAAATAGCAATTCGATTTTTTTCCCTTCCCCAAATTGTGCCCTGCATGGAATATCATGCATATCAAGAATATAATTTTTTGTCTTTATTGAGTTGAACAGAAGCAATACAAGCAATACAATCTTTTCACAAATTCACCTTCGGCGTTCAGCTGAAGGAAGTTTTGGAAAGACATGAGTGTGAAAATGATAGTTTGAAAGGCCCAGCTTCACAGATTAATTTTAATTCCCATCAGGCATCATTCCATCTAATTCAGCTCTTTGCGAGAGGTTAAAGAGTGAATGAACGACAGTCCCAGTACAGCGCTCTTCACACCCTCTGTGTAACTGAAACCGAGTCTCTGGCTCATGTGACGGAGCGGATATTTCCTGAACGTAGATGGGCAGGATTCCTAGAGGAGACCGTCATCATTAGCGCTGCGTACCGTCACTGGCTCTCACTCGGATTAAACTGTCATGTCTAATATATCCCAAACCAAACACCTCCAGAGCCGCCCCTCGAGGAACACGTGTGAAAGACATCCAGACCACCAGCGCTGGCCTCTGTATCAGCCAGAGACGAGGAGTGTGTGTTTGTAGGAGAAGAGCTCTTCGTCCCTGATCAGCAGAGCTCAGGACGGGCCTGTAATTACCCTCACGCCCCAAACCCACTTCAGTAACGCCCCAGGAGGTCAGCCGAGGCCCACATGAGCTCATTAAACCCAATCTGCTGTGAAGGGCCTGAATCAGTGGAAAGGCATCCTACGGGACGAGAGCAATGATGAAAACTGTATCTCACACAACACTGATCCATCTGTCTAGCCATTTGTGGGGCTGTCTGGTGGCCAGAAAAATTCATTTTCCGTGTACCAGACACCTTTTCTGTAGTTCGAACAGCAAAAACGTAATTGTAAAACCCAATCCACACCACATACTTATTGTATGTCGCTTAAAATCCAATTAAAGTGTTTGGAGGAGTTAAAGATCGGGGGTCTGAGATGACAGACAGATCCTCAATAAGGTCTAGAAACGTCTCCAGCAGTGTTCATAACTGCATTCACATTCACATGCGCTCATTTTCTTGTACAGAAATAATATACTTTAAAACAATATACTTCAGTGTGAACTTTTCGGACACTCAGTTGCATAATAATTGCAATTAAATGAAAATGTATGATAGTTTAAATTTATAATAAATGCAATTTTGACCCACTTAAGTAGGACTTTAATGCATCTAATTTCGTAATGACTTCTATTGTCTATTGAAATATGGTTAAAGTGACAAGCATTAAAGTAAAATATACTTAAAAGTCATTTCTATTGAAACTTGCATGCATTTGCATTTGTAATGATGAAGTTGCAGTTTAGTGCATTTAAAATACATTAACTTTAAATGAAAAATCAAATAACACTACAATTAAAATTATAATCAAGTACTCAACATGTGCTTTAGTATGTTAGTGAACACATCAAAATAAGTGTACTTCTTTAAAACATGACAAAAGACGATTAAAACATGATTTAGAATGCACTTTAAATTAAATTTGACGTTATTACAAAGTGTAATTAAGTGTGAAACAGTCATGAGAGTGTCGCTCTTTAAGTGCACTTGAGTGGCCTTTATCTAATTAATATTACATTATTGGCAAGTATACAGTTTATAAAAATATACTTTTGAAAGATTTTTCAAGTGCACATTCAATACATGCTTCTTTTTTGCAAAGGTTTCCCAGTCAAACCAAATCTTTTCTAGCCTTGAGTACAGTGACTTCTCACACGGATCTGGATTGTGTTTTCGTGACTCTCAGCATGAATTGTTCACTCATTCAGTCTGCTGGCATTCACAGCAGCCTCTCCCTGGAAACACTTGTTTAAGACACTAAACATCTGTTAAAAGCCCATCTGAAAGAACAACACAAACCCCTGAAAGGCTTTCTCCCCCGCAGGGTTAATGTCACACGCTGAAGAACCACGAGAGGATGTTAATGATTAAACTCATTCAGTGACAAGAAACAGAGCGTTTGGCTTTTGTGCCGCTTGAGCTGTGTGATGAGTGTGACGTGATTTCTTTTTAAGATGAGATGCTTCTGAAGACATGAATGCATCCTGTGAGCGTGACTCACCATCTCTGGACCGCAGACTGAGCCCTCAGCAGCCGGCATGAACTTGGTCTCACATTTTCTTCCGACCCGGTGGCACCACAGGGCTTTACAGATGTCCTGTGTGACACACATTGATATGGATGCGTTAAAGAAGCTGTCGCTGTGATAAAAGACTAACCAGCAGAGATCTGTCAAGAACTGTGACAGAAGTCTGAGCGATAGCTATACTGAACAAATGAAGGATTACAGCACACTGTGTAATGGATAGATGTTCTTCACGTGCTGGATGACTGCTTTACACAATAATGGCAGACTGTTTCGGCTCTCTGGATGTAATAATGACCTGTCTGGTTTGTTTTAGCTTTAGTGTCACATCAAACACTCTGTAGGTCTGTGATTCTGCAACGAATGGAGCTTTTTTTGAGTGTGGTGTGTGTGTGTGTGTGTGTGTAATGGTATTCCCTATGCTATGGGGACCAAACTCCCTACAAAGATAGCAATAGCAGTACATTTTGACCTTGTGGGGACATATCTTTTTTTTGCTCTCCATGAGGAAACAAGCTTATACATCGTATTTAATGAAGTTGTTTGAAAATCAAAAAATGCCTGTAATTTTGTGTGAGGGGTAGGGTTAGGGTAAGGGGAAAGAAAATACAGTTTGGAGAGTAGAAAAACCATTACGCCTATGGAATGAACCCATAAAACATGGAAACGCAACGTGTGTGTGTGGGTGTGGTGTGTGTGTGTGTGGTGTGTGTGTGTGTGTGTGTGTGTGAGAGAGAGAAAGTCAGTCATAGAACAGATTGGAATAGACTGGAGCATTTTAATTCATTTTTATTAAATGGTTCTGCTGGTAACGCTTTAATTTAGGGACCAAATCTCACTATTAACTAGTTGCATATTACTAGCATATTGGCTATTAATGAGTACTTATAAGGCACATATTAATGTTTTATTCTGCATGACCATATTTTAGATTCTTTAATCACTCAATACCTAAACTTAACAACTACATTAATAAACACTATTAATAAGCAGCAAATTAGGAGATTATTCAGGCAAAAGTCATAGTTAACAGTTAGTTAGTAGAGAACTGGTCCCCAAACTAACATGTGACCGTTCTGGCTTTAAAAATGTTAGGATTTATTTTTTGGCTTTACCCTTAGCACCATTTAAGTTGATGGTCTTACATTCGAAATGAAGAAATTAAATCAATCATAAATATTATTACTGTAATTTTACAGCTGTAATTTAAAATGAAATAATTATATTATTAGACATTTCTAGTATTATTTTTATTTTAAAGTCAAATAATACAATAGTGATTATCCATTTGTTTTATTAGTAATTTTATTTATATTTTAGTATATTGTAATAATAATAATCATATAATAGTATTATTATTATTCCCATATTGATATAGAATAACACAATTTTGGCCAAACTTTGCAGCTGTACAAACAAGCACAGCAAACCTGGATTTTTAATTGCATTTTAAATGATTACCCCCCCAAAAAAATGGATTTTCATATAAAACCCTGGTGTATGAGTGATTCTGCAACTAACAGTCATTCGTTTTCTAAAGGAGAGATAAGAATAGACTTCTTTGTGCATCTTTAATGATTATTTCTTTTCTATTTTTAAAAAAGTATTCCAAAATGTCTCCGTTATTGGCCTCACCCATACCACCCTTTTGAACTGTCTTTTAACTTTAACCTTACTACATTTATAAAAAGTGTAAAAATAAAATAAAAATAAAGTGTGTTAAATGTAAAAAAAAAAATTTCTACTTGTTTTCTAACCTTTAAAAATGATGTTTTCAGTTAATTTGGAATTTATATTTGTAATGTTTCTATGATAAAGAATCATGGTCCTCAAGAGATTGTCCTCAATGCTGCTGTCATTACCACTGCATCAAGCATTTGGAAAACAGTTGAGGTTATTATCATCTCTGCCAGATGCTCAACACAAGTCTTCAAACAGAAATGCTTTTAATTTTACATCATGCCTTGAGAGTAGCTCTATTAAAACTGGGAAGTACTGGAGAATTTAAATTCAGAAACAACCCATTTCTTTTTTTTCGTTCTTACAAAATCTATGAGGAACTGCTGCACGCTTTATGTGTCCGTATTACTCACATCTGGATTATTGTATCATATTTTGACAATGGGAGCACAGATGGGAGCAATAGGTGGCAGTTTGCCAGAGTGATCACGGTCCAAATCCCAGTACAAGCTCTGCAGTTGTGTGTTAAAGCGAGACCTCCTCGAATCCGTTCCTGCTGAGCACGAGGAGAGCGATCACACAGCGCTCGTCTCAGTCCATCACAAACAATATCAAGCTGCTAATTCACAGTGAAAGCAGAGGGAGCTCAGCATCTACAGAACCATTTCTGTCCCGTTCAGTGACGTCTGGTGCTCTTCTGAAACGAGGAGACCCTCTTTGCTCTGCTTTGCTCTTATACAGTCTGATGTAAACTCATCTTCAATTTCCATTTGATGTTTACACAGTTTATGAGTTAATGAAACACTTCACTATCCAACACTATCATGTTTTTTTGTACGGCTATACTATTTATTGCAACAAAATTACAAGTTTAAAACCTCAATTTTATACATATTATTAAAAAATAAGAAGAACAATAATAATGCAGTTATCATATCAGCATATTTATTCCATTTTTATTTGTTTCTCCTAACTGTTTCTGGTACCGTATCTACTTAATTATACACTACCGATCAAATGTTTGAGGATGGTAAGATTGTTTAATATTTTGAGTGTCTTCTGCTCTCCAAGGCTGCATTTATTTGATCAAAAATACAGTAAAAATTTGAAAAATTATTTCAATTTAATATAGCTGGTTTCTATGTGAATCTCTGTTAAACTGTAATGTATTTCTGTGATGCGCAGCTGTATTTTCAGCATCATTCCTCCAGTCTTCAGTGTCACATGAATCGTCATAAATCAGTATAATATGCTGATCTGCTGCTCGAGAAACTTTTCTTTCTGATTATTATCAATGTTGAAAACAGTCGTGCTGCTCAGTATTTTTGTGGAAACTGTGATACATTTTATTTTTCAGGATTCACAGATGAATAGAAAGTTTAAAAGAACAGCATTTATTTGAAATGGAAATCTTCTGTAACATTATAAATGTCTTTACCGGCACTATTGATCAGTTTAATGAGTCCTTTCTAAGCAAATGTTTCCACTGTGAGTAAGTTTTAGCTCTAAAGTAAATTAAATGAATAGTATTTAGATCCATACACTGACTTACAGCTCAAAATATGCATTCAAGTGAGATTAAATGGATAGTTTGGTAACCAAACAGTTGCCGGTAGCCATTGACTTCCATACCATTTTTTTTTCTCCATACTATGGAAGTCAATGGCTACCGGCAACGTTTGTTTCCTAAAATATCTTCTTTTGTGTTCAGCAAAAGAAATAAACTCATACAGGTTTGGAACAACTTGAGGGTGAATAAATGATGATAGAATTTTCTTTTTGGGTGAACTGTCCCTTTAAGTCATATTAGTGGTCCAGAAGCTATTTCATTCTTCAATGTTGAATCACGACCAGAAAAAAACTAATAACTTGCTACTTGGTAACTGCACTACTTTTGGTTGAAATGAATTAATCATGGGTGAGAAATACACCTGTAAATACGGTAGTGCTACTGCAATCTTACATCCACGCCAATAGGTGTCAGTATAACGTCTGTGGCATCGGCCAGAACAACATAAATAAAAATGGCTAAGTGCATGTTTACAGTACATATATAATGAAATCTGTGTGCTAAAAGTGAAATGTGTTTTTTGATCATAGCTTGTTTGTGCTGAATAATTAACATTCGTCTTGATTTGTGTCAGTCGACGGCATCATTGCCCAGTCTCTCGCCTCATTTCTTCAGTTAGGTGAGATCGGGACAATATGAAGGCAAGATTCTCACTGGCGTCCCTCCAAAGTATATTTAGCTCTGCGTCTGCTTCACGAGAGCGAGTGGGACTGGAGCAGATTTCTCTACGGAGAGCTCCAATTTTAGATGTATAGACTACACAGTGGAAAAATTACTTTAGCAAATCTCTGTTGAGTTCAGACCTGAATTCCTGCATTATAGAACTTTAAAGACAGCGCCCTCCTGATATTACGAGCAATCGGACGCGAGTATAACAGCACAGATCAGGGCATTCGTGCATCAGACTCTCTGGATGCAGGTCAAACGTTCACAGAAAACATTGGTGGAAAAAGTGTGCAAAGAGTTGCATTCCTGAAACTCCTGAACAGCTTTTCTACTACTGAATGTACTTCTAAATATTTGGTAGAGACAATCAGCATTCAGTGAAAATTGATAATATTCATACATTCGTTTTTGAAGATTTCTTTTTTTTTTATATATTCTGAAACCCCACTTTTCTGATCTTTTGAACATGGTAATATTGGTGGGTAAATATCATATTCACACAAGTAAATGGAAGAAATGAAAACCTTCCTTTACTTTATTTCTTCTGGTTTTTGTTTTTAGATTTAGTTTTTCAAAGCTTCAAATAATAAATAAAAAAAAATAAGAAAAAGTATAGGTAATTGTTACTGTTTTAATGCTGTCCAGATTTACAGTTTTGTTAAAGTAAGTCCATGCATTCCATTTCTTTTTAATATTTATTAATTTATTTATTTTTTGCATGTTACTAAGTGTGCCTTACGAAGTTGGTATGTTTCCTGTTTGTTGCTGTAAATTTGCTAAATGTATAATAATAAAAAAGAAGATAACAAAAGAGTTGCAATCCACTTTAAGCATCACATTTGTGTCCAAACATTTGATAAACTTCTTTATATTGACATACAATGACTATAAAAATCTACACAACCCAGTTACAAATTGCATGTTTTTAATATGTGAACATGAATCTTGTGAAGACAAATCATGTCAGAACTTCTTCCACCTTTAAAGGGTTAGTTCACCCAAAAATGAAAATTAGTCCATAAATTACTCACCCTCAAGTCATCCTAGGTGTATATGACTTTCTTCTTTCAGACGAATCCATTCGGAGTTATATAAAAAAATTGTCTTTGATCTTTCAAGCTGTTTAATGCCACTCAGTGGGTGTTACATGCTTCAGTCCAAAAGAAGTTAAATAAAAAGCGCCCATCCATAAAAAAAGTGTCTCACACGGCATCCGGGGGGTGAACAAAGGCCTTCTGTAGTGAATCGATGCGTTTTTGTAATAACTCTCCGTAATATTCAAAACGTATAATCACTTTAATGTACTGCGCCGCAGTTATACACGTCGCAGTTCGAGAGCAGACCGTACACGAGCGGTGCGCATGCGCCGGTGAGTCTCGTGAAACCCAACGTTTGTTTACAGGAGCAAGGGCAAAGGAAAACCAGTCTCCTCTTGGCTTATATTGAAATCCTCTGACATTTTTCTTTACAGATCCTTGTTTTGTACTTCTAATAAGTGACAGTTGTTTTTGATCTCTCCGCTGCGTTTCCGCGTGCTTCACTCCTGAGATCGGCGCATGCGCAACGCTGACCTCATACTCATTCGCCGAAGCATGCAACACCCGCTGAGGGCCATGAAACAGCTTGAAAGATCAAAGACCATTTTTTAATATAACTCCGACTGGATTCGTCTTAAAGAAGAAAGTCATATACACCTAGTATGACTCGAGGGTGAGTAATTTATGGACGCTTTTCATTTTTGGGTGAATAACCCTTTAAGCAGCATCACATTAGCAAATTGCTGCACTTTTTAAGTAAAAAAAGGTCCATTGTCTTTTCACAATAGTGTCGAACTGCTGATACAGAAGTCACTTCCAAACTAAGCAGGTTTTTGTTGCTCAGTGCTCTGTATTAATGTGACTAACTTAAAAATTAGCTAAATTTGCGTGGGTAAGTTTTTTGCCCTCACATGAAACTCTCGATTGAATAGACTCTTATTGGAATGACTGGATTTTGCACACAAAACAAGACTGCAGCTTAAATGTTAAAATTAATGTAAGAAACAAATAGAAACTTTTGTAGACTTTTATAGCCATTGTACATTCCAAATCATGACCACAGGAGCTCGCTGAACAGGCGTTTCGGCCATGCGTGTGTGTGCAGTCAAATAAATGCTGTTCATCTGTGAATCCTGAAAAAAATCAAATGTATCAGTTTCCACAAAAATATCGTGCAGCACAACTGTTTTTAACATTGATAATGATAAGAAATGTTTTTTGAGCAGCAATTCAGCATATTAGAACGATTTCTGAAGATCATGTGACACTGAAGACTGGAGTAATGAGCTGAAAATACGCTTCGCATCACCGAAATACATTACAGTTTTCCACAATATTACTGTTTTTACGTATGTGTGACAGTGAGTATCAGCCTCGGTGAGCATAAGAGCCTTCTTTCAAAAACATTAAAAGTCTTTTACCGACCTCCAGCCTTTGAATGTAGTAATGTTTGGAAGCAGCTGTGGCAAATAACAGCCATTCTCTTAACTCTATTCTTAAACCCAGAAAGACCATGCATGGTTGAGCGACTAATAGACCAACACTGAACCATCACTAAACCTAGTCAAGCTGGTTAACACTTTAAATTAAGGACAAAGTCTCACTATTACGTATTAGTCTTATAAAGCACATCTTGTCATGACCAATATTCTACATCCCTTAATCCTACCCCATATCTAATTTACTTAACAACTACCTTACTAACTATACATTAGCAGCAAATTAGTAGTTTATTGAGGTAAAGTCGTAGTTAATAGTTTGTTAATCGTGAGAATTGGACCTTAAAATAAAGTGTGAACGATAAGCCTGTAACAGAATGCAAACTCATGCCGTCTAATGCTGCCTTCAAGTAGGAAGTTCCCATTTGTGAGTTTGGAAGTGCATTCTTCTGATTTTGGTCGAAGGATAAAATGTATGTGTTGGGCAATTTCATAAGGCTTCCTCTCATTTTTTTTTTTAACTTCCTGACAAGAACGGAAAGCTCTTTACAACAGGACGATAGCAAAAAGAGGTAACTAATCATCTAATGACATATTTTATGATTCTGGAGCAGTGATTCTGCAGTGTAAACGTTCACCTCATTAACAGGCTAAATCAGCAGTGGTTCCTGCCAGGCCTAAATAGCTCATCTTCTACAGTGTGCAAAATGTTCAGTCATGTGGTGGCGTTCATGTGCACTCAACTCATCTGACATGACCTGATGGGGAACAAACTGGTCTTTTCTGGAGGGTTTCATATATAAAACAATATGACATACTGATATTAATGGACTTGCCTTCTTGAAGTCCAGAGTGCAGAGTTTAGCTTTCTCTCCGAACTGCCACTTGCACTGCGTGTCGGCGTCGTACAGCTCTCCGGGAAGTTTCTCAGGGTACTTGTACTCCTGGATGGCGCTGGGCTCGTCAGACAGACAGGTGGCCTGTGCGGTACTGAGACACAAACACTACTGTAAAACCGCTTGAGTGCCGTACAGTAGAGCAGCAACCATGACAACATAACAAGGGGAGTTCCCTCGGCTACATTTAGACGTCTCTCTTTTCAACACATCCTCTGACTTCATCATTACGTATGTTATTGAATGCTGCCGTTATTATACGGGCCGACAGCGAGGCTCCGTGTGTAAGCGATATCGAGGATCATGAGAAAGCATTTAACATTGTTAATAGCATGTGCTTCACACAATCAGACACAGAGTGAAGCCCTGAATGAGCTCTGAGTAGTTTAGCAGGCGCTCCATGATGAGACTGGGTCAGTATGTGCGTCTGCGTGGGATGTATGTTTGTAATGGGGGTCACTTAGACTGGTCTGTTAGCTTTAAATATATGCAACACGCACATCTCAAAAAATATATTAATGCAGGTGCTCAACCAAAACTGACAATGACATAATCTTAACAATAAAAGCAGCCCACTGCTGCACCCATGCAATATTGAGAATAGAGCTGCAGGATTTGGCGGGGAAAAAAAATCTAATTTATTGATTTATTGATTTGTTTGTTTACTGATTGATTGGTTAATTTAAATATTTGTATTTTTATTACTGTTTACCAATTATTACTAAATAAATTATGAAACATTAGAACACTACTACTGTACTATTGTACTGAAATAAAAAATAGTATTTAAATAAAATAATAATAATAGATAATAATAACAATAATATAGTAACATAATACTTCTATTGTGGATTATTATTATTATTACTAAATAAAATATTAAACAACATTAGAAATATTACTATTGTACTATTTTACTGTAAAATAAAAAATAGTATTTAAGATAATAATAACAATAATAATAATAATAACATAATAATAACAACAATAAATTAAAATAATTACTTCTATTGTGATTATTACCAATTATTATTAAATAAAATATTAAACAACATTAGAAATATTACTATTGTACTATTTTACTGTAAAATAAAAAACAGTATTTAAGAAAAAATATAATAACAATAATATTATTAAAATAATACTTCTTTGATTTATTACCAATTATTACTAAATACAATATAAACAACTTAGAAGATGACTATTGTACTAGTTTAACTGTAAAATAAAAATGTAATTTAAGATAATAAATAATACTATAAGAATAATAATAACAAAATCTTATTAAAATAAGTACTTATATTAGTGATTATTACCAATTATTCTAATAATATTAACAACATTGAAATATTACTATTTGTACTATTTTACTGTAAACTAAAAAATAGTATTAAGATAATAATAATAACAAAATAATAATATAACACGAATATTATTAAAATAATTACTTCTATTGTGATTATTACCAATTATTGCTAAATAAAATATTAAACAACATTAGAAATATTACTATTGTACTATTTTACTGTAAAATAAAAAATAGTATTTAAGATAATAATAACAATAATAATAATAATAAATTCATAATGTACTTCTAATTGTGATTATTACAATTATTACTAAAATACCATATCAAAAACATTAGAAATATTCCATTGTACTATTACTGTAAAATAAAAAAAAATAGTATTTAAGATAATCATACAATACTACTAATATTATTAATAATTACTTCTATTGTGATTATTTCCCAATTATTTCCTAACAAAAATATTAAAACACATTAGAACTATTCCAACTATTGTACTATTTTTACTGTAAAATAAAACATTAAATTAATAATAATATTAATATTAATAATAAGAATAATAATAATAATAATAATATTCTTTATAATAATACTTTCTATTGTGGATTATTACAATTTTCTAATAAATATCAAAAACCTTAGAATATTACTATTGTACTATTTTACTTTAAAAAAAAAATAGTATTTAAAGATATAATAATAATAATAACAATAATATTATTAAAATAATTACTTCTATTGTGATTATTACCAATTATTACTAAATAAAATATTAAACAACATTAGAAATATTACTATTGTACTATTTTACTGGAAAATAAAAAATAGTACTTTAAGAATAATAATAATAATAATAATAATAATAATAATAATAATATTATTAAAATCTTGTACTTCTATTGTGATTATTACCAATTATTACTAAATAAAATATTAAACAACATTAGAAATATTACTATTGTACTATTTTACTGTAAAATAAAAAATAGTATTTAAGATAATAATAATAATATTATTATTAAAATAATTACTTCTATTGTGATTATTACCAATTATTGCTAAATAAAATATTAAACAACATAGAAATATTACTATTGTACCTCTTTTTACTGTTACAATAAAAAAATAGTATTTAGAAATAAATAATAATAATAATAACTAATATAAATAATATTATTAAAATAATTACTTCTATTGTGATTATTACCAATTATTATTAAATAAAATATTAAACAACATTAGAAATATTACTGGCTGTCTAAATGTTTTCATTTTCAAACCAAAACCCATCATTTGTTTATTTTACTTTTATTTTATAATTATTTAATTCAATCACTGCCTTTGCGATGTAATAATCACACTAATTACACTGTTTTAGTCTTATTTCAATGAATTGAACATCAGCCCTACGAGAGTTTATTCTCATCACTACCAGACAAGTGATGTCACTGACCCTTGCTGGATCCTCTTCAGTTTGCCTACAGAGCAATCAGGTCTGTGGACGATGCAGTAAACATGGGTCTGCATTATGTTCTGCAACATCTAGAAAGACCAGGGACTTATGTGATGATCCTGTTTGTGGACTTCAGCTCGGTGTTTAACACTATCTTCCCAAACCTCCTCCTGCCCAAACTAATTCAGCTCTCCGTGCCCACCTCCGTCTTTCAGTGGATCACCAGCTTCCTGACAGACAGACAGCAGCTAGTGAGGCTGGGAAAATACACATCCAGCACCCGTACGATCAGCACTGGAGCTCCTCAGGGTTGTGTTCTCTCTCCACTGCTCTTCTCCCTGTACACCAACGACTGCACATTTAAAGACCCCTCTGTCAAGCTCCTGACGTTTGCAGACGACACCACACTCATCGGCCTCATTCAGTATGGTGATGAGTCTGCTTACAGACAGGTGGTCGAGCAGCTTGCTGTCTGGTGCAGTCTCAACAACCTGGAGCTCAACACGCTCAAAACTGTGTAGATGACCGTGGACTTCAGGAGAAACCCCTCTGCCCTCCCCCCACTCACCATCATGGACAGCACCGTGACTGCAGTGGAGTCATTCAGGTTACTGGGCACCACAATCTCTCAGGACCTAAAATGGGACACTCACATAGACTCCATAGCTAAAAAGGCCCAGCAGAGGTTGTACTACCTTCGCCAGCTGAGGAAGTTCAACCTACCACAGGAGCGGCTGAAACATTTCTACTCCGCCATTATTGAATCTGTGCTCTGCACTTCAATAACTGTCTGGTTGAGCTCAGCTTCCAAATCTGACCTCAGAAGACTTCAGTGGGTAGTCCGGACTGCTGAGCGAATCTTTGGTACAACCCGCCCTTCTCTCCAAGAACTGTACTCGTCCAGAGTGATCAAAAGGGCTGGCAGAATCACTCTGGGCTCCTCACATCCAGCACACTCCCTCTTTTAACTGTTGCCATCTGGTCGACGCTACAGAGCGCTGAGCACCAGAACGGCCAGACACAGGAACTGTTTCTTCCCTCAGGCCATCCATCTCTTGAACACTTGACAATAACTGTGGAACTCACACTATTTATTCACTCATACACTTTTTTATCTAACACTCATACTCAGTCTACATCTCAAATTTGCACATAATATACAGTATCTGTACATACAACTGTCTATTGTTATCTACCTGTACATACAATTGTCGATTTGTATATTTTTATTCCTTCTTTACTTGTTCTATTTTTCTATTTTTTTTTATCTGTGTTTTTTTGTTCTGTCATTCTGTTACACTGTGGAGCTTCTGTCACGAAAACTAATTCCTTGTATGTGTAAACATACCTGGCAAAATAAATAAAACTCATTCTGATTCTGATTCTGATTTGAAGCTCTCCATCAGATTAGTCTGTCAGTTTATTACTTCAACAGTTAGTTGAAGTAAACAACCACTGGGTTTTTTCCCCCCCCCCCTTGGCCCCCCCCTGTGTTGACTAGTAGTGGATGACTTCTCTTGCTCTTGTTCTTTATATGGTGACACTTTTTGCTTTTCTGAATGACTGGTTGACTAGTACAAATGAGCAGTCACTCGAACACTTTGTATCTGTAGATGTTCTTGTTGCAGAACAATCCACTATAATTAGTCCAGCGATCCCAGAATCCCTCACTGCATCCTGAAGGGAAACCCTGTTCTTCTGCAGCGTGTGTAAGTCCTGCTTCCAATCATCTGGAGACGGATCAGTGCGGCAGCATCTGGCCCGCAGAGTCAGGAATGTCCGCGTCAGATGAATCTGATTCAGTTCCTCAGTTCTCCCAGTGTCACCTCTTTAAGTTTCCTCCTCAGATTAAGGCGAGAGACAGCTATAAGACAGAGCAGCTCGGGCCGGACTCCCTTTCAAGTTTTGTTTTATTAGTGATAAAAGCGGAGGGTTATGGAGATGAAGGACAGAAGGTCTGAGAACAGCTACTTGAAGGTCTGTGATCTGCAGGCTGTATGTTGACAGGCACATGGTGACGTAGGTGAAGCTGCTGATGAGGAATGGGAAACAGATGGGAGGACAGACAGAGTCGCCGTATTTATCTGCAGCGTGCTGCTGTTTTTGGGGTGTCGTGGGTGTGGAAAGAGAACCGAGGGATGAACGTACTGCACTTTGTTGCCTTCAGATGCCCAGACAGTCCTGGAAAAGCTGTGGTTCACAGGCAGACTCTGTCACACTGCAGGTTTGCAGAACTAAGTGAGACGGTGGAATTCAAAACACTGACTCCTTTGGCTAAAGCCCCGTTCACACTGACAGCAGTAGAGCGTCACGGTCCCATTCATTTTCAATAGAAAGCTGGATTTCCGTGGACATGAGTGACAGTGATTGGGATGCAGGCATGTCTAGGGATTTGAGAAGGTTGAGAAAAGTTTGGCATTATGCAAATAATGGGCAACTACCAATGAGAGTGAAGTCTGTAGTAATCAGGGAGACGTATTTTTGTAGACATTTATGCATTTGGCAGATGCTCTTATCCATCATGACTTTTGAGGTAAACATTGCATTCAAGGAAGGCATTTTATCATTTCATGCCTTCTCTTGGAATCAACCCCACGACATTGGTGTTGCTAGCACCATGATCTACTGTTTGAGCTACAGGAAGCCACAGAAAGCATACTTCCCTGAACTTCATTTTTTAGATTACTGCACCATTGAATCATGAGACTGACAGGAATCCAATTGCAACCTTCAACCACAATGGTGTGCGCATTATGCTGTAGTGACCAGTTGTAAAATCCTGCAGATTGCTGCAAGTCCCGTTTTCTTCGGTGTCTACACATGAAGCATTGCTGGAAGACAGGTGAAGCAGCTCCGAGCATCTGACAAACAACTCGCTTCTTCCACTGAGGCCTAGAGCTGCTGATCCAGGCAGCAGTGATGAGGATGAGCTCATCACGATAACGATTCATTTGACACGTCGGGTAATTTAAGGGCAGCCGGTCAAGCTGATCCACTTTCATGAGCACAGACGTGGCTCTCAGACAGAAAGTGAAATTTAAAACCCGCTGGAGCTGCTCACTTTTAGATATCAGAACCAAAACAGCACTACAAATACTACTTTTAAAGATGAGGTTGGTGTCTAGACTCTTGCTGGACTCATGCTGGGTGATTCTGCATGGATGACTAATGGACAGGAGATGCTCAGTAAAGGGCACGGTTGTTAATATCTTTGCACTTCTAATGCCGCTTTGGGCTGCCAATGGGTAAAGCATGTGATTCTGGGATAGACTTTCCAAGTGACTCAAAGTTCATTACAAATATCAACCGCAACACTGTAACTGTATTGATGCATTGTAAAAAAAATAGTGCTCATGATACTGGCATTCCTAACTGTTATTTGGGAAACTAATTCTAGATGTCAAAAGAAACCTCACCTTAGAAATCGGTTTAGATATTGTCGGCTACAGGATGACCAGGAGAATAAACCATTGTGTCCCGCCAAGGTTGGAGACATAATATTTCCAACAGACTTCTTGCACACGTTTCCTTCGCCATCATGGACCATTCCAAAGCTGTGCAAAAGAAGGCTTTTGTTAACCCGGATTTGAGGGAATCAAACAAAGGGTTAATTATAAGTTCAACTCTTACTTGTGGCCAGATTCATGGGCGATGGTGAAGGCCAGACCGAGACCCGTGTCCTCATTGATCGTGCAGCTGCGGTACTTACTGCACATCCCACTGATTGGAGCAAAACCTGAAATCAAAACAATACATGGATGGATGGATGAATGAATGACTGAGTGAGTGATGAGGGGTAGCAACGTCTAGCTATATACCACTAGCAACATGTTCTGACGTACAACCTCTAAGCGAAATAACCTACACCAGAATACCTTGTATTAGTCTTACCGTGCACCAACGTCAAAGTTTGTTTAAATTTTAAATGTTTTGACAAAGTAGTGTATGCTCCTAAGCTGCATTTATTTGATCGAAAATACTGTAAAAAAAACAATAATATTATTACAAAATAAAATAACTTTTATATGTGAATATCTGTTAAACTGTAATTTATTCCTGTGATCAAAGCTGTATTTTCAGCATCATTCCTCCAGTCTTCAGTGTCACATGATCTTCAGAAATCATTCTAATATGCTGATTTAGTGCTCAATAAATATTCCATATTATTATCAATGTTGATAACAGATGTGCAGCTTAATATTTTTGTGGAAACTGTGATACATTTTATTTTTTAGGCTTTCACAGATACTAGAGTTCAAAGAACAGCATTTATTAGAAATAGAAATCGTTTGCAACATTATAAATGTCTCTACTGCCACTTTTGATCAATTTAATGTCCTTTTTGGAAAAAAAAAAGTATTAATTTATTCTAAAAAAAAAATAAAATAATTTCATAAATAAAAATATTACTGACCCCAAACCTTTGAACCGTTGTGTGCATAATCTATATTGCTGAGAAGAGAGGGCAGTAAACACAAGATTTTTTACTGTGCGAGACTGCAACTGATGGACTGCTGTAATCAGGTCAAGGTTTGGAGTGCATTTGTTTCAACACTGCTAGTTCAAGAGCAAGAGATCAAATCCAGTTGTTTTGAGTTCACTGCAGGAAATCTGAACAGATATACGAGTTACTTCAACCAGCATGAATCTGAAACACATTATATACTAGGCCGTCTACAGCTATAGGAGCAGTATATTAACTGTAGAAAGCATAAAATAATAGAAAGGCAACCTTACAAAATGATTTGAACAATTATAGATGTGTCGCTACATGGGTCTGAGATCTAAGGGAACTGTATTTTACGACAAATTATGACTTTCTAACTCTTTAATACGAAACCTGTGGCGATGAAGTCCAGTGTGTGTTGGACCAAAGTCAAACCCCAAAAGGACAAAAGGAGTCTGATTTATTATCCTTTGATTTAATCGCTTAATATATGTGCTGTTTTTGACACATACACACAGAGTGATTAAATGCTTGCATGTATTGCACAAATGTGTTGCACCAGAGCATGTTGTGATTTATTTTAGTCTTCTGGCCTAACTGAAAATCTCAAGTGGGACAAAGAAGAAAAAAAAAAAAACTTGATATATTGATTCTAGTGCTGTAAAATAAATAAAATAAAATGATGTAACTAAAACATTTTGCCATCTCATAAATGAGCTTTTAACATTATAACACAAATATACATTTCAATATCTCTTTCTCTTAAGAAGCTGTCATGTGCGGAGATGATGCACGAAGGTAATTCAATGCATACGGTGGTTTTCTCAGACTATGTAAATACTGTACGCTAGTATTAAAGGTTCAGCGGAGCTCTTTAATCTTCCAGTCCATGACCTGTGAGGGACGTGAAATCTTCCAGAACCCCTGACCTCGTGACCTCCGAGCGTGAGTCTGCACTCAAGTGTTAATCATTGACACTCCTTAGCAGCCTTTGAACCACAGCCTTGCATTTGAGGGGCATGGCTAGCTTTGCTAATGGGGTTAGGGGTTAGGGGGGAGAGATTCTTTTATGTGGCACAGGGTGGAGACCACAGCTTGAGCTCTCACAGGAAACAGGTTATTAGAGGAAAAGCTTCTTACTGTACCTCTAATAATTTAACAGTTCAGCAGAAGCAGAGTAGAGCAGTTTCATGAAAACTAAGTGCAGTCATCACCATATAAACAGCATATATTAGGTCATCAATCTTAAATGTCAGACCACACCTATGATTTTTTTTACTCTTTAATTATTTTTTTGTTTGAGTTGTTGTATTATACTGTCACATACGGGTGTGAACGCAGCATTAGTGAAGGTTTTCAGTTACTGATGCTACATTTACATTTTACATTTATGCATTTGGTGGACACTTTAATATTGCATTCAAGGTACACTGACATTTTTATCAGTTCTTGTAGAAATGTGCTAATTAATGGGCAAAAGTTTCCGATAAATATCCGGTTACCAAGATAAAGCAAGTAGTATTTGTTTGGGCTGGGAATTGGCACTGACCTCCCAGTTCAATATTATAATGATATTTAGGGGCTGATGCATTATGTATTGTGTGTGTGTGTGTGTGTGTGTAAGAGGTCTCAATGATCAATGATGCCTACAATCAATCAGTTCCAAAAAGACAAAACAAAACCTGTGCTTACTGAAAGAAAATAAGTTGATAAAAATATAGAATCCAATATTTGGTAACAATGTAGCATAATGAGAGATTTATAAGCAATTTTCTGTAGGACAGTCATTGTGACTGGGGACACCACAAATGTAAGTTGGTAATAAGGTGATAAAAAAATCTATTATTTAGATTAAAAAATATTATTTTTGGGAAGTTGTCATACCCTGTGTGAACAAAGTCCTAAGTTGTGGTCCAATGCGATAACATTAACTAGGATTTTCAAGAAAAACTAAATATTCTCTCTAGGTCAAAATGACTGGAAAACAACATGAGGGTTAAACTAATTTACATAAATACAGTAAATGAATAAATTCAATAATGACAATACAAACAATATTGTGTAGTCAAGTATTTGTCAACTAAATTGCTTTTTTAAATCTAGAGAGCTTCAGAAAATACAAACAGTGAAATGCAAAGAAACACATTATGAGCAATAAAACAAGAAGTGCTTTAAATGTGTAACTGCAAAGGGCTTCTAAAACTACCAAATTTTGCCAGACAAGAGAAGTGAGCGGCGTTTCTCTTTTATTATCAGTAATAACATCATAGACAGTGGCAGATCTCTAGACTGTATTTATGCTGACTTTTATTTTGACATATTTGACGTTCTGTCCCATCTGATTACAATGCCTTAAGAAAGAACGGACTGTGTTTACATAAATTTTGCATCATACAAGCATGATGTCTTAAAATGCACTCATATGTGAGATGCTGCATGTTAGATCAGCAGATGTTGTCCTTACCCAGAGTGTCACATGGTTCATTCTTCCAAGAGCAGATATCCAGACCGGTTAGCAGGATGGCATGATCATGCCGGCGACCTTCTCGTCCGGCCAATCCCGACTGCCACTGGCAGAAACTGTTCAGAGTGTGATCTGCATGATGGTTAATCACTAGTCCATCCTGAGGGAGCAGAGCGTTAACTAGAGTCAAGAGCAGAATGAAGTCAAAAGAGCGAAACAATGACATGCCACCGGTGACTAGTGTTGGAAGAATAACTCAAACTGGGCCGAGTAATTACCAGCTACCTCTGCTGACCCCACCTTAATAAATGAGTCTAAGGGTAATTAGCCCCTCATCACTGATCCTGACTGACTGCGGCTAATTATTCCAATCAAAAGGGGGATAAGACCAATTTTCTGCATTCCTCGGCCGGTGGCTAATGTGAACTCCATTAACATTAGCACAGGTGTATCAGTAACGGAGCCCTTCAGCCGTTCGCTGGCCCGCTTTCCCACAGACGCGTCCCTCGTCTGGCTGGAATCCAATGGAATGCTGTGTTTCCAATTAAACTGTCATCATAAAAACGAGACCTGTTCAGATAGAGCGTCTCAAAGAGAACGAAGGAGACAAGCCTCTCAAGGACAATGAAATCCAACTTCTAAAGCAATGTTTCATACGATTTCAAAGCTCTGTGTTATCTACACCTCTCACAATTCATGACGTCGATTGCCTCCAGAGGGCTTTAACTCTCATTGATTTTACAAATATATACATTTTGTTGGTGTAACATATTCATGTGAACACACATTATCAATGTAACAGAGCCAAGATCTTCTGCTTTGTTTTTCAATTCATGGCATCTCAAACTCACCTGGTCTTCATCCAGCAGTATTAGTCCAACAATTACAACATTGATGTCACCTCCAATCGTGCCATCTTTGAAAAGTGTTGAGACCTTTGTGGAGATAAACAACAGTGCAGAAAGCTCAGCATTAGGTTACAGGATGGTGCATTTACATGGAGGCATTTAAACCCCAATCTTTGAGCAGATCAATCATAAGTGTCTCTATGGAAAAAATGAGAAGCGTATGGTTGGGATGTTTCTCCAAAGTTCTTCAAAGCCTCACCTCTATGGAGGCATACCATATGTACTTAAGGGAATCCCTAATCCCACATGTCATTGGCCTTTGAAACAGAGCTGAAGATAAAGTCCTTAGGATGGTTTAAAAAGCTCAGGTATCATAAATACAAACACTTAGTCCCAATACAAGGTCTTTCATTCCTGCTATTTTGTCTGTTTCCACTGACACCAACATAAGAGGCATCCAGTTTGGTTTCAGGTGTCAGTATTTCACAAATCCTTTTGTAAACCAGGACTCTTAAAACATTTTCACTAAGTCTGAGTTTGATGGATATGTTCATAACATGTAACACAATCCTATTTCCATTAGTCTAAAAGAGTGTTTTCATCTGTGCTTACATTTTTTCACTGTGCTCACCCCAAAGATACTCACTTTGACTTTCAGCAATCATTAACTAGTCCATTTGGTCAACCAGATATGCCACAATGAAGTGAAAACACATGCTCTGACCTCAGCTTGACATCATTCTCCATGAATTCAGAGCATACTCCGAATACACAGAAAATTAGGAAATGGATGGACAAATGGATGCATCGATATCTGGATGGATGCATGGATGGATGCCTGGATGAATAGATGTATGTACTGTATGGACAGGTGCATGGATCAATGAATAGATGATAGATGCCTGGGTGTATGGATGGATGAATGGATGAATGGATCTATCGATATCTGGATGGATGCATGGATGTACAGAGATGGATGCACTAATAACTGGATGGATACATGGATGGTAGATAGACAGAGGGATACATGAATGGATACATGGATGAAAGGATAGATGCATTGATGGATGCATGGATAGATGGATGGATGGATGCATGGATAATTGGATGAATGGATGGATACATGGATGCATTGATATCCGGATAGATGCATGAATCAAAGCATGTATGGATGCATGGAGTGATGAATGGATTCATGGATGTATGGATGGGTGCATGGATGCATGAATACATGGATAGATAGATGAATGCATGGATGGGTGAATGGATGCATTGATATCTGGATGGATGCATGATTGAATGCATGTATAGGTGGCATGAATGGATGAATGAATTCGTGGATGTATAGATGGATGGTGCATGGATGGATGGATGCATGGAAAGACAGATGGATGGCTGGATGGATGGATTCATGGATGTATAGATGGATGGCTGGATGGATGCATTGATATCTGGATGGATGCATGTATGGATGGATCGATGTATGGATAGTTAGATGTATGGGCAAATGGATGGATGACTTACCATGTTAAGAACAGTAAGGACATATGTGGTTATATTCTCATGGCCGTGATTGTCCATCATCTTGCGGTCGACCACCACCAGGGTCTCCACATTTAGCCTCTGGTGCGTCTGAGATTTGAACATAATGGCTCGTTTCCCTCTGGGCATGAACTTATATTCATCCGGAAAAATATAGATATCGTCCTCAGGAGGTTTAGGCATGTCTGAAACACAGGACCAAGATGACATCAATACTAGGTCACACTCACACAGTCAGTGCTGGTTCCGCAAAAGAAAATGCATTACTAGTTCAGCAAAAAGTTGAATCGGTGTCTGGAAAACTCTGGCCCATACATGACATTAATGCATGCCATGTGTGTCAAACTGTATTAGCTGTTACCTCACATCCCACATAAGATTTGGTTACTTGGTTCGTAAAACATTACTCAGGGTTCAAATGCAATGTGAAGATGTGGTGTTTGTTTAGAGTAGGTGAAGATTATTCATCTCTGACCAAACACAATACAGGTGTCATGATGTCATGAAAACATGTTCAAACTGACCCTTGAACAGCTGTGACCCCTGTACATACGAAACCATTGTTTAAAGTATGCCCCCCTTCCCTCCTAATGAGCGTTTTTGACAGTCCAGCACCATGTAATGGAAAGCAGCTTAGTGTTAGAGACTCTGAAGGTGCGGTTGGAGAGAGAATGTCCTTACATACATTTCTTCCGTCTTCCACAGAAGTGCTGTCTCTGCTGTGTGCCGTCATGACTGTGCGGCGTACGCTGGTACTCCTCTGGATCCGTCGGTGTGGTTCTCCACAGATATGGGACGGCCGAATGTCTTCTGCTGACCGTCTTTGGCTCAGTTGACCTCCTGCTTCTGCCTGTGTTTGTCTGTGCTGGTGTGAATCTCTTGTACAAGATGTGGGGATGGTGGTCAGATGGGCCTGAGAAGTTCTCCAGAAGTGCCTGATGTGGGTGCAGTGGCTTCAAGAAGTAATCCGCATCCTGAGTTCTGATCAAACCTGACTAGAGAGAAAACACACTTGTTAATGCCTGATCAAGAAACGCTGCACTCTTCATGCTGCATACTCACAACATGTGTATGTGTCCATGTCCTGAAGGAAACAGCAGTGCTTGCAAGACAGCGAAAGAGAGAGAAGTTCAATGCAAGCTCATCCAGGGAAAGTACATATAGGGCTACATGATATATCACAATAAAATTGATTTTGTGATATGGCTTAATGTGTGAGTCAAATCACAAAGGTCATGATTTAACTAATTACATATACTGTTTGCACTGCTTGTTTTAGAAATACAGTGTGTCAACATCTCATAGCATCTTGGCTCATGTACTGTGAATCGAGCCGCTTTAAGAAGCTGAAACACATACAAAAATGAACACAGAATCTCTTCACTCTAACCGCTGACAAACTACCAAAATAAATGGGTCAAAAACAGTGATATATGAAAACTCAAGCATATATCTATATCTATATCTATAATTATGTTCACTGTTGTTGTAATGAGTTAATACCCACATTTTCAAGATTTTCTCAAATTATTAAGCCCTAATAGAATGGTCTTCAGAGTGAAACATAATTTTCAGGTCTTTTAAACTACACTGAACAAAATTATAAACGCAACACTTTTGTTTTTGCCCCCATTTTTCATGAGCTGAACTCAAAGATCTAAGACTTTTTCTATGTACACAAAAGGCCTATTTCTCTCAAATATTGTTCACAAATCTGTCCAAATCTGTGTTAGTGAGCACTTCTCCTTTGCCGAGATAATCCATCCACCTCACAGGTGTGGCATATCAAGATGCTGATTAGACAGCATGATTATTGCACAGGTGTGCCTTAGTCTGGCCACAATAAAATGCACCTGTGTTCGTTGTCCATAACATATGCCTGCCCATACCATAACCCCACCGCCACCATGGGCCACTCGATCCACAATGTTGACATCAGCAAACCACTCACCCACACGACGCCATACACGCTGTCTGCCATCTGCCCTGTACAGTGAAAACCGGGATTCATCCGTGAAGAGAACACCTCTCCAAAGTGCCAGACGCCATCGAATGTGAGCATTTGCCCACTCAAGTCGGTTACGACGACGAACGGCAGTCAGGTCGAGACAGAGTTAGACAGATTTGTGAACAATATTTGAGAGAAATAGGCCTTTTGTGTACATAGAAAAAGTCTTAGATCTTTGAGTTCAGCTCTCATGAAAAATGGGGGCAAAAACAAAAGTGTTGCGTTTATAATTTTGTTCAGTGTATTTTCTATGCAGATGCACTCCCAAAGAAAATGGCCTTAATCAATCTAGAATGATTCATTATTTCTAAACATAGCTTTTCAAGTCATGTGTTGGAAATTACTTGTATGTTTTCATATTGCAGAAAGACAAAATATTGCAATGCCGTTTTTTTCCAGCATCGTGCAGCCTTAACATCTACTGATACATACCAAAATTCAGCAAATTTTGGTGAAAACTGACATGCGAATTTGCGTAGTGCAAAGACATTTGACCAACAGAGCTATTAAACAACACAAACTGAAATCTGATGCATAAACTTAAAGCTGCACGGTTTGCAGCGATTGAAGTAATTTCATAAGCTCAAAGCCACAGTTAACAGTGAAGACAAACGATTAAATAGATGTGAAAGATAACACACCAATCAAAACTCAGTATGCAAACAGATGCAGGACAAAAGATCAATTGCAATTCAATTAATTAATCTTAATTTATTGTAAAAAAAAATAAATGCAATAGAAAACAACACACCTCCGATTAAAATGATCTAAAAATCAAAGTCAGAATGGAGTCTGTACTTTAAGAAGTTCAGGCTGAATGTATTACTTTGCGTAAGAGGTTGAGAACAGACGCTGAGCCGGATGATTGAGGAACACCAGCACAGGGTTTTACGAGCACTGTCATAATGTTAATGTGCTTTGGAACATAAAACAGACACTTTGTTAATGTTCTCAAGACGCGTTTAGATTTAAAAAATCTGGATTAAAGATATATTTGGAGTCTGATTTCCCAAGCGTGATTCCTCAAGAAGCAGTACAGATCACACTGGAGGTGCAGTACTTCACATCGAGCCGACTCTGAGCTCAGTTTATGACATAAACGCCCAAATTACACTTCTTTGGAGAGCTGTGCTGTCATTAACCCTAACAAGCTTCACGTCCCTCGCAATCTGCAGATCCCAAGGACTCTTCAAGCCCTCATCCAAACGTCACGCCAGGTCAGAGCGAGAACTCGTTTGCGCCGCCACTTCAGCGCGGTCTGATAATTATCCTCAATTGGGCTCTGAGGATAAGCTCCTCTCCAAACAAACAGAAAAGCCCTTCTGAGAACCTGTTTGAACCCAATGTGCATCTGATTATCATTCATCGCTGCCAACAACACTTAAGTTCATTGCGAGGCAATCATACACACAATAGGCTGTAAAACATGTGCTGAACTCTGGGAAGAGAAGACAGAGGCAAAGCAGGTTGCTTTTGAGTTGAGGATTTATGCACGAGGGTGAATAAGAGACACATTCAGCACTGTCTGGATGACACAAGTACAATCAAGGACTGAAGTCTCTAATGTGTGTTTAAGGTCAATTTGCTGGTCCATAATGTGAGTTGAACAGATGTTTATGTGTACACGCCTTCTCACAGTCATCTACATCTTATAAACGCTTACATCAGTGCGACTTTGAAGACTGTATGTCCTGTCTGCAGAGGTTAATGTTGATCTACCCTGCTGAAAACACTGGTTTATGCTCTTTTTTCCCAGACTGTGATGCCTACACAGTCGAGCAGAGATCTGGTCTCACTGGCTCAAGGAACGTTGCCTTCACACCATGCTTAAGTAATCCGCGAGCGAAACCATGCAGGTCTTGCCAGACTAAACAACCCCAATCCAAGAGCACAGTGTGTGTAGAGGATACACATCTCATCACATAATTAATACCTGTATGGGAGGTAACTGCTGAAAGATTTCAACACTTTTCAAACAACGCTCGCGTGATTCCGAGCGTGAACCGCCCACGATGTGCAACGATAATTAGACATTGTAATTAGCACAGCACACGTACTGTACGTTTACAGGGAAGTATTGAAAAAGGGGGTATGCCAACTCTCAAGCATTTGCAGTGAGACACTACAGAACATCTCACGGAAAATAACAAGATAACACAAAATAAAAGGCATAAAAAAAATAAAAGCGCACACAACCGCACATCAATCAGAGTGCTAATTTTAGATTAAAATATGCATTTTCATGCATAATAAAATTTATGCAAGAAATTATATTTCTACAACAGTAACATCACCGGAATTCTGTTACATTTACATTTAGGCCCTACAATAACAATAAATGACGGTAACATGTTTTCTTACAGAATATTCACCTCTGACCTGTTTACACTTTGATTGTGCCTTGTTTTTTCTTATCATCTATAACATCTTGACCAAAACAATCTGCTGATTCACAAAAAAAGGCCTAATATTACCTATATCAGCTTTAATGCAATTATCAAAATAACAAAAGCAATCAAATGTCAAAAGTTTGTCAAAATGTGTCATTTAACTAACTGTCTGCAAAGAAGTGACATACAATAAAGGCATGATAATGTATTTAGAATTATTCATACATGTGAAAATAGGTTGCTTTACTTTATAGGTATAGAATTGTCCGGACCTCGGCTGGTGAGGAGGGTTCATTACTGGACCTCAAGCAATTTTAGTTGAAGACCCCTGATGTAGGGCATTCAAAATAATAAAATTTTTGTTTTTTTTAATAATGTAATTATTGGGTGTTAATATTAGCTAACTAGCTAACCAGTGTATATGGTAGGTAAGGTAATTACGGACAGTTTCTAAAAAGTGCATCTAGTGCAACATTAAGCTCAAGTGTTTGGGTAATTTGCATTATTAAGATGAACTTAAAAAGGAACTGGTGGAACCTTACCACCTCAAACAGGTGATTCAGCCCATGTCATCAAAATCTCACTGCAGCCAAGCAAGCAAAGTTGGCAACCCTGAAAGGCACAACTGTATCGAGCAACACTTCTGATCCACTAATTCACACAAAGCTGTGAGCACGGATGATTGTAAAAAGAACATCTTGGATAATAATTGATATCACTCCATGTAGATGACAGTATTTTATAGAACAGAAAAAGGCAGCAATAAAATTGATGTGGATGCCTGAAAATAACGGAAGAAAGCGCTCCTAGATTTCAGGGCGAAAAGAGAGTCAGATGTCAACAACCACTGACTGTGGATCAGATTTAAGTTTGTTAGGCTAGTTGATATCATTAGCAGCTGTAAGCAGATTAATCCAGGCGTTTCTAGAGCAGTGATTCAAGACTCCATCAAGTGAACAACACCTGGGACTTAACCTCACCCCGAGACCAAAGGTCCTACAGTCAAGCATTTGATCCTTTATTGAACGCTGAGGACTTCAAAGAGCAAAATTACCCAGTTGTTTTGGTGTCAAGGCAGCAATCCTCATGAGATACGCTTTTCTTCTGTCACCAGATCACAGGGTTTAGTCAACAGAAGCGACCTTTGCCAGAGCCGAGGCTTTCGAGCTAGACGTAGAATGAAGTTCAGGCATGACTGGTCACTCTGCATGACTCCAGCCTCATGCTCTCATGTTGGGAGTTTCAGCCGTTGTCAAGACTAATTCCCAAAGTCAAGTCGATGTATGGCGATTGCGCTTTCATGCGATTTACATGCTTGCTGCATGTCTTCCAGTCTTTCCTATGCATCCAAAGTTAAGTCAATAGAATCCCACAGGATTGCAATTATGGCTTCTAGTTAGTTGAGGAAGACAGTACAGGATCTCAGTGACATAATTCAGACAGACAGTGAGAGACCTTGCAGTGACCCCTGTCATGTTTCAATTAAATCCACATGCTGTCTTTCAGATATTATGCACTATGCTTAGTGTTCATCCTCTGTGACATCACTTCCAGTTACCGAGCCCGATTTACCCCAGACCGTCGAAGAACTTTCGTCTGCTGATGACCTTTGCTTTGGAGACCAGTTGGAAATTGTTTCCAGAGACACTACAACAGAGAACCTGCTGACCTGTATTCAGAGTTTTAGTTCATGTGATCTGATTAAATACATGCAGCAGACACTTACGTGTTCTTCACCTTCACCTAGAGAGGTTTGCCATCTGACAAAGAACACTAAACTAATGAGATCTCTTAAAAGAGTTAATCCCGCCAAAACTGAAAATTGTCATCGTTTCACTCACCCTGAAGTTGTTCCAAACCTGTATGAATTTCTTTCTTTTGTTGAACACAAAAGAAGACGTTTTGAAGAATGTTGGTTGATGGTAGGTTATTTTTGGTTGAACTGTCCCTTTAATAACCCAACCCAAGGCCGGGCATACACTGTGCGATTTTTGGGCCAATTTTGAGCCGAATTCGCGCGTGCGACTTTTATTTTTTGAGTTGGGACAAATTTCAGCTTTGTTGTGCAGTGTACATGGGGCAACGAGAGGCGGTTAGCCTCTTCCGACCGGCAATTGGATGGTCGGATGAATTTCTGACATGTCATAAATTTTGGTCGGCCCCTGTGAGGGTATCGCTCAATTGAAACAGAGCTACGAACTGACTGCCCTAAACTCAGTGTTTTTTCCTTGCGTCTGAGTGAAAACAGAAACGAAACCATGGCGACATGGCGTGTGGTTTGGACGTAAGCGATGGAGGCTACACAGTACCGGTGTATAGTGTGAGCACATAAATCCTGAGCTTTGGCTTGACATCGCATGCAATTTACTCATACAGAGAGAGTTGGTATTTAACAAAAACGTTGCTGGAATTGCACAGTGTATGCCTGGCCCAAGACAGCAATGAGATTTAATTCAAGAGAATTTTCGCAAACCTTCTTCTTCGCAAATTGATCTTCAGAGAAACAGACCCAGTAATCTCACTCTAGAGTTTTAGAAGAGGTCTCAACGATGTCTCAAACTCTGCTCTGGTTTGTCAAGACCCCCTCTATCTGCTCTGGCCCTCGAGGTTTCGAGAGTTTCCCTCCAGCCTTGGTCAAACTCACCTGTCTGTAGCTTTCTAGTAACCCTGAAGACCCTAATTAGCTTGTTCAAGTGTGTTTGGTTAGGCTTAGAGCTGAACTCTGCAGGAAAGTGGACCTCGAGAGTTGAGAACCCCAGTTCTATATTCTTTTAGTATACAATATAAAATGCAACATAACTTGAGCTACAAAAGAACAACATACGAGTGATAAAATTCAGTTTGGGACTGTTATTTTTGACATTCTCTACTGGGAAAATAAATGAATTCTACTGTTCTGAAAGGTGCAGGATGTGTTGACAAAGATTTGCGGCACATAAATTAAATTCACTGCTGTCGTAAGAGCTTGAATTATGCTGTTCTGGAACTGTTGGATGATGCAATGGATAAACAAATCAAATTTCAGTCAAATTTATACCAGGCACAATATAAATATCAAATTTGGTCTAAAGCAAGTGCCAAATGAGAAACGGGACAATTTTGAAGGAAACCATAAATTTGTTGATCTATCCAGGGAAATCTTTACCTTTCCATTTCTGCCAGGAGGAAACTTGAAAATGTAAATCAATTTACACACATGGCACTTAGCATACGGTTTAGTGTAAGTAAACAGTGCAAATCCATGCTGTCAAGCGGGAGTGGTGCTGCTGACGGCATTCCTGCATAAGTAACATGTAAGAATCATCCGCCACAAATCTGCGCCTCAGTCTCCCAGGTCCATGACAAGCTTAACTAAAAGCAAATGTCTGCGCTGCCTCCTTAAATACCTCTCATGAAATTACACACTGAGAGCTACAAGGTGCAAATAGCAGTCATAAAGCGCCGGGAGACGGGCTGAGACGCTACCTGGAGAAAAATAACAGCTGGGAAATGGGCAGATCCAGGCACGACCCTACAGGATCTCTAATCAAAGGAGCTGAGCGGATATGAGGAAACTCTGAGCAATGCACCTGACGCTGTTCCTATTTCCATGAGAGAGGCTTGCACTTGCCTTGCTGCTTTTAGAAGCTGAAACCGAACCTGCTAAGAGAGTTTAAATGCCAGCTGAAACTATTTGAGAAGGGTGTCAATTATTCGTTTTTTAAATACTCTTACATCATCTCAGTGACTAAATGTTGCTGTTCTTGTCATGAAGAAGCCGATTCAGGCTCTTAACTCATTTCTGGAAATTGCATTGCATGAACACTGACTGTACAGTATATATCAAGACTAAATCAACTTGAGCTCCTCAGAAACGCCAGCTCCAGCAGGACAGCATTTATTCCTTGCACATTAATGATGACCTCCCGCCAACAATTAGTCATCAACGGCACCTCTTTCTGCTCTGTTTCTACTGGGCAAATAATGCTATGCTTCATTTCTGTTCACTATAAATAAATATTCTGTCAGTCCATCAAGGCCACATTCAAAGCCTGTAGAGTGAAACATGGGATTGTTTTATGAGGGATAATAATGTATATATTTTGGACAAGAGTTCTGAAGAGTTGCTGGGGGTTGCATGGCTTAGCTTTCAAAGCCTAATGATGAATTCTAAATCATAAGCATTATGGGAAATTTGGTGAAAGACAATGAACCTATGTACCAGGTTCTGCTACGGAGCAGCTTGGGATCACAAATCAAACATGATTTCTTGGGGATTGAGTGCTTGTCCTTGGTTTTAATTAAGAGTGAACAAAATAAGTCCGATATAATAGGACCTGTACCAAAAACAGCAGCTGTGACATGCTATAAACTCTCAGATTAGACTGTCAGTGTCTTAATGTAACAGTGTGACAACTCTCAGACTTCATATTTCCTTTCTAAATCCTTAAAATCAGAATGAAACAGTATTGCCAACCCGTTTAAATTCCATAATGTAACGTAACAGAAATGTAGGGAAGCATTTTTATCATCAGAAACTGACAGGATCATTCCATTCCTGAATGGAGTTGTATAGTTTACTTCTAATAATTTACTTCTAAATATTCATCAAATATCTTCTTTCATGTTCTGCACAATAAAGAAAGCATGGTGAGTAAATAATGACAGGATCTGTGGGTTCCTTTAAAAATAAGGCCAAGTACATGTACGACACAAATCAATTTTGACTACACGCTGACTTTTAAAACCTCCCTTTTAGTAAGTATTAATGATTTGCTTATTTAAGCTGGGTTATTGTGTCAGATGTGTTGGGGGTTGGGTGTCCAAATGTCTATTTATGGGCTTCAGTTTATGGCTGACATCACTCACAATTAGCCTGTTATTGCAGACTGGCGTCACTTCAGAAAGACTTCCAGCATGGAGTTTCCATGGCATGCCCCCGCCTCAACCCAGACTGCCATTTCCAATGACCCTCCTAATTGGCATCCCATGTGCCACCACTAAAGTCAGCTATTGTACCATTTTGTATAAAGCCGTCATCTTGAAATCACTGGGGCCTCAATCGTCTGGTCCTCACGCCTTTAAACTCACATTTGGGACCTTTTATGACAAACTCTGACTGTCATCAAAACCCTGCCAACCTCCAGTGGTGATCTGCCAAGCCAGTCTCAGCCATTCAAAGTGAATTTACACAAAGGCTTTACTGGACACATAAGGAGAGACGGAGTTAACTAATGACTCTGCACCGCTGCTAATCACATCCAGCTGGGGACAGTGTGAAAGTCTACAACATTACACTTCCAGCACATATTTCAGCTGGTTATAGGCCTAGTACATTTACAGTGACAGTAAGAATTGAGCTGCCACTGTTTAAAGGCTGACGATCACAGAGATGGTTAAAAGTCACTGGGAAATGAACTGCCACAAGATTAACTCAGAGTAAAAAATCTGAAATGGATCCTGTTCAGAGTTACTAGTTTCATCTTTCATCTTAACACTTCTTGTTAAGACTTCTTTCACAATGACTGTTAGAACTTAGATTTAAGTCATTCACACCAGCCGTGATGTAGTACAGTTAATACTATAAATCTCCATTTGACATACTGTTGTGACATTGTGTTTAATGTTAACCATGGGATCAAGCTTTGGATGTTTTACTAGTCCCTGCTGGTAGATTTTGTAACTACACCATTATGTTGGCACCAATGCGATTCGCTCAAAAAAACATGAGCCCAAAGATGATAACGAGCAACGAAATACAAATGGACAGCTGTTGTGTTATCAACTTCCCTGGATTTAAAGCACCCAGCCAACCAAAGCTGGTACTCTACAGAATGCTCATTCAGTGTCTGGTTAATATAATTTGAGAAGTTGTGCATCCGGGACCAACATTTCCAACATCAGTTTTACACCACAATTTCTCCAACCAAGAATATTCAGTTTTGGCTGAAATGGTTTTGGAGGGCCGAAATCATTGACTGAAACTTTTAATTATCACTTCTCCGGTGCTACCGCTTTGACTGCATCAAGTGTCAATTTTGTGCACGCAACGTTGATAAGATATGACAAGTAAACATGTGTAGCGTCTGGACCAATCAAACACACAATTTTTCATTTGATTTAACAATTCAGTTATTCATTAGATTAACAAATCGTCACAGTCCCCTCACCCAATAAACTGGATGCCAGGATGTCTGCAACGACACCAGGCCCCCCCTGGTTACCATGGCAACCCTGACACCAGATACATTTGCGACCTAATAGCATGTTGAGAAACCTTTCTCACTACAATTTCCATAGGAAATCCACAGTAACTTAATTCCTTATTTCCTCTTTACTGCTTAAGTTTTAACCCTTTCCTATACCAACTATATGTGTGTGTGTGTGTGTGTGTGTGTGTGTGTGTGTATATGTTAGACCTTTTAAGTTTTTATGTAGTATGTTGGAACTAGTTTTAAGTGTATTATGTAGTTAAAAAAGTCTGACTGTTACACTGACGTTGTCCATTGTTTGCTCATAACACTGGGAGTCACTTAACGTTCTTAGAATTGACAGACAGTTGACCCTGAGATGTCAGCTAAATATCTACAGTGGATCTAACTATTTATAATTAATTATAACTAGTTATGATTAATTATTCATATTTCCCCATGAGCTGATTCACTACACATGTCAGCTCTGTTAACGCCCTTTACCAAAAATGATGCTGGAATAGCAATATGTAAAATTTGTTTGGCTGAAATATCAAGAGGCGGCTCGCTGCTGAAGAACTTTACTATGACTGGTAGTTAATTTATGACCTGAGAACACGAGTTCAGTTACCCAATTACCCAAATTTAATTCCTAAAACATTAGTTTTGGTTTTCAGATAAACAAAAACATTAGTGTTTTTTAAGATTAAGTTCAGTGCATTGTTACTGTGAAGTGCAATAAAACAACATTCATATATGGAGGCGTAATGCAATGCAACTGACTGAAAATTAAACTCATACCAGTAAAAAAAGAAAATATACATGTATGCTGTGTCCCAATTCACCTACTATGCCCTAAAAATCCTGTATGTACTCATAATTACGTCTTTAACAGACCGCTCTGTTACTTAGCAACGTGCATCATGTTACCATTTAAACTGCCCTGTCAATCATCTTGTCACAGTTAACATCATCCACATTTTGTTTAATTTGATTTCCTTCCAAACTGGAGAGAAATGAAGAGGCACGTTGATCTGCCAGTCGCAGGTCTATCAATGTGCTTGCATAATGGTGCATTTAAAATGTATCTTTATAAAGTTCACAATGTTGTTGCAGATGAAACATAACGTTCGATACTGATTATTAATCACTCAAACCCCTTTCTGTACCTGTCCTTCGGACTCACGTGTCCGCCATGTTTGTAGTTTTTAACACTTTTTATTCAAGCTTGTAGTTCTTTACCCTCGTCTAATGTGCAATAGGTTGTGCTCGATATTAGATGTTAGAGTTTGCACAGATCTCCACTAAACCATCCGGGTACCTTTGGGATACTCATTTCAACATGCTATGATTTAGGACACTGCGTCCGAAAACTGGAAAATGCTGCCTTCGGAGGACACATTTTAAGGTAGGAAGGGATCAAGGCACGTTCAAATCCAAAGTTAGCTTCACTTTCTGTCTCCTGAGATACCTTCATCTAGTCGATTTTTGAAGGCAGCATAGATCTTCACTGCCTTTGATATCCCACAATCCTGTGCAAGCTGGTGACTGAAAGTTGCGTTTGGTGGTCAGTTTGTGTGTAAATATATGATTCTGACTAACTTTTTGCACTTTTGGTGTTATTTGTAGCGAGAGATCAATTTTATAGTAATTAAATATTCACTTAGTTATCACCAAAGCTTGTTCTTTTTTGTTGTAGATCATTAAACGGTTACACTGCGTCAGAAGCATATCCGAAATCAGTTTCGTGAGGTGCCTTCGTGTGCAAGCGCTGCCTATAAAGTCATTGCCTGATAAGGCAGCGAGGCAGCAAGTCAGGATGGATTTTGGATGGATAGTGAATTGGGATGCAGCAATAGAGTATTTGTAGATTCTTGAAGAGCTCATTGTAATCTTTCAGTGTTGCTGTGGAACTGTTTACAAATAAAGCATCATGTATTAAAGCTTGTGCGAGTACAATATGTGTTTGTTTCCACTGAGGACGAGTACAGATCCTCCAAATGTCGATCTGACTAATAAAAGGAGGCTCTGTTCTCTAGTAAAACATCCCATGACCTAAATTGATGTGGGTTATTGAGTCACTGGTTTAAGGGGATTTGAATGCTGGGCTTTTAGACGAGCTCTATTGATGGGACGGGGCACTTTATGTCAGTCCAGTCAGGGTAAAGTCATGAGAACTGCGTCAGAGTCACTTTGCTCCTGCAGCGCCTGCTGGGAGCCGAATCTCGTGCGGCCTGAGAGCCAAAACAACAAAAGCACTCTGGAGGGTTGAGGTTTCTCTGCACACTGAACATTAATCCACGGAGAAAACAAACAGATGAGATGAGTGCACTGGACTGATGAATACAGCGGTTTGAAGGCCTACACGAATGATTCAATGCATTGATGATGGCACAGCGATCGCTCTACAGTTCCTGCCAAAAATGCTTGAGGTTGTGGGTCTTTTTCTCTCTACGGAGAAGATCGAGAAATTCTTTCTGGTCTATTTTTATCACCATCATTATGAACTATCTGAACGACATAGCATAAATCATTTGGGGTTCGTGCTGTATACATTTTCCACATTTCAGTGAGTGCAATAGAGAAACCCTGATTAATGCAAGGATAGACTTGTTTTGCTATTAAGACTCTTCCCCAAATGACCACAATCAGCTGTGAAACAGGATCCATCCACTCACCATCCCTGCACATGTCGACAGGGCCACGGATGAGTTGACCTCTGACCTCAGCAGCCCGTGGTAGAAGCAGAGGTTGTCTTGAGGAAAAGGCTGCAGGCTCTTGGTGCCGCTCCTGCCCAGGGTTTGTACGGTGAAGCTGGGGGCGATCAGGTCACATGACGGCTGCAGGTCCAGGTGGAAGTCCTGTCCTAATCCACGCAGCCTGAAGTGCACAGCGAGGTCGTGATCTTGACCCTCCGTGGAGCGTTTCCTGCGGTGATGGTGGGCCACGGCATGGGAAACGTATCGCCCTTGATGGTCCACCTCGTATGGGGCCACGATTTCATATTCTACATAGAGGAGGAAGGGAGGTCATTACAAGCTGGAGTTGAATGCACTATTTCTGTTCAGGTATACAATCGATCGATCTAATATGTGACCCTGGACCACAAAACCAGTGTCATAAGGGTAAATTTTTCGAAAATTTAGATTTATGCATCATCTGAAATAAAAGCTGAATAAATAATCTTTCCATTGATGTATAGTTTGTTAGGATCGGACAATATTTGGCTGAGATACAACTATTTGACAATCTGAGGGTGCAAAAAAATCGAAATATTGAGAAAATCATCTTTAAAGTTGTCCAAATGAAGTTCTTAGCAATGCATATTACTAATCAAACATTAAGTTTTGATATATTTACTTTAGGAAATTTACAAAATATCATCATGGAACATGATCTTTAATTAATATCCTAATGATTTTTGGCATAAAAACCCCCCGATAATTTTGACCCATACAATGTATTTTTGGCTATTTCTACAAATATACCCCAGCGACTTACTGCTTTTGTGCTCCAGGGTCATATATATCTGCGTAAAAATCTTTACACCATCACACTTTACATTAGGTGGCCTTGACTACTATATACTAGCACTAATGGATTAATGGACTATAGATTTACGGTGAAACTTCATGTTATTTTGGAAAATTCCCAGATTTACTGTTAATGAGTTTGAGGTATGGTTAGGTTTTGGACTAAAGGTAAGGTTAGGGTTATAAGGTTCTGAGTTAAGGTTAGGGGTGAAGTTAACAGTGTAACTACAAATGTTCATTAAATGCTTTAAAGTAGTTTAAATGTACCAACATGTATGTGCGTAAGTATATTGTATCAAATGGCTAAGGCCACTTAATATAAAGCGTGACCAAATTATTTTTTCCCAAGAGAACTTTGAAGATTAGTTTTCTGAACACCCTGTCTTCCATTGCTCAACAAACAGATAGTACCATCGCTTGTATTTTTTTATTTTGTTTTGCTTGTTAAATGCAAATAATAAGAATAACATGTCTCTACTTTTATTATACTGTATGTTGTATTCATTTTGAAAGATTACAGTGATGTAAATCCCATAATGGAATACGTGAAGCTTATACTAAGTGGGTGATGTTGACACGGTTAAGCCTTGTTAGGTACACCGGTCATTTTTCAGCTTTCACTAACATGCTCGAAACTCACTTTACTAGTTGAGTCAATGTTGGTCAAGATGCTCAAGCAAACAGAGTCGCAATGTTACACTCTTTTAGTGGAGATCAGCCTGCAAAAGTCTGAATAAGCTGGGAAAGAGTTGGGTATTTAATATTTTAAAAAATGTCACCTTTAAAAAGACATTTTAAAACTAGTACGCTGTAAAAATGATTTTTCGATGTTGTACAAACAAAGATTATTGGAGCACTTTGTACAAGAAAACACTATTTTAGTCTTCCTACTTCACAATTTCATATTTAGTTCAATGTGTTACTTGCCGTTTCTTTGTTATTATTTGTGAAATTTCCAAGGAATTTCTGCTTGAAAATTGTTTCAACACCAGATATAAATGTCTGGCTGCAGTATATAGTCCAAACACAGATATTAAAGGGAATGAACTGAGAACATTAAAAAGTCATTTATCATTTAATATTCACGTCATGATAAAAAAAGACCACATCTAGCAAATGCACTGTTGTTATTGCATAAAATAAGTAACTGTATCCATATAAATGCAAGCTGAGGTGATTTATAGAAAGGTTCATGGAGATGCTGCTCACGGGGTAAAGGTCAGAGGACGTGTTTTAATGTTGTGTGATTCTGACCTCCACATACACTCACGCTCCTCTCATCCTCGCGGTGGTCTGGTGGCTCAAGTTATAAATGCTTTTACAGACATGAGCAGACAGATTTATGATCTCTGACCGTGGGGTGAGACACACACTGATGACACACACTCTTAATGCTCCGCTGTGATATGGAGACACACGCTCTCACTCTCATTCTCTTTCACGCACACACACACACACACACACACACACACACACACACACACACACACACACACACACACAGGTTTGTTTTTATGGTTTATGGGGACTCTCCATAGGCGTAATGGTTTTTATACTGTACAGACCGTATATTCTATTGCCCTACACCAACCCTACCCCTAAACCTACCCCTCACAGGAGACTTTCTGCTATTTCAGATTTTCAATAACCTCCATTCTGTGTGATTTATAAGCGTTTTGAAAGTGCGGACATGGGGTAATGTCCTGAAAAGTAACCTTCTAACCTTCTTGTAATACCTATGTCATACCCATGCCATTATACAAATTTGTGTCCATTTATGTCACAAAAGCGCGCACACACTCACACACACACACACACACATACACACACACACACACACACACACACACTATTATATCTGGCTACTCCAGTCTCTAAGCTCATGCCAAACAGTGCAGAGACTCTTCACAGGATAAAGGCAGTAAGTGCACACAGAGACTGTTTGTAAAGCTTGGCTGATTGATGGAGAGCTTCTTCAAGTGTCTGCCTTTGTTCATTGTTCACTAAGTCCCAGTGCATGCCAATCTTTACGCTACACACCCCCTCCTTCTCTCTGTGTGTGTGTGTGTGTGTGTGTGTGTGTGTGTGTGTGTGTGCGCGCGTACAAAACTGTCCGCAAGAAGCGACGAACAAAACCTCCTTTAGGGGACACCCTTGGTTGGAACAAATGATTCATATAAGAAATAAACATGCTTTTATTGAATTTAGTTTTCTTTTAGGAGAAGGGTATCCAAACCCTTGGATTATTATAATTAGCTTTACATAAAAACTCTAAGTTGTGGAGCTATTTTTATGGTATATCTTCATTTACAAAGCTAAAGAAATGCGTGTGCATGCATGGGTGTCAGGTTTTGCTCACACTGTAGGTATTAAATATCCCCACGAGAAACACTAAAGTGCACTGTTATTATTAATGCATTCATTATTATTTTTAAATGGCCTAATCACCTCCACACAACAGTTGTGAGCTTGTATTATAGGGTGCATTTGTCATAGGCATCAGACCAATTAGGATATCTAGCGCCCCCTGCTGACGACATCTCATACAGACTGTGCAACTGCAATAAAGTCATTCTCCTACAAAGCAATCGTAGAGTTTCTTTCTTTTAATTTTGGGACAAAATTCTCATATTGCTACTAAATTAATGATGCAATATCAGTAAATTCGTCATATCAGCCTAGCCTAGTTAATGCGACTGACAGCTGTCAATCACGTCTGACAGGTAACTGTAACGCTCTCACCTGTGTTGTGAGGTAACCGCAGAGTTTCCAGCAGAGCTTTATGCTTTACATGAGGACCAGCGTGAAGGGTTGCAGATGCACAGTGAGTTCTCTACATGGACAGACAGTGAACATGCATCATTTGCATTGCAATACAAAGCAATAATGACGAAACAGGCGCGTGTTTGCTCACCTGCTGGCATCCGAGTATAAAGAAGAGAATGAACAGCACAGAACAGATGGAAGCGGTATGATTCCTCCTCGCTGGCACAGAGCGCAGGCAAGCCATGTCTCCTAAAGACTCTTATCCGAAATCTGCTGCGAGCAGCCTCTGTGCCTCTCCAAACGCGCGCTGCGCTCTCACTGAATCACTGCAGGCGCTCGTGCGCTTCAAATCTATTCATACAGCATCAGTGAAGCGCAGTCAACGCGACACCGAATCCATGATCTGTATCCTGACAGCGTATTTCCAGATCCGATAGCATGTTGGAGAACTTCTCCCTGCGCGTTAGTGGAGTGTGACTGAGGATACCTGTGCCATTGCTCACGCAGATGTTCTCAGAGTCTCTTTAGTGAATGTCTGGAGCAGCTCGGACCCCGGTGAGCTGCACACGCGCTTCCGAACAGCCAATCACAGCCCACACCTGTGCGTAAGAGCCCCGGGCCCCTGATGAGAGGAGGGTCCAAACATCTACACTGTAAAAAGTTAACCAACCAACTTAAAGTAACTGCTGCCCTACATTTTTAACACAAATTAAGGTAGTGTGAATCAAATTCTAACCATTTCCAACCATTTTCTATTTCAGTACAGATGAAAACTCATAAAACCCAAAAGAAAAACGTGTTGTTAAAACAATGATAATCGTATGAAGGTCATGTTAACCTAATGACTGAATTGCAGGATTTTAACCACCTAAACATATCTAATTTGTTTGTGCTGCCAATTCAACGTAAAAACAGACAGTATTTAAGATACAACAAGGTGCAATGAAAATTCAGCATTTCATTTAGATATATATAGCAGGCCTGTATAATAAATGTTTATTATGTTGTGCATATATTCTGCTGGATCCTGCTCTGTGGATATCATTCTTATTTTTCATAATTGGCTCATTTTTTGACTAGAGAGGCAGTTTTGAAAATCACAATACAGTTTTAGAATACATCGAGCTCATATCTAAAGAGCTCAGGGAAATTTTGATCCTTTATGATATAATCTCTTTCAAATCAAAATATATCAGTGTAAAGTTTTATAGAACATATCCATAAAGATTGGTCATGTAACCGCACACAACACACACACACACACAACACACCACACACACACACACACCCACAACCACACACACCACACACAACACCTCACTCACACACACACACACACACAACACACCCACAACACACAACACACACCCACACACACACAGACACACCACACCCACACAACACACCCCCACACACCCACACAGACACACACTCTCCCTCCACAGCCACAACACGCACTCACACACACACACACACACACACACACACACCACACCCCCACCAACACCACACACACAACCACACACACACACCAACACACACACTCACTCACACACACACACACACAACACACACACCCCACACACACACACAACACACACACACAGACACACACACACACACAACACACACACATACACCGAGATCACACACACCACACACACACACACCATACACACACACACACACACACACACCACCCAGGTTTACATTTGTGAAAAGTGGGGACTCTCCCATAGGTGTAATGGTTTTTATACTGTACTGACCGTATATTCTATTGCCCTACACCAACCCTCCCCCTAAACCTACCCCTCACAGGAAACTTTGTGCATTTTTACTTTATCAATAAAACTCACTCTGTATGATTTATAAGTTTTTGAAAAGTGGGGACATGGGGTAATGTTCTGAAAAGTTACCTTCTCCTTGTAATACCTATGTCAGACCTTTGTCATTATACAAATTTATGTCCTCATTTTTCACAAAAACGCGTACACCCACACAAACACACACACTCAAACACACACACACACACACACACACAACACACACACACACACACACCCACACACCACACCACACCACAACACAGACCCTCAAACACACACACACACTCGCATCACACACACACACATCTGTGATTGACAACCAGCTGAATGTAATATTAAGGCACTTGTAGAGTTTCAGTTGAAATATTCAAGCGTCCAGACCAGTTGCAGACCATATTTTTAGAGCTTTACACTGTAGCCACTGTAGATATTAGACACTTAGACATTGATTCTTGTCCACTACAGAGGATGAACATCATTATATTTCTATGAAGCCAGGGTACTGCTCGCAATATAACACTCTCAGAAACAGATTATATTTTCCACTAGCATACAGTACGACCTCCCATATGCAGACAGCACACTTTACAGCCATTTTATTGCCATCTTATCTCACTGTCTCACATAATAAAGAGAAAATACACTTGTTTCTGAAAATGCTCCTCACATTTCAAAAGTGTTTCCTCAACAAATGTGATTTCCTGACACTGTTCGTGTCCTGTAGAATAATGGCCACTGCAGGCAATAAACAATCTGTAGCTTGCTGTGAAATACAGTGGCCGGATACTTGCATATACAGTCAATGGCCATATGCTGTGTGTATTCTATATATTACGCTGCATGCATTTTCCGACATAAAGAAAAATGCCTCGGTTGTCATAAACACGATGTAGTAAATAAAAAGAAAGTCTATCAAATGCATATGAAGCACTGATCACACTAAAGTGAGGTAATATTTCTCAGATGGGTGATTATGTGTATGTTACTGATACTTATATAGTCGCAGAAAGCAGAAGTCAATGTTATTTTATGATGAATATAATTTTAGTTTGACAGAGTTAAAAAACTCAATTTAAGAGCCCTTTTGAGGCCATGAACCCATGGATTGAATCTTATGGAAGAACATAATGTGCAGTTTTTCGTCCCAGAAACTATGGTATGTTGTTTGCTGTTTCCTTACAAAATAATTTATATGATTAGCCCTAATTTCAGTTCTAACTTTCATTTTAAATTCTGACTGGTATATAGTTTCACCTATTTTACTGTTTGTCAGTTATACGTCTGATTGCTTGGGAAAACTATGAACTCGCATCTCTGCAACAAGCCGTATGAATGAGTCATAAATGACGTCTGTAGCATAAATGAGCTTGTCAGATCAAGCTTTTAAAGGAATAGTTATTATAGATTACAGACTCGTATTTTGGCCAGAAGTGATGGTTTAAAGTTAAAGCGTCTTAATGATGAATTTGTTTCTTACAAACTGATTACATTGTTTTAAATCAGCTGTTTGGACTCTCATTCTGACGGCACCCATTCACTGCAGAGCATCCATTGCTGAGCAAGTGATGCGATGGTACATTTCTCCAAACCTGATGAAGAAACAAACTCATCTACATCTTGGATGGCCTGAGGGTGAGCAACAGCAATCAATAGTGATTCTTGCCTTGCAAACATCAAGGGAAACTAAATCATCAGGAACAAAATGTCATTTCAATTTGTGCAATTTGAAGAGTATTTCTTCTGTTATTGGCCTGCGTGAAAGTTTCTCCACGGAACCAACACCACACACCACAACACACACACACCACACCACACCACCCACACACACACACAACACAACACCACACACACTCACACACACACACCACCACCACACCACACACACACACAACAGCGTCATACAGTACATATCCATGGGGAGTTTAATTCACTGGCCCACCTTAAACTCACCCTTATACTCAGCCGTGGCACCGGGCCATCTGAACACTTCTATCTGGACTCGCTGTAATTATTCCTCTAGGGATTCCAGCAGCCACTATTCGCCGGGCGTCCGTCGACTGGACGGTCCCGCGGTGCGGAAGAGAGAGAGAGAGAGACATATGGAGAGGAAGCTTCAGCCGTTTGCACCTTTTGCTGAATGTGTGCAGAAGGAATTGCTCTAATTATTACCTTTAATGTTTGTCTGCTCATCAGGGCAGAAAGAGCTCTCTAGCAGAGCGGATACAGCGGAGAGCGTGATGTGTCCAGTCTCATGATGCACCGCAGGGATGCTGTTTCTGTGAAAAGGTTTTCACCCTCGTGTTGTGTCCACAGACCGCTAGAATAACAGCCTTTATGTCTCTCTGTGGAGGAGCGCGGCTGATTAAAACGCAACTTCTGAATATCCCTGCAGAAATGCTACTCGTACAGTAGACTAGTTTACATCAGCATTGTGAGTGTTGCATGTAGCATTTAGAGTTGCATGCACTGAAAGTTACAGATGTGCAGTGAAATCCGATGGAGTCGATCACAGGCAGCCAGAGCAGCTTATCAGTCAAAGCCGTGACATTTGGAGTGTGTCTGGCCCACAGAATAAAGGATAGTGGCCTCATAGTTTGTGGGCCAGGGCTTGGCGTACAGCATTGAATGAAAGACCCTTTGACAGTCATCCTACAGTCCTTTTCCACAGGAAAAACCTGCAGATCACTGCATCTGCACCCCAGCCGCAGTGTGGAGAGCCAGAGCAAACTGACCAGCACATCTCCAGTTAGCTCAGAAAGAGAGTTGGGCTGTCTAGCCTCGCCTCAGACTCCCTCAGGAGTAAAAGTGAACACTGCAGACGAGCTTGGAGAGACCACCCAGACTCGCCAAACCAAGATCACCTTCAAAAACCACCGAGACAAGATGCAGTTGTGTTGTGGAAATAATGAGTTTGGCATTGTGGAGACCAAATGTGGTGGCATTTTTCTTTTAATATGCACAGCCTGGCCAACAAAAAAAAAGATGAGATTAAGATTTTAAGACTGAGTCATTATTGCAGTTATAAATGGGTTTCTGGCATGTTGTATGTTTGGCAACAAAGCTTTTAAGCTTTTTATTTCTCAAACAGCCATGTCAGAAGATGTACCCATGTCCATATTCCAGGATGGCAATGCTCAGATTCATCAGGCTGAAATCATGAAAGATTGGCCAGCACAGAGTCCTTCTTATATTGACAATGGGAGAGTAGATCCACTCTGTAAAGTCGACTCCAGCGCACCCTAAAGACTTCTAATAGTGTTAACTTCAGGACTTTGTGGTGCCAATTCATATCTGATGCTCACTGAAACATTATTTCACAAATTGGGTCCAATGAATCTTGTCTTCCGACATGGTTGTTTAAGAAATAAAAAGCTACACTGCATCATTTAGGGTTAAAAGAGTTGTTTGCCTGAAACATATTAATTACCAAAATAATGATCCAATCCTACACACTTCAGTATTTTTCTTATTTAAATCCAGATGGCAAGTTCTTTTTTGTGGCCAGACAGTGTATATTATGAACTATCAATTTAAAGCCTTAACTATTGTCCAGGGTATTGTACATGTGAAGTACACAAGCTACTGTAAGTTGTCACAATGAGAATCCAACGTTAAAGTCCTGATGAAATGGAAGTAGCAACAGATCTTTTCTTCTGTATTGTGAAGTACAGAACAGATTCCTGGAAAAAAAAACTACACTGAAGCAAATTTGATGTAGAACCAATTTTCACTAACAATTACAAAAAAAGGCAAGTAACACATTGAATTAAACATGACATTTTAAAGTAGAAAGATAGGGACAGAACAGAAATGTAAAATATATCAAATATTGATTTTTCTTTCTAATAGAAATTGTAATAAAGGAACTGTGTGCAACAATGTAACCATTAAAAATGTTTGACAAATTGCCACAATTATTCATAGACTTTGATTTTTTTATATATGATATTTAGATTTATTTGACCAGAGAGTGAATAGATTCTTGACCTACCTTCTTTGTATTGACGCAGTAAGATGGTAAGTGAGAGTTCAGGATGGACGTGTAACCCTGCTGCTGATATAGAGACAGTGACACGCAGCATGTCATTGAACATTCAACCTGCAGACAGTAAACTGACCTGCCAGACATGGACTCGAGTTCTTCTATGAAGGGTGAATGTGTTTGGAGGAGTGAGATGAGTAGCTGGTGAGCAGCACCCGTAACTCATGCATCCATTCTCCTGTTACGAGGTGCAGCAGCAGCACTTTTGGGTGTGAGATTATAGATGCTCAACAGGTGAATAGCTCTCGATTCTGCCCTCACATGTCATGCTGGAGTGGGATATCTGCATCTCACGCACATGTAGGGGAGAACAGCGATAATTGTAAACCTGTATAAATGTAGCATTGGTAATTTAATGTCCAGTGCACTCAAAGCGGCCAACACTATAGTCCTCTTCAGTCCACTACAAAAATGAAAAAAAAAAACTTTCAGTAACAATAGACATGGAAAAAAAAACATGTTGCACAACTCCAGTGGTTTAAGTCTAAAGAGAGAAAAAAATAACTTTTTAATGATATACAAATTAAATATAAAGATGTGTCAGTAACACCAAACCTCATTGGTGCAGTAAGATACACAGGAACCAGAGAAGTTTGACGGGTCTCATGTCAGTCAACCACTAAGTTTGGGTCAGGACTGAAAATATGTACAACACAATAAAGACAAATTGACGTTCCTGTAGTTTGGAGTAGGTAAGAATTGTATTTTTAAATAAGTCGCTCAGACACGGCTGCATTTATTTGATTAACATACAGTAAAAACAGTAATTGTGAAATATTGTTACAATTTAAAATACTAAAATACTGTTTTCTATTGTAATGCATTGTACAATTTATTTCTGTGATGCTCAGCTGTATTTTCAGCATCATTACTCCAGTCTTCAGTGTCACATGATCTTCAGAAATCATTCTAATATGCTGTTACGCTGCTCAAGAAACATTTCTGATTATTATCCATGTTGAAAACAGTTGTGCTGCACAATATTTTTGTGGAAACCATGATACAAACAAATCAATCAATCAATAATAATAAAAAAATGAAATAAATAAATAAATAAAATGAAGTAGTCCATGCTCCTTTTCTCTTTATTTTCATTGCCTTTTAATCTCTCCTTGTCTGTAACCTTACACTGTAAAAAATTACCGTGAATTTAACGGTAAAAGACTGTAAAAATGCTACAGTAAAAACCTGTTAAATGGTTAACGGTAAATTCCCCTACTATATACGGTGAAAAATTGTATTGGAAATTACATGTATTGGACATTAATTTTACAGTAGTATACCGTTTTTGGAAGTGAAAAAGACCGTATAATTTACAGTGAATAACCGTAAATTGACATTCACAGAATTCCCTGCGTTACATTTCAAATTGTATGTTTTTTTGTTGAAATAACTATGTTTCTTCTTAGTTTTTTCTTATCAGTTTTGTATATTAGGGTTGTGTGTTACACCTAATGTTGTTAAATGAATGTTTATTGCATTATTTCAGTTTCATGTGTGTTACCGTGATGGTGTTTAGTGTTTGTGTGAATGACGCTGTGCTCCTTCTATATATGTTAATATTTAAAAGCTGCTTGTGATAGACTTTGGTTGATCATGTGACTTTCTCGTCACCTCCTGCATTTGGTGGTTATCAGTGTATTACAAAGCTACAAAACATATTTCAGTACTTCAATAGATTGGTATATTAACATTATATCAAATTAAATTACGGTATTTAACTGTAAATTTAAGTTAAAACCGTAAAACCTAAAACGTTGCTACCGTATTTTTTACGGTAAAATTCCGGTAACCACAGCTGCCGGTTTTTTACCGTAAATTTTACAGATTTTTTTTTACAGTGTACCTCTGTCATGCTCTGAGACGACTACGACTCATTTTCTGGTTTTATCGTACACTTCCCCCATTTCTGCTGCCTCTATCTGATGTCCATGTCCCGTCATGCCATCCTCTCTCATTTATCAGCTCCTAAACGTCATATATTGCAGACATGATGCTGATCAGCATTACATCCTCCGACAGATGCTCTGGTCTTTTCACTTTGAGTTTGCAGCCAGTTTCTCAGGGAAAGATGAAAAGGGGACTTGGAGAATGTAGGACTGGAAATCAAAGACAGCACTGGGCCAGAGATATAATGCAAGGCATGACTGTCAGCTTCAGCGTGTTCAGCAGGCGCTTCACATTTCATGGTGGACACGTTTCTGTTGAGCGTTTGTCTCTAAAGGTCCCATCCGAACAGGCTTATCATTTCATGTGTTCAGGTGCTGTGCGTGATGTAAACGTGGAAGGAGTTACTGCACCTTTAACATGTTAGCGTAGTATCCTTTTCCATGATTTAACCCTTCGTCTTCAGTGCAACTGTGCTAACTGTGAATATCAGAGAATTTACCGTTATATGAACAGTGGCGCTCATATAACCAACAAAAGTTGAAATATAAATAAATCTGCAGTTTAATAAAACTGATGATTTGTCAATGCGAATAGTTTTTTTTTCTTTTGTGTTTGAACATTTATAATTGTTCTGATGTATTTAATTAGTCCTAATTATTAAATATGTGCAAAATGTAAACTATACACACTTGTGAACAGTATAAGTAGGCTACATTTAGTCAAATATCTATATTTTATGTTTCTAATACCTGTATGTATATCTTAATATTAAAAATATTGTTCCATTTTATGTTATGTAATATACAATTTTACCTTTTAAGCCGCTTCATTTTATATAACACACCTTTCCTCGTTATTTAGAACTGAGAAAAAAATCTTTTTTGAAACTTTTCAACTTCTTTGAACTGATTCTTTGTTATTGTTATTTGACGATCGTTACATATTTAATGCATGCATCCACAAATCTTCCTTATCGCTGGCTATTTGACGTCTCATAATAATAATTTATGTTATACTGCCTCTGTGTCTCGGACATCAGAGCCCAACTTTCTCCTGAAATAGGTGTTCAAATATATTACTGTTTTTTTAGGATTGTAACAAATAGACCTTAATCAGGTTAGACGCCATACACAGTATGTTGAATTTAACATGGATGAAAATGAGGCTGTGAGAGAAAGACTTGCGGTCTAAACAATGGCACACACTGCATAAAGGTCCTAGATTACACAATTTTCATAACTCACAACTTAAAAACTGTTTTTCAGAGTTTGTGTCTACTATTTTTGTTTCGAGAAAAATGTTTTGTCAGCTGAACAGTCGATATGTGTCTCTCACAGCCTCATTTTCATTCCTGTCAAAAATTTAATCTGGTGCTACTCTGACTAAGGTCTTTTTGACTCACAGCACGTTCCCCTTCGGGAACTCGAGCTGCGTCGGAAAACGCTAGGGGAACGCCTTCAGCGTGACCGTGCTCTGAATCATGTGTGTAATCAGTCGAACGATGGGCGAGATGTCCGCGGCGGGTGACGTCATGACCAGGAAGCTTTAAAAGCACGTGAGGTGCCGCCGGCGCTAGCTTTCTGTCATTCAGCGAAGCTCTCTGTGTGTGTCGGTCACGATTTATGTTCTGTGAGTCCTATTTATTGTTGTCTGTCCAAAGTCTATAACCTCCAGCTATGTCTAAGCTCATGCAAAAACAAAGCATTTCAAGGGCGAGAGCAAACCACGTTGTAGGTTGTGTGTTCCTCCCTGCCCAAAAATAAAGTTATATCACGAGTGGGGACACACACAGCCTGTGCGTGTTTGCTTGCGAGCGAAGCATGTTGTTACTGACTGCTTCGATCTCAGAGGGCTCTCTTTGGAGGAGGAGATTCACTAGCGTTCCTCTCGGTGACGGGTCCCGCTTTCGCCGAGGCGGACGGGGCTGTGCTCGTGGGTTTTCGCGTATAGGATCTTGCTACTCCACGATCCAGAGACCGCTTCGGGGTTCGGAAGCCGCAGCTGCGGTATTCCCCCCCGGGGAGGGGCCGCGCTCCGCCTGTCTTTCTCCGAGGAGATTGATACGTAGGGCATCAAAGAGCTCACCAGTTGCACAAACATCAGTTACACAAACATCAGTTAAACAAGCATATTATGCCTAATATTATAATGAGCAGCATTAATGGGGAGCGGAGCTCGCGCAGCCGGGGCGGATTGTGTCCCCCCCCCCGCTGTTAAGCGCTCCGCTCTCGCCGGGCACGCTCCGAGGAGTGTGTCCGTGCCTGTGATCTTGCGATTGCGGTCCCGCGGCTGCTGAGGCACGGCGGCGACTGAGAACGCGGAGATCGCTCATGATCTAGCAGACGGTTGGAGACGGCTCTTCCTATCTCCAACCGTGTTCGCTAGATTTAGAGCTCGTTTGTATGTCAAGGAGATTGATGTTGATCATGTGACTGAATGGCTCACGCGCAGCGCATATATTACATCATTTCGGTTTTTGATGTGAATCTTACTACACTAGACCGTATTTACTCATCTGGTTGTTTGATTGCATTTAATTCTGAGGAATAAAATTAAGTATTTGTCTGACTATGAGAAGGTAGATATACAGGGGCTCTGGGGATATAAATTTCTCGAGTGAGAGCACGCGTTAACCTCTCTTCCTTTGAGGAGGTTGAGGCGGTTTGCAGGGGCTGCTGGGCGGAGCAGTCCCAACCCACCATGTTCCAGCCCCTCATTCTGGGGGCCTCACTTCTCGTACTCCGCAGAGTCTAGAGTCAGAGTGGAGCTCCCAGGCCGAAGGCTTCTAGCAGAAGGCGGGTCTGCGGACCGTCATTCTCGCTGGATAGTCTTCATCGTAAATGTCCTGACGCCTAAGGACTAGGACTTTTTGAGGGCCAGCTCCCCCTGGGGAAGAGCGGTGTACACCTCATCATACGGTGCCCTTCTCTCCTCAGTGCCCTCAGGAGGTCGGTCTGCCAACACTGCCATGTTCCAGGGGCCGCAGCGGTCTCCGGCGAGCGCTTCTCTCAGTTACCGCCCGGAAACATAGCCATACTAAGAGGCTCGCTACCTCTACGGAAGTATCTAGATGGGTCCTGCCCCGAGCAGGCTGGTGTCTAGTCTTCCTAGCAGACGACGTGGGTCTGAGGGCCGTCGTTCTCGATAGGAGACTTCAGTTATGAGAGTCCTGATGCTGTGGCTCAGGACCTTGGAGGGCAGGCCCCTCTGGGGAAGAGAGGTTCACACCGCATTACACGGTGCCCGTCTCACCCCAGTGCCCTCAGGAGATCATTCTGCCAACCCTGCCTGTGTTCCAGGGCGCAGCGGTCTCCGGCAAGCGCTTCTCTCAGTTACCGCCCGGGAACGTAGCGGTACTAAGAGGCTCGCTACATCTACGGAGGTATCTAGAGCAGCTAGCTACGGGCCGATCTCTCCAGTCCGCGGCTTCAGGGCATGGCTAGCGGCTCTAAGCGCACCACAAGCCAGTCTCGCGAGATGGTTCCCTTAGGAGGTCAACTGGCGGTGTGGGAGCCCCTGCCGAGTGTGCTTCATTGGGTCCTGCCCCGAGCAGGCTGTGGTTTAGTCTTCCTAGCAGCCGACGTGGGTCTGAGGGCCGTCGTTTTCAATAGGAGACTTCAGCTATGAGAGTCCTGATGCTGTGGCTCAGGACCTCGGAGGGCAAGCCCCTCTGGGGAAGAGAGGTTCACACCGCATTACACGGTGCCCATCTCTCCTCAGTGCCCTAAGGAGATCGGTCTGCCAACCCTGCCGTGTTCCAGGACGCAGCGGTCTCCGGCGAGCTCTTCTCTCAGTTTCCGCCCGGCAACGTAGCGGCACTGAGAGGCTCGCGGCCTCTGCGGAGGTCCCCAGAGCAGCTAGTTCAGCGTCCCCTGTCAATGTGCAGACGCTTCAAGGCACCGAACTAGCCGTTCTGGGCACACCAGAGATCAGTCTCGAGAGACTGATTCCCTTAGTAGATTATTTAGCAGCGTGGAAGCTACTGCCAAATGTATCTCAATGGGTCTTGCGTACTGTAGAAAGAGGCTACGGAATCCAGTTCGGTTCTCGTCCACCTCGATTCAACGGGGTCACCCCCACACTAATGGGTCCCGAGCAGGCTCTGGTATTACAACAAGAAGTAGTTACTCTCTTAAGGAAGGAAGCCATCGAGGTGGTCCCTCCTCACGAAACGGATTCCGGGTTCTACAGCCGGTACTTCATAGCTCCGAAGAAGGATGGGGGGTTGCGTCATATTTTAGACCTGCGCCTATTGAACCGCTCAGTCATACGACTGAAGTTCAGAATGCTCACACTCAAACAAGTCGTGTCTCAGATCAGGTCCGAGGACTGGTTTGTCACAATCGATCTGAAGGATGCATATTTCCATATCTCCATCCTTCCTCATAACAGGAAGTTCCCGAGGTTCGTTTTTGGGGGCAAAGCTTACCAATATCATGTTCTTCCTTTCAGCCTTGCACTCTCACCCCACACTTTCATGACTCACCCCAATGATGATTGGTTGATATTAGCTCAATCTGAGCAGATGGTGGTTTGGCATCGAGATGTCGTTCTCGCTCACACGAAAGAGATGGGGTTAAGACTTAACGCCAAGAAAAATGTGCTTTCTCCATTACAGAAGACCACCTATCTGGGCATGGTGTGGGATTCAACCACAATACAGGCACGTTTGTCCCCTGCTCGGATCAAGTCGATCCTCACAGCAGTCAAGAGAATGAGAGAAGGCCTGTCACTCACTGTCAAGCAGTTAAAAAACTGCTGGGTTTGATGGCAGCTGCGTCCAACGTGATAACTCTTGGCAGGCTGTACATGAGACCCCTACAGTGGTGGCACAAGAACAAGGGGTTCTCCCGAGGGGAAACCCGCTTTTTTGTTTTTTTTTTTTTTTTTTTTTTTTTTTTTTTTTTTTTTTTTTTTTGCTGATTAAGGTCCCGCGGAGGTGCTACGGCATTAGACAGTGTAGGAAACTTGGTTCTGTTCAGGGGCCCAGGCTGGGACAGTCTGTGCCGCGTATGCTAGCGACGGATGCATCCCTCACCGGGGAGGTGCGGCATGAGGGGCCCACCCTGCCCGCGGTCTGTGGAGTGGTCGCCATCTGACATGGCATTCCATTGTCGGGAGATGCTGGCCTGTTCAGTTCTCCCGACTAATGAGGCACCATATGTTGGTAACAACGCACCGGTGGTCTCTAATCAACTGCCGGAGTTCTGCGTTCGCGCCCCTTGTACAAGCTGGCGCACCAGATACTTGTGTGGTCCCAGGGCAAACTCCTCTCGTTGAGAGCAGTTTACATTCCTGGGCATCTCAAGAAGGGAGCAGATATCCTGTCGAGGCAGGGGCTGAGGCCCGGGGAATGGATGCTTCACCCCGAGGTGGTGAAGCAGATATGGAGAGTGTTTGGCCAGGCTCAGGTGGACCTGTTGCGACTCATATGATATCACACTGTCCCCTCTGGTTCTCTCTGACTCATCCAGCTCCACTGGGGCTGGATGCCATGGTACAGACGTGGCCGAGGCTTCGTCTGTACGCCTTTCCCCCGATTTTTCTGCTCCCGGTAGTTCTGGAGAGAGTGCGCCGGGACATGCCCGTCTGTTGTGAGTATCCCCGTTCCGGCCGGGCCGAGTTGGGTCTCAGGCCTGATTTCTCTCCTCGATGGCGCTCTATGGGAGATTCCCGTCAGGAGAGATCTCCTCTCACAGGCGGAGGGCACGCCCCCGCCAGGAGCTGTGGGTGTGGCCTCTGAGGAGGCACAACTCATAACTTCCGGTCTCTCAACCGAGGTTGTTGAGACCATCCTCCATCCAGAGCTCCCTCTATGAGGAAACTGTATTTCTGGGGAGACCGCTAGCCCGACCCAGCTAACTGCCCGTTTGGTACAGTTCTGGAGTTCCTGCAGGCCTGTTTATCCGCAGGGTTGACCCACTCCACCCTAGAGGGCTTCGTGGCGGCCATTGCGGCCTACCACGCCCCTCTCGGTGGCCATTCAGTGGGAAGACACCCTCTTCTTACACATTTCCTCTGCGGTGCGCTGAGGCCGAGGCCTCTGGCCAGAGAAGCTTAGGCTAAGTGGTGGATCAGGATGCTATTCCATAGCCTCGAGTCCTCTGATCTCCCCTCTCCTTTGGGGGTCAAGATTCACTCCTCCAGAAGTTGGCCTTCAGGATGGCGAGCCCCGCCTACTTTAGCCACTCCGGGCTCTTTTGTTCTCTTGCCATAGCCGTGCCCTTTCACCAACAGGCAGGGAGTTGCAAGTCTGGCGGCGTGGACATCTCGTTCCCCTAGCGTTTTCCGACGCAGCTCGAGTTCCCGAAGGGGAACGTCCCAGGTTACGTATGTAACCATGGTTCCCCGAGGGAACGAGACGCTGCGTCGCAAGGCCATACTTCCGGCATCCCTACTAGAGCTTGCTTCACTCCTAAGAAGCTAGCGCCGGCGGCACCTCACGTGCTTTTAAAGCTTCCTGGTCATGACGTCACCCGCCGCGGACGTCTCGCCCATCGTTCGACTGATTACACATATGATTCCGAGCTTGGTATCGCTGAAGGCGTTCCACTAGCGTTTCCGACGCAGCTCCGTCCCTCGGGGAACCATGGTTACATACGTAACCTGGGATGTTCGTTATTATTGCATGTCATTAAACACACTTCTTATTAAACACTACTACACATCAGATCCGCCCTGAGGTGATGAGAACTGGAGCAGAAGAAGCCTGTTGATGTTGATGGGCTGTTGTGGGTTAATTTCAGATGTCGTCTGTTGTTTTGAGGCCGGTTCTCCTCTCTGCTGTCCTGCTATTGTGCAATCACGGCCGGTCTCACATGCCAGAAGGTGGCAAGCTAAACAAACATGACCTTTTCCCAGTGGCCACCAAAGAGAGCTTCTACTTCCAGATCAGTTCTCACATCACAGCAGGTCAGTGTCTTGGCAGAGGGTTGTTGAGAAGGAGGTTTTGTGTGTGGATCTAACCATTCATTTACAATGCAACAGTAATAGTATGAATTCAGCTAGTTCATTGAAAGAAACTAAAGTAGTATATTCAGTGAAGTGTCTTTACATTGCACCGTTAGTAACCCACACTCTCATATCTTCAGGATCATCTTCATCCTCATGCAACACCTTGGCTGAGGAGAAGAGGATACTGTGATAATAGTGGTACGGGTGCATTTTTGTAAGTTTGATCATCTTTGCAAGTTATATTGATCTCCAACTCTTTAACTGTTTCACACAATGACATCGTACTATCCTCATCTTCTACTGGTCAAAGCAGTCATTCAGCTTGTTTTCTGCTGGGCTGCTCTGCACAAAACCTACACGACGCAGGAAAGCGAGCACTCGAGAATACTAATGAGGACAGTACTTACTAAATTCCACTCAGAAGCTTTTGTCGGATGAGTGTTGATCTCATTGTGATTCATTGTGAAGTGTTAAAGTGTAAGTTTCCGAATGATCTGTGAAAGAACGAAGCACAGATTTTGTGTATTCTGTAATTGTTTGAATGTGCATTGGTTTGTGTACAATAAATGCAATGCTGACTACAATATTTTGCATGCTTATCCAGCGTCTTGTAGTGTCCTGTGGCCTACTGCAGCATGTGTAAGTGAAAGGCATTCTTGTGTGGGCAGTCTCATGCCACTGGCACACTGTGGAAAAGGCTGCGGCAACTAAAACCCCATTATCTGGAATGGCAGAGAATTACTCAGTGGCATTAAAGCTCACTGGAGCTCCAAACAAAAGGCCCCTGCAGACTCAGCAATGCAAGAACGGGGGAAAAATGAGACCTTTCACATTGGACACAACAGTCAGTAACAATCCCACCCAGTGTGGCGCTCACTGACAATTTGGGAACGATGGATTTCTCATCTGAGATGGAGACTGCAGCTCTGAGACACTGTCCTTAAAAATATTCTCCTAAAAAATATTTCTCCAGGAGGAAAAAAAAATAAAAGAAACTTGAGCAATGAATGCAGTATAAAGTACATGATTGTGAAAGTACTCCATAAGTTGTAATATTTCATATTTTAAGATATCATTTCAGGCATTTGACAGCAACTTCTTTATTTAGTTTATTTATTTTAAATAGTTTTTTTTTAATACAGGAAATCTCCTGCTTCATCAAATATTATTATTTTTTATGTTTTTGAATGTTGCATTTTTTTTTCAATTTAAAATCCCTGTTTTTCTATTTTGATATGTCTTACTGACCCCAAACTTCTATATTTCTATATTATATATATATATATAGTATATATATAGTTTTTTTTTGTTTCATACATTTAATAGAGGCAAAAGCAAATAAAAAATATCAACCATAAAGACCTTAAAACATGGTTTTAAACATGATGTTTAATTCATCCTAAATAAAAATAAAATAAAAGTATTAAAATGTATGTATAAAATAAAAACTTACTGACCAGAGTAATATTTAAAATATCAAAGCAAGTTGCATTTATTTTAAAGAACGATAGCACACGCATACTCTTCAAGTGACAAAATACACTTTTCACGGGTTCTGGGTATGAACACATGAGGTATTACTGTATTTCACATTCTTAAAGATCAGTACAGACACCTGCAGGAGAAAATGTGAGCTCTGAACACATTGTGGTGTGAAAATATCAGATTGTCTCTGTGGGCCGACAGCTCTTCATGTGGAGACTTAAAACTCCAGACTTCAGTAAAGAAACACCTTTGCTGATGTCCTGACCCCTCTGCAGATGATCTGAGCGTTTGCTGTAGGGTCAGAGGTCATCTGTGTGGGTTAGAGACAGGAGCTGCCAGTGCTAATCCATCGCACCGCTCATGAGATCCTGATGGCAGCAGCTGCTTGCACATCTATTGCGGAGCAGTTTCTCACACTCACACACCCTCCGTACCGTGCCATGCTCTGCTCCATGCCAGCTTCAGTCATCCCCACGCCCAGCTACCCTCAAACAGAACAAAACCATCACCGATTCCCTGATGTCTCCACCATTAGACTGTTCCAAAGAGAAACGCTCACGGCCAGTCCCGCTAGAGACGATAACTCGAGAGCCAGGGCAAGAAACCCGTGAGAAACTCCATCACGACATCCTCAAATGAGGAGTGCCACCCAAAGATCTCCTCAATTACACGGGAACAGCTTCCATGGTTTCCAGTTGTGGAAATCACCCTCTCAGCTGCTGGTTTATACTCTACATTGAGTTTTCACACTGAACGTAACTCTGCATGAATGTCTTTTTAACCGTAGGCTCTGGCTTTGTTTAACTCTAGGTTAAGCAGTTGTTCAGACTGCTCACAAAACGACTGATCGCACCACATTTGAAGATGGGTCCAGCTAACTAAAAACTAAAAAACTAACTCCTCTGTTTAAAATATAAGTTATTATTTTTTACCTTTCTGAAATGCCATGATTTGAAATCAGGAGAATCGTGACGTCATGATTTCTCCTAGACACGCCCCTTAACATGTGTCAAGGCCGGTGTGTGTGGTGCAAAAAACTTTGCCAACTTTATCAACTATCTGAAATTGCATTAATGAGCATCATGAGCTGTGATCGGTTTAATATGCAAGGACTAACGTACAGACCTTCTTTGTGTCAAAGTGCCTTACTACTGATTGTGCATTAATGAATCAAGCCAGTGACTAAACCATCAACTTCACCCGGTGTCCGTTTAAAGAGATAGTTAACCTAAAAATGAAAATGTGATGTTTATCTGCTTACCCACAGGGCATCCAAGATGTAGGTGTTGCTTCTTCAGTAGAACACAAACAAAGATTTTTAACTCAAACCGTTGCAGTCTGTCAGTCTTATAATGGAAGTGAATGGGAATCACGGCTTTGAGAGTCAAAAAAACATACACAAACAAAACCAAATTACACTCCTATTTGAGATTATAAATAGAGTGTCAATGGTCCATTTGAGAGATAGGTGGCGGTAATGCACTTATAAGTCTGTGAACCGCCGTAAAGCAAGAAGAAGAAGACGCGTCACTCGCCCCTTCCAGGACGCGCTCTGGACAGTTCAGACATTGCAGTGCATCAGAGGTAAAAAAAGATATAAATACAGTTCAGTTCTTGCACAGACCGACCGTTTCGTGTCTTTACACATCAATGTATCGTCACGAGCCGCTGGGTTTAATTTGGTTTTGTTTGTGTATGTTTTTTTGACTCTCAAAGCCGTGATTCCCATCCACTTCCATTATAAGACTGACAGACTGCAACGGTTTGAGTTAAAAATCTCCATTTGTGTTCTACTGAAGAAACAAAGTCCCACAACTTGGATGCCCCGGGGTAAGCATATAAACCCATTTTGATTAAAATTTTTTGGGTGAACTATCCCTTTAATAGTGTCAAACCATCTGTTGTCTATATTGTGATTATTTTATACACAGAAAGTGATCAAAGATCAGTCTCTTCATTATCACTGGAGCAGTGCGAGTCTATCGGTGATTTGATGTCTGCATTTTCGCCAAAACTCCTGTTATAATCTTATTTCCATTGTGTTTTCACTCAGTATTGGTGAGATTGCAGAAATCGTGATGATTGTGATCATCATGTGATCATGACTGTGTTTGGCTGCAGTGCAGCGCTGCGACCTTTGACGTAGCGAGACTAGATCTAAATCTAACGCTATAATCAACACTTTTCACCATTAGTTCATCTTGGTGGCTGTTATAGTAAATGCGCAGTAAAAGTTTTCTCGAGAGTTCCACATGTAATGCTAATTTCTAATGCAAATGTGTTAGCCAATCACAACAGTGGGCGTTTACATTGAGTCTCACAGCAGACACGCCCCTTCCAACAGAGTCTTCAAATCAGAAGCTAAAAATGACGTTTTATACCTAAATTATGACCGTTTTGGTGAATAAACCATAACAAAAATGTACATCACCATCTTGCTCCGACCAAAGTGATTTGAACGCCCCTGACGTAGTAATTACGACATCCCAATACGAATGAAATACGAACTTCCCAGGAGGACTTGAACAAACCAACTGCCCACTTTATGTTGCATGGTCTGCCTTTTATTTATTAAATGATGGATGAGTGTAAGGAATAGATTTTGTGGCTGTACAAATGGCTGCATTGTAGGATGCATGCACATATTGATGGTTTGCTGATGTTTTTCTGCTCAGATTGAAATGGCATTATGTGTAATAAGAAGTCTGATATTTGTACGCCCTAAATCAGAGTGCATTGTGGGTTCTCACAAGGAAATGTTGTGCCTGACATGATGGTGCTTTGCATGGGGAATATGGGCTGAGTTCGTGACAACAGGTAGATGGATAGATTTTAACCCAGAAGTCACTGCAGAACTCATAATAGGTGAAATCGACACCGGAGAGAAACCAGGTCAAGGTGGATCCTCTGCCAGCTGCAATTTCTCATAGCGCTCAGTTTCCACATATTTGAGTCGTGCAATAAATGTCCGCTTTACAATGCAAACAAGATTTCCCATACATCACTGCCACTGAGAGTAAGTTGTCCGGTATGAGACTTTAATGCTGAGTGAGCGTTTTCTCTCTCCGAGTCCAGGGAAAATCATTTGAGCCAGGGAAATCCCAGACGTTACCAGTGTGAGGGTCAGTCTTGGGGTCACATCATGAAAATCCTCTGGTGCATGCTTTCCATTTCTCTGTACACCCACTCAGCAGCTGATTCTGAGTCTGTTTACACGGAGAGTCTCTCAGGATTCCCAGAAGACCCGGAGACTCTTTGTGGAAAACAGATTCTGCTGGCTGAGGCCCAACACGGCTTTATATTATACCTCCAGGTTTGCACAGCTATAATGTGCCACATTAAAGACAGAACGTGTTATTTATGCACAGGAACGCCTGTAAATATTCCAGAGTATTATATCTGGAACATTTGTCATGACGGTGGTGCGTGCGCTCGATGTTTTAAGGGATCTGTATGTGGTCGTGTGAGTGTCTGTGTCTGTCCGATGCACTCGCAGGTTGATCTGATAACCTCTCAGATTATCATGGTGATGGATTTCAGCTGAAGACAGGTGTTAGCGAGTGACACACACAGATCAGTGATGGGAGAGTGAAGACGAGCTGCGCTCTCTGCCAGAATCTCATGACTCATTTCCTCAACATGGGAAACAAGAGAGGACTCATAAAATGACACATGGAGAGCATAAATTGAAATGAGTTGTTCACTGTATAAAATAGTATTGTAGTAGCCTATGTTGTGCAGTTTAAAAAATGTTGTGTATAGTAGTATACATCATTGTACTATAGTTAGAACTGTAATGCTTTTGTTCTGAGAATCATTATGTACAATAGATGGAAACAACCTTTACAAATGAAAAGTGTAACGTCCTGGCGCCCTCTGATGGTGAAAAAGGAGAACTACTGTATGTGCTTGTGAGAGGTATTAGCTGTAGAAATCTACTGTAGGTACACTACTGTTCAGAATTATTTTTTTAAGTTTATTGAGCAATGCCATACTAAATTGATCAAAAATGATTTCATGGTTTCCACACACACAAAAATATCAAATATAATATTTCAACACTGATAATAAACATAAATGTTTCTTAAATCAGCATATTATACTGATTTCTGAAGATCATGTGACACTGAAGACTGGAGGAATGATGCTGAAAATACAGCTGCGCATCACAGAAATACATTACAGTTTAACAGAGATTCACACAGAAAACATCTGTTTTAAATTGTCATCATATTTCACAATATTACTGTTTTATAGATATTTTTTATAGATACAGGGCCCTAAAAATGAAAGGAAAAGCTTGTTAAGAACCAAATTCTAAAAGGATATTAGAATATCTTTAATAATTCTTGAGTTACAGGCATGGGGGAAAAAAGTAAAAGAAGTGCCTTTTCCCATTTTTGAACAGTCACCGTTGATTGCAAAATATTGCTAAAGTCAACAGATTATACTAATAAACCTACTAGCGTAACAACAACATCATGATGCATGAACATCAAGATACCATCTTTCTGAAGCCATTTTTCCCCCTATCTATCTGTCTGTCTTTCTGTCTATCTATCTATATATCTGTCTGTCTGTCTGTCTTTCTGTCTGTCTATCTTTCTATCTATCTATCTATCTATCTATCTATCTATCTATCTATCTATCTATCTATCTATCTATCTATCTATCTATCTATCTATCTATCTATCTACCTGCCTACCTACCTACCTACCTACCTACCTACCTACCTATCTATCTATCTGTCTGTCTGTCTGTCTGTCTGTCTTTCTGTCTGTCTGTCTGTCTATCTATCTATCTATCTATCTAAGCTACTTTATCATCTATCTATCTATCTATCTACCTGCCTACCTACCTACCTACCTACCTACCATCATCTATCTATCTGTCGTTCTGTCGGTCTGTCTGTCTGTCTGTCTGTCTTTCTGTCTGTCTGTCTATCTATCTATCTATCTATCTATCTATCTATCTATCTATCTATCTATCTACCTACCTATCATCTATCTATCTAATCTACCTCCTATCTCTATCTATCTATCTATCTATCTATCTATCTATCTGTCTGTCTGTCTGTCTGTCTGTCTGGCGGTCTGTCTGTCTGTCTGTCGTCTGTCTTCTGTCTGTCTGTCTATCTCTATCTATCTATCTATTCGATCTACTATCTATCTACCTACCTACCTCCTATCCCTACCTATCATCCTGTCTGTCTGTCTGTCTGTCTATCTATCTATCTATCTATCTATCTATCTATCTATCTATCTATCTACCTACCTACCTACCTATCGTCTGTCTGTCTGTCTGTCTGTCTGTCTGTCTGTCTGTCTGTCTGTCTGTCTGTCTATCTATCTATCTATCTAGCTCGCTATCTACTATCTATCTATCTATCTATCTATCATAGTTCTCTGCTGGGGTCAGATGAATATCTTGGGTTGGTTTATCTGAGGTCTGACAGCAGTTTAGAGGCTCACGTCTCTTTGCCATGAAACAGGCCTGCATCAGACCCCCGAGGGCCCGTCACAGCGCTAGAGTTTCATCATCAATCCATCCTGCACTGATTGCCAGAGATCAATACGGACAGCGGCACTATGGGAAATATACAGTTACTGCGCCTGACAGTATACAGTGACAGAACTGAAGGAGAAACAGTCCTCCTTTACTCCCGTCGTGAGCTTTAGCTTTAATTTGCCAAAGGGACAATGCTGGGATCAAACAAAAATGGCCCTTCACATGTCTTTTAGCGGTCGGGTTGTAAATCATGTGCTCGCTCATCTTACGGCAAGTGACAAAATGCATGCGTCTGTCTCATTGTCCTCTAACAAGTCTGTCTCTCCCAATAACAGAGACGCAGTCGTTAGCGTTGACCGAACAGACAGAGAGAGCCCCCAAAAAATGGGAAATTAGGAAGGAGAAAAGAAGGAAGCCAGCGAGGCACAAGAGGGGGGGGGGGGGGGGGGGGGGGGGGGGGGGGGGGGGTGGGAGGCCCCCCCCCCCCCCCTCCCCCTTAGCGCACACATTTACCACCTGCCCGTCCCAATAGCAGCAGGCCATCGTGGGATTTGATCATTTCTGCCGGCATTATGCACCAGCGATCCTTTCATGTTCCGTCAGGGATCGGGGCTTGCAATTCTAATACGAGCGGCGATGAGGAAAATATGCACATACATTTAGCATTTAAAATCTCCACAGGCCGAACAGAAGAGAGACAGGCACATGTCATACAACATATTGTGTGAGGGAAGAGGCAGAGAGCCCCTCCATAAATGATTCAAGCGTTTATTTATCAGCAGTTTATGTCTGCCCCGGGCAGCTGCCATGGCAATATTAATGACTTGGCCCCGCCACATTTGAAGTGAAAAGGTCACGGCTGTTAGACTCCCCAGTTAAGTCTGAGGCCTACTGTTTATTTAACGCTCTAAAGTGCTTTGAGAGGCTGGGGAAGGAGGGGAGTTTATCTCACGCTCTGAGAGAGAGAGAGATGTGACTGTTTTCATGCTGTATTGACGGAGCTCCTAAACAGCGCTGTCTTCTGGGCTTGAGCTGCGCCTCGCGTCTGACCCATCGAGCTGCTGTTTCTTACGGTTCAGGTCTACAGAGAAGCGACGGGTATAAGAATTCCCCACGTCGCTCTGTTAAAACAGACACTGAATGCTAATCGGAGACAACTCTGCACAATATTATTTAACAACATTAGTGTATTTAGATTTTTTTTGGAGAATATTAAAACTTGCTAATGTTTCTTATAAAGCTCTCCAGCGGAAACTATTCTTGCACAGGTTTCACAATACACTGTTTTTTACACACATTTGGCAACAATTGAGATTTGCTATATAGCATATCATGAGTGTACTGTATGAATGCAGACAAAGTCAGACATGCATATACATCCAACTTTATATAAAGAGCTGGGCGATAATATAGTAACATTTTGCGACAAATTAAAAATCAGGCAGTATTTTTTTAACACAATTCAAACTTTAAGTTCTACTGTAATAACTGTATTTCAGTATTGCACTAATGCTATAATAAAACATTAATTTTTTACAAGATTTTCTTGTTGTATGAACTATTGTTACACTGAATGACATTTAAGTGGGCGTGTTCTGTAAATCATGGAAAACAATGTATGACAGTCATTCAAATTAAACATGACATATTCTAATGTACAGGGAAATATATATATAATTTATTTTAAGTATATAACATGGCATAAATAGAATAATATTATGTTCTTGATTAAAAAAAAAAAAGTTTGTGAATTGGACTACACTGGTTAAATTTTTTGTCTTTGCAAAATAAATAGAATAGCAATAGAAAGTCTTTGTGATGTATCGCTTTATGTGCCTATACTGTATGTATGCAGATAAAGCTGGTATGCTTATAATACTACATAGATCCTGTGCAATAGTTTACATTTTGCAATGATATAAACAATCAAGCATTTGCAATATATAGTATGTATTGTTTCACGTGAGTGTACAGTATGAATGTGGATAAAGTTGGACATACTTTGACAATAATATAGTTTACATTTTGCAAAAAATATATACAGTCAAAATGTAAACTGTATGAGTGACTGAAAATGTAAACTATATGTGCATGTTATAAACTGTATGATATGAATTATATATGTCAGTGTGTTAGCCAGTCAAAGGACTACTCAGTTAAATCTGTAAATGTCATAATTTTCAGCACGTGCAAATATTTAGCAGCATGAATTGAGCTGATTTGTGTGGCCAGCAGAGGGCAGAGCTGGACTGTGTGCAGCTGCATTATCTGAGATCATTAAGAGAACTTCTCTGTTTGCTCATGCACACAGAACATTCAGGATCCCTTTGTGTGGCCTTATTAATTACTTTACAGACACAACTAGAGCCTCCCCACTCCCTCAGTAATGACTACAGTGAGAACAGTGTTCATGCACAAACACACACTTCAGTTCATCACACAGCCTAAATAAATAGCTAATAAAGCAAATAGATATTTTAAAGCTGCATTAGGCAGTGTGTTCATGGAAGCTAATTATAATCATGTAATATGTGGCTTACAGCTCCAAATTAAATGTAGCAACAAGTATCTGCTTCTAGAATCTAAAGCAATTATAACTTTACTCTCCCCTATGATTTAATGACGTGCAATTGCTATAAACTCTGAATAAAGGATTTGTGTAAACACGTTTCATTTCGTGCTTTCAGCCGCAGAGGCTCAAATAAAGCATCTAGAACAGCGTGAGCGATCAAATCACCTGAGTTTTCCCACACACAGCATCACCGAAGCTCCGTTTGCTCGTGTTCTAGCAGTTTTTTTTTCGAGGAAACGTGAATATTTCATATCCCTGGCAGATTTCTCTGTGTCTGTCAGTCATGTTCTGCTGTGTTTATTCTTGCTGCACTCTTCGTAATTAATTTTGTCAAGCATAATTACATTTTCACGACAGAATTTTTAAGCGAGATGAGAAGGCAGATTATTTCCCTGATAACATTCCAATTAAAATGTTTGTGTCTCTGTTTGTTTACTTAATTAAATATTGACACAAGCAGCCCAAACCGATTAATGCCGAAAGCCCTCGTTCCGTTCGACGCTCCGAGATTCCGTTCAGACAGAAAACAAACATGTCAACAGATCTAAACGCGAGTCACAGACGACAAACGGACACGTTCGTGTTTGTTCTGCGCCTCCCGTGTAGTTCTGCAGGAAATAAATATTGTTTAAACTCGTTTTGGACTCGGCAAAAACAATCTCTCCTGAACAGAGAGATATTGCGGTCTAGGAAGTGTTGTTTGGTTCCTGCGGCTCCTGGCTGGAGCAAAGCATCTGTAATATTTCACAGCGCTCGGGGCTGTGCAATCCCGGCCTATTGATAAAGCATCCGTTCCCTCCGCTATGGGCTCAGACAAACTCCAAATAAAACCGAGCCGGCTTCACTACAAAGCATTTAGTGGAGGGTAACCGTATTGTGGGAGGAGAAGCCCATGTCAACATCCCTGTAAATTATTTTGGAGCAGTATGAAACACAGGGTAGAACAGCGGTCGGTCAGTCGGTGGGCGAGAAACTGAGATCTAATGAGGAGAGATCAGGCCTGGAGGACAAACAGATACTGAGAGAGAGAAAGAGAGAGAGAAGGAGAACAGGAGCTCCAGATAGATAAGGCTGGGAAAGACTCACAATCAGTGCAGTCTCGTCTCTGAATAAAAACTCTTTGATGAATTACTGTAGCTAGTCATTATGTCTATCCAGCACGGGAAGTAGTCTGTTACAAAGATATTATTGGGGAATCGTTCCACAGTTACTGGGGGGAAACACATGCAGTGGCATTTAACACATGCTCGGGACTATATACCAATTCAGACGTGTTGTGATTTTATAAAGGGTAAGTTGTCACACTGGAAAAATGGATTTAAAATAAACTGTTCGAATAAGACGATAGTAAGAGTGTGCTGTTCCTTCACGAACACGATATGGTATCTATTGACTTAATTTATGTAGGACTTAAAAAATGATACAGATTCCGGTTGAAAAAAAAACCAGCATTATGTGGTAGTATGTTTTGACGCCATGGATGCTGGTTAAGGTGGTCCTAAGATGGTCCTGAGAGGAGCTAGTGCTGGACCGCGTTAGGACAAGCACACGACAGCTTTTACACCAGCTCAACCAGCAGACATGCTTCAAAGACATACCTAACCAGATAAGGCTGTTTTGTCGTCAACCGGGATAGATTCTAGTATATTCTGAATAGATGGCTGGATGGATGGATGGATGGATAGATAGATAGAGGGATGGATGGATGGCTCTGACGGACAGAAGACAGACAGACAGGAGGACAGACCAGACAGCTAGATAGAGGGATGTAGGTGGATGGGATCGGACAGACGACAGGACAGACAGACGGGGACAGACAGAAGATCGAGGGAATGTATGGATGTATGGATGGACGGACAGACAGACAGACAGACAGACGGACAGACAGATAGATAGAGTGATGTATGGATGGATGGATGGACGGACAGACAGACAGCCGACAGACGGGAGACAGACAGCCATAGATAGAAGGAGGTAGGAATGGTAGGGAGGACCGGACAGAAGACAGACAGACAGCAAGGAACGGACAGATAGATAGAGTGGGTATGGATGGTGACGGACAGGACAGACAGACAGACAGAAGATAGAGGTGGACGGACAGACAGACCGATAGAGGGATGGATGGATAGACAGACAGACAGACAGACAGACAGATAGATAGTATTGAAATAAAAGCTAAATTTCAGCAAAATAATTCTAATTTAACTAAAGATATGTCCTTATAGACTAGTCATTGGCAACCTATTTGACTACAATGATATTATTCATTATTTATTTATTTTAAGAAACATTTTCCAATTGTTCGGGATTTACTTGATAAGAATGAAGGATAATATTTAAAAATATTTTTAAGTTATAGCTTGGCATAAATAGAAACATATTTATTCATGATAAAAGTGAGTTATAATTTTTTATTCATTTGCATGACTTTTCCTGGTGTAAAAATCACGCTTATGAAACTATGCTGTCTTATATTTCCAGTTTTTTCAAGACTGTATAATTATTGTTTATTCATGAATTTGACAGTTGCTTTTATCTAAAGCACGTTACATTGCCTGCATGTGATCAGTTCATGCATTCCCAGGATTGCTAAATTTATGAATCAGACTACACTGGTCGCAGTGTTTGTTTTTGCATGCAGTCGGTGAAGAAAAAATCTATAAAAAAGAGTGTATAGTATATCTTTTTTTCAGTTGCTGTTGCTCTGAATACTAGAAACCCTGCCAGAGTCTCAATAAAAATGCTGTATTTAAAATACATTTGATCTTTCCTCCTCACTAATTTTGCTCTCAGACTAAATGTGTTCTTCAGCCCCATCTGGACGGGAGGAGCTTCCCTATTTTTATTACTCTCTGATATTTCTCTCACAGTCCAGGTAGCTCATATTTATGTAGATGAATAATTAAGAGGCCATTAAAAGGGCCCATATTCATGCACTGATGGAAGTGACATTAATATTTTAATGTCCCTCTACCTGGCTTTGCATGTTTTCTCCACAGATCATTTAAAGTCCATTTTAGTGGCAGCATCCCCACTTATCAATTCTGAATATGGAGTTCGGAGGAAAGCCTGAAAACCCTAATCCCATCTCTTGTCCGTGTCACAGCGAATATCTCGCGCAGTAATGGCCGACACATATTGAACGCCTCCCAGTTATGAGTTATCCAAACAAATGATTGAAAGACGTGGCCGCGATCAAAGCGTATCAACAGTGAGTGTTTCACTCAATTCTGGCATGTTATGAAAAAGTACGCCTGTGATCTGATCCGCCTCGTCGTGTCGCTCGTTTAGACTGAGCCGTTGCCCGATGTTAATTAGCACCGGTCATGCACGTGTGTGTTTTGGGCCCTGATGTCCTGTTGTCTTGTACGGCTCAGGCGCTTGCTGCCAGAATGCGTGACAGTTGTTTAAGAATGGTAGTTCTTGCTGCTGTCAGTTCATTGAACAGTTTATTTCGCCCGGCGCTCTAATGAGGTTTATTTACTCGTCAGCACCACGAGCGCCTGCCTGACATATTACAGCCCCCCCAATAACACAGACGGCTAGAGAGAGAGGGAGCCTATCAAAGTGTCCCTTATTAAAAGCAGCCGCGGCACATTATTAGGCCTTACAAGGGCAATCTGAGGGTCCTACCTGAAAGCTGTCAGCTGGAGGAACAGGCGCCATCCCTGATTGCTTGTAGTCCCAGCAGGTGACTGACCCTCCCAGACCCGTTCAGTTACCCTCCCTCCATCGGCCTCTATCTCACTATCACAAGACATCCACACTCCCCACGAAACACCAGAGCAGGGTTATGAGCATCCACTACAACTGAAACTATGACAACATCAGTGGTAATGAAATAAGCTGATACAATACAAATATAAATATGAGGTGAGAAAAAAAATAGTCTACTCTCTCGCTACTCTCTCTCTCTCTCTCATGTAGTATATATATAAATGTTAATTTATTATAATTTATATAAGATATATTTATATAATAATTTTAAAATAAGTAATAGTATAAGTATTAAAGAGCGATGGGGTTTGTATCAGAATATACAGTAAAACTATGTGGACACATTATTGCAATATAAAATACAGCTGTTTTCTATGTGAATATCTGATTAAAATGTAATGTAGTCTGTGATGCGCAGCTGTTTGTCAGCCATAATGCCTCCATGTCTTCAGTGTCACCGATCTTCAGAAATCAGTAAATATGTGATCTGCTGCCGAGAAACATTTTGATTATATCAATGTTGAAAAACAGTTGTGTTGCTGAATTATAAAGAGGGACCTTTTGACGTGCCAGTGTATAAAAATAAAGGCTAATTTAAAATATTAATAAAAAAACTATAATATAAACAATACTAAAATAACGCTGAATGAATGAAGGTGTGACGTCAATAAATGAGCAGACCGCTGGAGAACAGCAACGTTTCTAATTTTAATTTTTTAATTTTTTTGTTTAAGCTAAAGCACTAAAATTGCTAACCCGGAAGTAAAATAGCCAAAAAAAAAACTAAAGCTAATAAAATGACAAAAGCATGAAAAATGAACTCAAATTAAAATGAAAACTGAAAGTATAAAACTAAAAGCTAATAAAATTAATGAAAGTATTATGGTATATAATAAATGTAAGTAACAGCTGCGGTACACGATAGGTGGCGACATTTAATAAATGAGCAGAGCGTGCTGGCAGAGAATTGGTAGATGATATAAATTCAACAGTGAAGGAACTTAAGAAGGTCGGCGCGTTGGTATTAGAGCTCGCTTAACCTCATTCTGGAGCTAATACACATAATCTCAGGCTGCTTGCTGCTTCTGATCGTACTTGACTGTTCCCGCAAAGTGTGCCTTCACCGTCCGAGACCCCGCTTTCACTTTAGACCGTCTCTCACGATTAATCTTGCAAATCGGGAGTGATTTCGACAGAGGAGCTCTACAGTGTAACTATTTGTGAGCATGCAATATCCTTCTTACACAAAAATGAAATTTCCCTGCTGATGAATTATTTGTCAGGGCTGTATTTACCCGCGCTCTCGGCGTCCGGTTCTAGACCTGGATGAGAGAGCGACGACTTCTACATTTAAATCACCGTTTACATCCATATTTAAGCGGCTGCTCCGTGGTCTTTATTAGAGCGGCGGGCGTCTGCGTGTAGCTGCTTTCTTAACCGGCTTGGCTGAGGGGATGTAAATGTGGAATAATGTAGCAGGACCAAATTTGCATGGTCAAATGTCAAAAAAATGAGCCCTTCCCCTGAGCCTTGTCAAGAGGAATAACATAAGTGGCCTCCTCCACTGCCAGCATGCCATTATCGGTTAGTTCAAGCTGTCATCAGTGACTGGGAAAAAGAAATGGCGGTCATTATCTCCAAAAAAAAAAGAGTGGAGGGGAATATACGCTCCCTCTCTCTCGCTTTCTCCTCTCTTAACCTCTCTGACGAGATTTCAGTATGCACAGATGTGTTCTGTTGTGCGCCTCATGGCTGTGTGTGTGCGCGCGCCGCAGGTCTGCTAATGCTAATAGCTACAGTCAGTGTCAGGCGTCGCTGATGCATAGGAAGTCGACACGATATTTGGAGTAATCGCTTTATTTCAGGCCTATAATGCCGTTAACGTGCCAGGAGGGCCAATTTACAGCACGCGGCAGGAATAATTAAATACGCAACTGGTAGGAACGCAGGAGCGAGCGCTGATTATGAAGGTCCCGCCAGGGGAAGCAGACACAGTCAAGCAATTAGATAATACGCTTAAAGAGCGGAAAATCTGCGGCTGCGGGGACAATTAGCCAGAACATCAACCGGCCACATATTTACCTCTGCAGATAAAACTGAAGGGGCTTTCAGTCTCCCCCTCCTGGAGAAACAAGCCTTCAGCCTCTGTTCGAAGGTACTTTCAATGAACAGGGCACAATTTGGTGACTTTTATTTAAATTGTTGGTGGCACAAATCCGGTGTGCTTTGTGTGTTTTGTAGAACTGTTAAATAGATTATGAATTATCGTCTGACAGATTATTGTAACGTGATAACTATTCTAGTTTTATTACATTGGTTGTCTTCATTAAAGTGTCGATTTTTGTCCTGTATCCTCTCAGATAATTTGATATTTAAGACTTAAAATACATTCATTTTGACATAATCTTTGTATTTAGTATTCAATTTATTGCTGTAAAGCATAACTGATTCTAATTACCAAAATATAATGTTATATTGTTTTATAGATTATTACTTGATTTGCATCAATCAATCAATCAATCAATCAAAAAAAAAAAAAAAAAAAAAATACATCCTTGGCTATATTTAAGAATTAAAATACAATAATTTTGACATAAACTGTTGAATTAAACATGATTTGTCTATTCATTCATTCATTCATTCAGTAAACAAATACATAAAACAAACTTACTAACAAACAAACAAAACTATTAAAAAATAAATAACAAAAATAATTAAATAACAAAATACGCAACACAGACATTTGATCCATCTGCATGGTATTTTGTGTTATTGCCAATATTTTGTAAAGGGTCCTTGAAAGGCGCTACATGATAAAATGTATACTTCGCTTCTTCGTTATTCTTATTATAATAGTGGTATGAGGTGATGGCTCAGTAGTATACTCTGGGTACTTGCAATGGTTTTAAATGGGGGGGGGGGGGGGGGGGGGGTGGTGGGTGGGTGGGGGTGGGGGTGTGGGGGGGGGGGGGGGGGGGGGGGGGGGGGGGTGGGGGGGTTTTTTTTTTTTTTTTTTTTTCTTTTCTTCTCTGTTTTTTTCTGGGGGGGGGGGGGAATACTGATTAATTTTTTTTTTGCCCGTATTGTTTTAATAGAAATCTTGTTCACAGGTTTTTAGTTCTAGTTAATAACAGAAACCCATTCGGTAAGGAAGTGGACAGTCGTGTTATTGCCTCTTTTTACTCGGCATTTCTGTTAAAGTTGTTTTTTGGTCATACTCTGGAATAAAGTGCAGGAACGCATCAAAGAAAGGATACGGAAAATATGAGTAAAGCATTAGGCATATTCTCAACATAGACATGATTTCAGACTTTGTTGTCAAGTGTGGTTGTTCTTTCGCACCTTGAAACACAATCCCTGGCTCTCAAACACACCACACACAAACCCACCACCAACAAACACACAGCACCCACACACACCACCACACACAACACACAGAGAGAACCCAAACCACAATCACACACACCACCTACAGCACACACACACCCCACACAACACACAGAGAGACACAACACAAACACACACACATTACACACACACAAAAACAGCGACACAGAGAGGGGACACCCGACACACAACACACATCACACACCAACACACTACAGACACAAGCACAGCCACACCACACACACACACACACACACACACACACACACACACACAGACACAGAGAGAGACATAACACAACACGACAACACACACACACACATGACACACACAGGAGGGGACACACACAGCACCGAGAGACACACACAAAACACACACACACACACAGGAACAGGGAGAGGACACACACACACACACACACACACACACACACACACACACACGCACACACACACAACAACACAGAGTAGCGACGAGACACCCACGACACACACACGATCAGACACAGAGAGAGAGACACACCACACAACACACCGACACACAACACACAGCCCACCACACCCACACACACACACACCGACACAGAGAGAGGCACATACACCCCACACACAAACACAGAGACACACACACACACACACACACACCACACACACACACACACACACACACACACACACACACACATCACACCACACAGAGGAGGACACCCACACACACTCCCGAGAGCGGAGAGAGAGACACACACACACACACCCACACACACAAAAACTGATTTTAACTTGAAGAGTTTGTAACAAACAAAGGCTTTATGGGCCATCGGTGACAGAAAACAAATCCATGAATTTTTAAGAATGTGGATGTTTGGGAAAGAAAACAAACAATGAAAAGCAAACCAGCTCCATTGGGGAGACACCAAATACCATGAATAATATTCTGTGACTAAACTGAAGCAGTCAAGATGGCATGTCTTTTCATCAGCAAGTGAAATGAGTGTCCTTGACAGAGGGATGAAAGCATGTCCGAAGAGATTAGCACGTTAGCATCACCTTCAGAGCGTTTCACAACACTGTACGCTAAGGATTAGGCTTCGACACACTTAGGAATACCTGGACAACAAATCCATAATTATAGAAATGTGATAATTATCCATACAACATCATACATTTGAGTTCTGTTAGCTATGGGGCTGGTAGGCACAAGTAATTTAGAAGATTTTCACCATTTACACTGTGATCAATATACTGATTTACCAGCCTGTTCAAACACTTCCAACTGAAGAACACTGCTATGCACAATACAAGTAAATTATACGCTGAACTTTATCTTAGATGGCAACTCTATGCATCTGCTTTAGTGATGCACTGTTTAATGTTTGGCCAATATGTGTTGGCAGGACTTTTATTTTGACAGCCTTCATTTAGTGTTCATGCAATTACAGAAATAAGTTTCTATATAAAGTGTAAATCTGTTTATTTTGCAGATTTGCATTAAGTTCACATTGACAGATTTTAAAATGATTTATTTCTTACTATTTTAGCAAATATACATATATGCATATATACACATACATCTACATTGAATTCCAGAAAATGTTACGCATGTTTTATTTACAGTCTTTAAATTAAACAGTGTGATATTATGTATCACCACTAATTGACCACTGATCTGCTTATATTTTTATGTACAAAAATATAATCAGTGGAAATGTAAAAGCTTAAAAAAATCTGCACTATAAAATAACATTATCCAGTTATGGTAAATTCAGATAATTATATATTTGCATTTTTTTTAATTAACCATATGGAAAAGCTAGCACAGTTTTACAGTGCAAAGAAGGCTTATTATAGTTAACTAAAATTAAAACAATTAAAAAAAATAATTTAAAATTGTATTAGTTTTCATTTTAGTTAACTATAATAACCCTTCTTTGCACTGTACAACTCTTGAAGCTCTAAAAACTGTAAAAAATCTTCTTTTATTCCAGCTAAGTTGCCAAAACAAGTTTTTCATTTTCATTTAGTTTAACTTGATGCAACTAAAAATTAATAAAAAATTATATAGGCATATTTAAAAAGAAACCCTAATAAAAATGACAAAAACACACAACTTTAACTAAAATGAAAACAGAAAAAAAAGAAAAAAAAAGAACCTATAATAATATTTCAATGATCCTAGAATAACTGGTGCAGAGTAAATGCAGACTAGATTCAGTGTTTGTCTGTAATGTTGCCCAAGCTGAGTAAAGCATATATAAGTGTATGTGTGACGGACGCTGCTCTACCTGCGCTGTGCTGCTTTACCTAATGGACTCGCGGCCATATTCAGAGTGTCATCTAGACACACCGGCTGCACATTACCTTGACAAAATCAGCCTGTGTAAATTAGCCATCGTCTGCATTATTAAAATAACAAGGAATATTTCATTGGACCTGGCAAAAATATCTCCCCTAATTGTCCACTTCATTCAGACTCCATCCCGTCGGCTGCTGCTATTGGCTCTCAGACTTCTCATGTCCCATTAGAGGGAAGTGCCACTGCAGTCCAAAGCGTCCTCATTTATTTTAATAACCTACCGAGGAAGACATGAAAATGTTAAAGTCAGACGACTCCTACATGACGGCGAAGTGGCTTGTCAGATCTGCGCCGGAGTCTCTTTTTACAGTCCTCTCTCCGTTCACATGTCTTGAGAGTATGAGGATTTGATTGACTGATTATTACAGGACATTGTGTGCCGATGTTGTGACTGATACACTTTACAGACCTGCATCCTGCAGTGTTTTTCACAAGATTAACAGTGAACCATCAATTAAAATCACTCTAGAAAAACATTCACACCTATTACTTTTCACACTGCAAAAAAATGATTTTCATACTTAGTATTTGTGTCTTGTTTTCCTCATCTCGCAAAATGTCTAAACATACATTCTTACTTTTTCGGAATAAAAAGTGCGGGTAAAAAATTCTTACATGATTCTTGCGTTTCCTCCTTGGGGGAAAACACAAAATACATTCTATAACCCTTGTAGCCAAGGTCGGACCAAACCATGGCTTAATTGGTGTGAGTTGTTGACGTGAAAACGAGAAAACGTTCTGCTGCGATGGGGGGCAAGGGACAACATAAAGCCAGTTTGTTTTTGCGCTGTTGGAGGGGTGGTGGGTGTGTGCAAGTGTGTGCGCCGGGTGGGTCCTCATACTCATAGCGGCGCGGCACTGTAGGTCGACCGTGTGCAATAGTGGAGGCATCCAACTGAAAAGGGGAATAGCGAGGTCCAGGCGAGGGGTGGCAGAAACTAAGGACCGGCCCTGAGTGAGCTGCGCAAGCGAACCAACATAGCAAATCGTGATGTAAGAATCTTTGATATTATACTAACAAACAAAACAACAAGTCTAAAAAGAAGTGGGGGTGCGGTGCATCTAGGGCTTGGGTGGGCAATGTGCCCAACCCATCCTGTCTGATGCAAATCAAGGTGGCGCTATTGGTCGTTGGCGCTGTCTGAGGTCAGTATTAGCGGACAAGGTATAAGGTTTATATTAGCATTCCTAAATTCCAGAGATGTTCTTTAAAAGCTTGATTTCATGCAGCCGATGTTTTCCCCTACGGCGCAAAGAGAGTAGCTGGTTAGGTGGTCCCAAGCAATCAGCGCTCATGTGTTCGAGAGCAACCTCAAGTCGCATGGCCTACATTGTTTGATGGACGTCTGCTTTCACGCCAATCAGACGACCTGGCCGACAACAAACATCTGATTAACTTTGAGGGAACTGCTGATCTCTCCGACTGAAATCTGTTCAGGGATGGACGTTAGAAAATACAAGACGCTTAGTCAACGTCGAGAGTACCAAGGCGCCAATCCCGCCTCGAGGATCTGCAGCTAACTAACGCCGTCTGCGACACTAATTCACGCAAGTGACAGGTGGTTTTCAGCCGGGCTCCAGGTTATCGCCTGCTTCTTAACGAGATGCTGGTCAACTAATATACCATGTTATTAGGAACTCTCTGTGTATGCTGGCAGCTAAGCTCTCTTTGACTGTCATCCAGCTCCTCCCAGACGAACCAAATGTCAGTACTGTGTTCATCTGTCTTGCTCGATTGATCTGTCCTATAACAGGTTTTAACTAAATCAGATGGCTGTCGTGCCAGCAGACGAGATTGGCCCTACTCGCCTGTCGCGATTCGCCGGGCCTGTTTTCGCTGTGACTAGGTGCAGTCTTAGGCGAGTTCTCGTGTTCAGCAGGCAGGGTCTCTGGATCCTGAAGACACCTAGCGTTTCTTTGCGTAGGGCTGATTTCTTGGTAATCCGCTCGGTGGGGACTTCACAATGTGAGGTGGCGTAGCGACAGTGTGTGTGTTGAGGCAGTCACCTGTCTTAAGGTGTCCACAGTGTCGCTGCCGGGGGCAAGGATGCCGTGTATGTAGGATTGGCCAAGAGGTATACAACTCTCAACGGACCAATCGCCTAGCCGCGGGTGATGCGGGGGGGGCGGCAGGCCTGAACAAGGCCTGGAGAGGTGGCAACCGCCACGCTGGGCCAACGCCAGCACGGGCTATTCCCTCAGTCTGCTCCGACGGCCCTTCGTGCCTCTGAGCTCAATGTGACTGGAGGAGGGCAGAAACTACTGGATAGATCCTTTAGGTGGGCCCCCTCCGTATCCACTTCTTACGCAGGGTCGGTTGTTTGGTTAACACTGCACACCCTAACTGCACGTGTGGGCAAACAAGTCCACCTGCGGATCCAAAATTAATGGGCCATTAATGCCCATGAAATTAAGATAAATAATTATTTCCGCTTTGAACAAATCAGCTTGAGTGAGATTTCAAAGGACCTTTATAAAGATTTTCACTTGCTGTTGTCCCTGATTTATCAACTGTTTTTAATTAAAACAAAGCAGTTTCATCTTAAATATTTCATAGTCCACTTCAGTTCATTTTTGATTGACCTTCTATAGATGTGATTAATTGAATTATTTTGATTCATTTAAGGTATAGATACAATTGAACATACAGTGGTGTACTAAGGTTTAGAAAAAGTAAGCTTGTATCAAGGTAAAACGCCCGAATTGAAATCATTTAGGGGTCCAAATACCCGCCCCTTACTGGAAAAGTAGTCTTTCGCACTGGTTAACTGTATTTATATGCATCTATATTTCACTACAAAGTTAAATACCAGAATAATATAACAGTATTTAGTGATATACATATGCATTATATATATATATATACTTGAAGAAGAAACATTAAGAAACAGATAAAATAGGTATACAAATATTTTATACTCAACAGCTGTAAAGTAAGTTAAGTCCTAAAGTACTGTGAAAGTTGTTGTATTTAATTACATAAAAACAATTAAATTTTTATATATTTTTTATTTTGATTTATTTGCATTTCCAGTGTGTTTTGCGGTTTAAAAACTATTAAGAGAAAGATAGAGACCAGTAAAAGAGCACAGTTACACAAATAAACCTCGGCACGGCTTTGTGTGGCAGCAGCAGTGTGCGACCCGAAAGCTCATCTCTCATTGGTTGTCAGTTTGCTTTTTGAAGGAAAAAAACACACTTTTATTTTTCTTCAAAGAAACATGTTGGATAGTTAGCATGTGAATGTTCACACACAGTGTGTGTAGCTCCAGAGAAACATAACCATTCACTGCTTTATCTTTTACCTGATGGCGTCCAGTCGTCTATATAGAGTGACTTCTGTACAAAACCAAATGGTGTCAGAAGACACTAATACTTTGTGGAATCATGTAGGTTGACTTAAGTTTGTACTTTTGTCTTGTTCTCAATCCTCACAGGACAAGAAAGTGAATATCAATCCGTTAAATTGGCTGTTCTAAGCAGGTCTTTCAGTAGATGAAATAGCGTGAATATAATTGTGAACAATCAAGCATTGAGCTCTGAGCAGAGATGGTGGAGGAGCACTCTGGGATACTGTAAGCGGAACGTATGTAATGTGTTGGAAGCCCATGGGGATCACAGCGAGGAGATCGTCTATATCATTAAACTGTGTTTAATTACCATCAGCTCCCTGTCTTCAAGCTTCAGCATCACCTCATGAAATCCTTATGAAGGCTAATGACACATAATAATGGCTCCAGAGACTTCATAGTTAACTTCTCCAACAAATTCTGTGATTATTTACCTAAAACAAATGTCTACAGTGATTAGATCGACAGTTTCAATAACTGTTATGGACTTAGATGTTGGTGTTGTTATTTTATTTAATTGATCTGTTTGAATAATTTGTCATTAAGTGAATGTTTTTTGCCTCATGAAGGAAAAGAAAAATGCATCTGAAAAACAATTGACTGTACAGCAGGATTCAGTTTATTATTGTGTTTCTTAGTTTGTTTTGATGAGGCTGGAAACCATTGTTAGGATCTGATGATATGCACTGAGCAACATGAACATGAAAAATCAGTTGAGTGAATGATACAATGACCCACTAATAAAGACATGCACTTGCTTTGTCCCTGATTTAATCTAATAAATCATTTGAATGAATAATTCATTAAACATGTAGTTTATATTTAAATAGTTCATATTTCATTATAATTGTGTTCTGGTGACATGCATTGGCCAACATGAACATTTCTGCCATCAAAGCCAAAGAGCAGATGAACAGACAACATCCACAGCAAAGAATGAAGTCACTTGATTATCTCATGTAAGATTTCATCAAGACACACAGAGTGCACATTAATGCTTTGGGCCAAACCGAGATGTAACTGACACGCTTACACGTGAACGGAACGGTTCGTTCATTTGCGCCGAGTATCTCCGAATTTCCCCAAGTCACACGAGACTGGAGAACTAGTGCAAACATGAATTAAAGATCTGCCGTTCAGAAATCTCACAACTTGTTTAGCTTAAAAACGAGGATTGAAAGTGCATGAAAATGCCAGATCCGTTCAAACAGCATCTAAGTTTTGAGTGTAGATCCTTCCTGTTTACATCGGGAACACTGGTACCTTTAAACCCAGTTAAAAGTCGCCCGTCAGCATCAATTAATGGCTTCCTGAGTGCGACCCGATCGGTAATGATACCCGACACACCAGCAACCAAAAAACTGACAACAGCTTTCAAAGGCCGATGGTGCCATCGTCATCCTTCACATATGCTCTTCAAATCAACAGCCGTCCTCCCTCCGGTGCGCCGCGCCTTTGATATCAGAGGGGTTACAAAATCATATCTCGCCTTTGAAAAGCAATTTTACCGGGAGAGGGATTTGTATAAATAGTCCCTCGTCATGCGTGCCACGGGCCAACGGATTCTGATGCCGAAATTGCGACGGGCTACTAAATAGCGATGCAAAATTGATGACTACAGGGCCGCTGCACTGGTGTCAGGCAGTCGGAGATGCAACGGCATGAGGACATCAAGGCCGAGGCGCGGCGATTGGGGATTTCCTAGTCCCTCGTCTGAACGAGTTCACTCTCGCTCTGCTCAAAGGACTTAATAGACGAGAGCTTTAAGAGGCCAGAGAAAGAGGGTCAGAGAAAAAGCCTGGTGCTTATCTGCTCTTGACCACACCATCTTCTGGCTCTCTCTCTCGTCTTCTCCTCCTCTCCCCCATCTTGATGGGTAGACTCTTCAGATAAAGCTGTCTAATGAACACGCAGGAACTTTAGCGCGTTAAGCATCGAAACATCGAAGGCAGCTTGAACTTTGACTCCGCTGCATTAGTGCTGCGGCCTTATCAGCGCCGGCGACTGCAGAGATTAGAGACTTCCTAATGAAGTGGAGGGATCGGAAAGGTTTTAGCACTGCCCGAGTGGATTGCTTCCAACATTTTTCACTTGTTATCGCAGGTATCCAGATTGCTGTTGTGAGGGCAGGACTTCTCTTAGTTTCAGGTCAGTAGGAAAAAAACCCTGGCTGGATCAGAGAGTGAGTAGTTTGAGGAGCTGACAGCGTTCAATGACTTTTAGTTTGCTGCGTTTTCTTGGTTTCGTTGTGTGAAGACAGTTCTTTGGGAGGGAGTTAAGGGGATTCTTGTCTCTTTTATATGATATAGTGGAGAACAACATAACATCGCAAGCCAGGCTGAAACCTGGGTCTTCCGCGTGAGCACCACGGCTGAATGCGTCCAGCATCTATGCTAACATATGCTAACATTCTTTATTTTGCTAGTGTGTTATGACACACACAGGCCTTCATCCGAGCTAGTTTTAAGACAGTAAGTATAGTTTTAAAATGTCTCTAAATTGTTATTTTGTGAGCTAAACCAGTAATTCTCAAACTGTATTTCTTCAGTAAAAACAATATAAATATGATTTCAGTTTACAGCGTGATTTCAGTCTTATTTATGTACTATTATAGTACTATTTATATTTTCAGTTTTGTTTTCATTGCATTTTAACTCAATGAGTATTAGTAATTTGCTATGCATTTTTGTCATTTTTATTATTTTGTATTTTTTTATTTTTTAGCAGTATGTATATTTCGCTTTATTTTTTATTTCATATTTAGCTTTAGTAATTGTAATCTTATCACCTTATGAATTTCATTTTGTTTACTTGCCAGGCACAATTGTGAAATAATAACAAATAATAAATATATTTTATTAAAATGTTCAGCTTTATTTCAATTATCAACAATGGTTTTTAATAGTTTAGTTAACAATAACAACGCATCTTGATTTTATTTGTATGCTGGCATTTTAATTTAGATTACAATTAGATTATTTAATATATTTAAAACTTATTTAATTATTTTAAATACTTTTAAGCCATCTTGGAAGTTTACTAAGTCCAGCTAATGGTTCCCTGGTTGAGATCTAAAACATTGTAAAGTAGCTGATATACACACAGTTGTGCATCAGTTGAATTAAGTTTTTATGTGTCCAGTCAAACAGTGAGTATTTAAGCTAATTAACTGTTCGTTATGTATTTTGTATTGCTCATCCTGCCATCTTTAAGGTGGTTTAGGCTAAGAATATCTCTTACTCATTGTTCAGTCCCTATACCGCGCAACCTCTCGAGGATTATTGCTTTATTTTACCGGACATACTGAGCATCCGTCAACTCATAAACATAACAAAAGTCTGTGTTTTACAAGAGCGACATTTTCTCAATAAAGCAACCCAATCTGTCCCCTAACGAGTCTGACGAACTCCTGAGAGTTAAAGCGTGCTGTCAGCTGTCTGGACATACGTGCCGCTGCACAGCTTAATAATTCATTGTTAAGTGATAAATTTCTCTGAAGCATGAGAAATGGCAAGAGCTGTGATAAATATGAAAGCACATTATAATTCATAAGCATGTGTTGGATTAGTGTAAAGCTTCCACCCGTATGTACATTATTAATGCTGTGCTCTGCAGTCTTTGGGCCTGAAGGACTGTCGCAGGGCTAGATATCACCTGTGCATGATGATTATCACACCATCATGTGCACTCGCAAATTAAATATTCACAAAGAGTTTTTTTTCACAATCTCATTCAGTACTCTATGAATAAAAAGTTGCCGAAAACATAACGTGAAAAAAAAAAAAAAAAAAAAAACCAAATCATGGATTTTCCAAGTTTGATAGAAGTAGCTATACAGGTATCTGTAGTATTTTGTAATCTAATGCTTATTACAGTAAATACAATTGCAATTTATATACTGCAATTTATTTATATATATAATAGATCATTGGGTTAATGTAAAATCCATTAAAATCCACCCTATATAATGATGAAGGTTGAATCTGGCTTGCAACATTTCCCAATCTCACTCCCCATCATTTCTTATCTTTTTTTCTCCAATACATTATGAATAAAAGTGGCAGTTGATTAGTAATGATGTTTAATGTTTATTACAAGAATGTGTGTGTATTTAAAACTAAATATATATATATATAAACAAAAGGTCTGTTATAGCTTACAGTATAAGTTCTGTGGACCAATGGACAATAAAATCCACCCTACTTAAAAAGTATCAGCACAATAACTAATTATTATACATGATACACAAGCACTGAAAAATGTCACTCAGAAATTGCTTATACATTTGACAAATAATTATACAAAGAAATGGTACGTGCACATTGAATTAAATATGAAATTGTGAAGTAGAAAACTGAAATTATTATGTTTTTTAAATATAATAAATTCCAACAACCTTTTTTTTAAATTTTTTTACAGTGAGTCTGACTGAAGTGAGTCTAACATAAACTGAAGTTCATTTGCTTAAAAAATAGTCATTGCATAATATAAATAATATAATAGAATAATAATAGCTGCAATATATGGGACGAGTCAAATTATCTGCATTAAATTATTAACATCAAGCAACAATTGCTGTTGATAGAGCTTAATTTATTTTGAACCTGGAACATTAGTTTAGTCCGCTTTAGCCAGCATGTGCTATCAATGTCCATTTATAACTCAAATGATTAAACAGTCAGAGTAAAGAGAAGAGCTCCTCATGATGCTGTTTGTGCTCGTCCTCCGGAGATCTCCGAGTTTAATTTCTGGAGGTATGAGGAGAGGCTCTAATCAGACTCTCTCTGGATCATCATTAGGTTTTTATGAGCTGTAGATGCTGGATGGAGCAGCGGGTCTCTCGTGAGAGTTTCTGCAGGCAAACCCTCGGAGACGCTCCTGATCTGCAGCCCCAGAGAGAAGAAGCATAAGTGCTGTATGAATTTAGCACGACTGCTAAAAAGACCTGCGGGAATATCACCGCCGTAGATCCGCTTACAGCACAGTTAATGTTAATAGATGGTAATATTTTATTTCTATATCTCTCACACAGTTGGCTTTTAAGCAGAGTGGAGATTCACGTTCACCATTTACGACATTGGGGTTTGTTTAGAGCCTAGTTTAGTGTTTAGTAGTAACAGAGGACAAGGCAGATTAATCGATTAATGATTATTTGTGGAATAATATGTGATTAGCTGATAGCGGTAAGCGATACAGAAGTGGTAGTATTCCACTTATTAAGGCTCATTCTCAGCGTTGTCTACTGAATGCTCACTTTATTTTAATGTGTCTTAGTTACGTTACATGTATTTACTGTAGGAATAACTCATTATTGCATGCAACTAACACTAAAGCAAAGTCTACCCCTAAATCTGCAGTAAGTACATGTTAATTAAAACTGCTCAGTAGTTGTTTGTGTAATTACACTGTAATAATGGCATTGAAATAAAGTGTGACGTGGTCTGTTTTTAATGTTTTTTAAGTAAAAATGTAAAATTAATGTTAATATTAACATTTATGTTCATGCAATTTTAGTAGTTGTGTGCATCATTTACCATCCTTAGCTAATTGTATTATTTATACTATATATTGGTATAATAACAGTTGCATTGTTTTCTAGATATTGATATCGGCACTGTAAAAATCTATATGGTTGATCACTAGTGTTTGGTAATTTATGCATGCATAAAAAGGTACGTTTTGAAAAATTTCAGTGACTGGCAGGGTTATTATAGCTCGTTTAACCTGAAACTAAAATGAAAAAAAGTTAAAAATAAACAACAGAAAAAAATTCTCATTTGAATTAGTTTTTGCTTGAATAACTAAATACTAAAAAAATACTAAAACTTAAAACTGAAGTAAGCATTAATATAGACATATAAAAAACACAAACAAAAAAACACAAAAAATGACAAAACCACAAAAAAAAGAAGGAAAATCTAAAAATAAATACAGAGTCAAAATATTAATAAAAATATAATATAAACCAGCATGATCAATTATATTTCCTTTTTTGGTCTTTTTTGCCACATTTGTTGATGGTACAGTACAGAAATGACATGAAATGATGGAGAGAAGAATAGAGAGTTTGATTAATTAAAGTTGTGTCAGGTTCAAACCTGCATCGCCCATGTGTACACCACAGTTCAAAGCATTAGAGCTTGTATTAAAGGTAAAGTTCAACTAAGAATACAATTACAATAAATTACATTCAATTACAGGCAAAACAGCTGTGAAAAATCAATACAGTAAATTCCCTCATATTAAAACTGTACATGGGATCCTAATTGTATGGACTTTTCTTAGACAGTAGTCCATGTTGACTGAAACCCCTCTGCTGCAGTTTTCAAATCTCATTCCATATTCTCCGTATTCAAACCGGCATGTTGCATTTGGTTACGACACACAAAACGGCACAACATCCATCAATGCACCTTTCTGAACAGCGATGGGGAAGATGTCTGATCCTCACACAACGATATCATATGACTGCATGAGACCCGTACTATTGCATATGAGCTCAGAACAAACAGAGCAACATTCCGCCTCTTGGAATGCTGGGAAAACTGTGGGGAATCTTCCCGGCATTCCTCTGCCATTGTTAAAGTCTCTCGGCGGAAGGGATAGGCTTTCAAACGCGCTCCCCGCGTACACACCGCCCCATTGTTCCTTTCATCAATTACATTAATTACTATTCAAATCCCCATTGTAGCAGCGATCCGCGCTATCAGCCGCAGCATCGCCGAGGAGGAATCCGAGGATGTGTCACTCGCGGCCTCGTTTCTTCAGAAATCTCGGCAGACAATAAAGGAGCACGGCGAGCTTCTGTTCCTGAGCTCAAGCCTGGCCCGCCGCCAGCCGCACTTAAACCCATTACAGCTATCGCTGAAATGATTTTGCCTCTCTCTTCATGCACCGGCTGAATTTCACAGCTATCAGTGCAAATAGGCGGCGGCTGGAGTGCAGGGACGGGGGATTTGCTGTGCTTGCTGCTCTAAGGCTGTCTCTTAATTAAAGCTTTGCCCTGGGTTAACTAGTTCCACATGCAACAGCCGCCACAGGCCAGACGGGGGCAGTGCCGCCTTACGCTACCCGCGTACATGTGAACACGCCTGGGATAGAGTGCTCACGTTACAGGGTGGGCCTGGGCGCTTTTTGATGGATTGCAAATGATTGTCCCTGAAAACAATAGCTGCTGGAAGTAGCGTGTGATATTGTCATTGGCCCGGCTCGCTTCAGAAACACATCTGCGCTGAAACACAAACCACCTAAATGAGGGCAGGAGTTAGTCATAACTCAGTTAAGATGTCCTCCTGAATGCATCGGTGCCAGATCTGCTTCATTTATAAAGATAATGACGGCGGGATCTTCCAGTGGATCTCGGAGGTAGCCTGGCGGAGGGAAGGTGGGTAAGACTGATGGCAGATGGCAGCTCCACCAACGTGTCCATTAGCCAGAGATACTGGCCTGACGTCAGAGTAATGTGAAGGCTTTACAGCAGCTCCTCCACCTGTATCTGTAACACTCCGGACTGATCGAATCACACCGTGACTGATGCCATTATGATTAAATGAGTCCGGTCGAATGTGTCAGGCTACGTTTACACTAGTTTTCGTTTTAAAATGCATAACTTTTGCTATGGTTACGAGTGTGGTTTTCGACTCTCGAAAACGGAGACTTTCGAAAACGATGCAGACCCCGTTTTAGCTCGAAAACTCCGGGGTTGCGTTTCAGTGCAAATGGACCAAAACGGAGACTTTTGAAAACGATGGCGTGGCTGCTCACATGCACTCTTCACTGACCGTGTAAACAATAACATGGAGACTGAACTGCAAACTTTCCTGGCTTTGTTGTCATTTTTAGCAGCAATTTGTGCAGCTTAATTCAGTGTTTTACAATACAGCAGCTGCTTACATGCGCAATGGGCAAGCTGTGCATAGAGCATTGGCAACAAAGACGTCTTTGCTTTTCCTCGGTATCATGCTCATTGTTGAACCTGCCAGTGACTAGCAACCAGCTTCCGGTTTACACTTTTCCGCGCATGCCCAGTGTGCATGAATGCTCATGTGACATGCGTTTCTGTTGTGTAGTGTGACGGAGATCGTTTCTGAAACGCTGTGAAAACGCCAGTGTAGACGAGGATCGTTTTTATTTTAAAGCGAAAAAGCACTAGTGTAAACAGGGCCATTTAGCGCCCTGAAAATCTGTTTACGTTTTCCCAAATTCTGTTTAATTTAATTGAAATCATCATAAAGCACGTTTAATTGACTGAATTCATAAAACTTAATTTAATCATTTATGAGAATTGTAACAATATTAGCCAAATTTCATGTTTTCTGTTTAAATATTTCATTTTAATGGTTTAATTCAATTGTAATCACACCTAATAAATTGAATTCATTAAACTTTAACAATTTAACTGTATAAACCCTATGAATTTTTTTTCTTCAGAAATTCAGTTTTTATAAATATTCAGGGTTTAAAGATTTAATACAAATGTATCATGAAAAACTGAAAAAACAGCAGTTCCTTTACAACAAAAATGTTTTTTTTGTCAAATTATAGTTTACTGTATAAATTAAAACATGAAGGAAAAATCTCTTGATTGTGTGGTATTCCTTAAAATGTTTTAATCAATAATATAATAATAATAATAATAATATAATAATTAATTATGTTTGAGAAGCACATTCTACTGTGCAATAGTAATATATCACAATATGTTATAATTTTTCAAATTAAACTGAAGACTTTTATTTTGACAGGTTGAGGTAAAGAGCTTTGCTGCGCTGAGCTGAGCTTTACTGTATAAATTAAAATATAAATAAATAAAAAAATCTATTGATTGAGAAATATTCCTTAAAAATGGTTAATAAATTGTAATCTTCTTATTATTACTACTATTGCTTTGAGAGGCACATTGTTCTTGCATTTTTATGGTGGTATGTTGATAGCGAGGATATTTGTGTTTCTGTGTGTATCTGCTGATTGTTTTTCTCAAACGAAATGGTGAAGTGACTCTCAGAGCAGCTCTGGAGATGAAGTTCACGTGTTCATGTCCTCATATAGTGAGACGCAGACGTGCATCACGCGTGCTTCTGCAAACTGAAACGCACAACATGCAGACTTCATATCACAACAGCCCTATTTTGATTTTATTCATTTCATATTTGCCAAATTCTGTGACATTCCGCGTTATACAGTGCATTCCGTTTTAATGACTGGATTCCGCATAGGTCTCTAGTAATTATAGCTAAAACAGTGTGCGCTGTTGTATTGGACCAAGAACAAAAGAGTGATGTGAACAGAAATGCAGAATGATGGATGGATTGCGAGTCAGAACCCACACAGTCATTTCCAGAACCCTTGTGTGATTGGTGACTAATGCACAAACACATAAACTGGTGTCAGAGTATGTGTACATGAGTCCCACCACACCCACAACTCTCGCCAAGTTACCCAGAGTGCACTCACAGGATCTGAGCATGCACACACTCATCAAGCGCCGCGACAAGCCCAGAGCGGGAATGTGGCGTTTCCCGAGCGAACTGACACAACTCCTCTCCTCGCGGTTTCTTCCTCGTCCTCTCCTCCGCGCACATCCGTTTTCTGTCTATCTCTCTGCCAAGCTCTTCCTCGGCGGTGGCACACATTCTCAACTAGAGCTTGACAATAGCTATTTCCTGTTTCAGCGCTGGAGCTGAGCGCTAGGGAAAGGTCGAAAGTGTTTTCAAGATTGTGTTTTCCAAGAGCAGCAGCGATGTGTGTGTTGCTGCGTAAGCCGTTCCCGCTGTTCCCCGATGTACAGAAAGGACCGTAATGAGATCAGGCCTGTCATTACTGTTATTGATGTTCGCACTGACACAGGAAGATATACACAATAATTACGTGCTGGGAAGTCCCCGTGATCATGTGTGTGTGTGTGTGTGGCAGATTAAGGGCTAAGCTGACAGACACGCATTCTGAAGGGTTGAGTTCTGAGGGTCTGCGGTTGAGTGCGTGTGCGCGCGGTGAGTGATCGTGAGCGAGTATAGAAAGGATCAGTAGATTTCGACATCAGTCAGTGTCTGTGGCAGGGCCTTGGACTGGATGTGTGAAAGCTCTCTCTCTCGCTGTGAGTCTCTTTTCGCCGAAGTGTCTGCCGCGACTGTATGGATGTGAGTCACTTTAAACGAGCACGCGGCTTCGACGTGTTGTCTTCGCAACGGGCCACTCGCCGCAGTTGAGCTTTACAGCAAATGAAAGTAAACTGTTCAGGTGCATCACTACAGTCTGTCCATGCAACTGCTTCGCAAACACGCTTCCTTTGAGATTCGGTGACAGTCTCGGGCAGTCGTAGTCTGTCATATACAGTCTAAGTTGAGTCTTTCAAGTCTCAAATCTTGTGTCAGTGATTTTAGTAATAAAGTGTGGCAGGAATGAGTCCTAAAACCGTAGGTGCTTTTGGTTAAATGTCTGAAACAAGCTCAAGATATTTCAAATTTTATTTTTTCGAAGTAATACTTCACTCGGGACTTTTTTAAGATTTTACTTGTCTTGGAATGTGTCTAAATGGGACTACAGAGGTTGTTGTGAACATTGAACGTCATCATGCCGAACACCAGGTTATACTCACACTCTTGCTAACTATTCTAACGCAAAGTTTTTCAACTTAAAGATTCATCAAGATAATACTTTATTCTGATAGTTCACTTTAGACATTTTACTATTTGTAAGTAACTTTGCAACTACATGTCAACTAGCAGTCATTAGAGTATTATTAGACTGTCTGCTTAATATCTGCTAACACATTTTGATGGTTCCTCAACACACATTCTGTTGACTATAAGTAACTTTGCAAGTACATGTCAACTTATTCTACTAACCCTAACCCTAACCTGACAGTCTACTAATACTCCAATGAGAGTTAGCTGACATGTAGTTGCAAAGTTACTGTAGACAGTAGAATGTCTAAAGTGGACTATTGAAATAAAATGTAACCTTTATCAATTTATAGCATTTTTCAATTGTTTTTTTTGTACTGTAGTGCAGAGACATACAGTGCTGGGTAGATTACGTGCAAATTGTAGTCCGTTACTGATTCCAGATTACATGTCAAAAATTTTAGTCAGTGATGTAACCCATTACATTACACATTTAAGGTAATTTATTTACCTTAAAATATCAGGAGAATTGGAGAGAATAAAACAAAATATGAATCATTTATTGCTCTTGTGTGAATAATATGTACTCATGTAATCAATAAAAAACTGTAGTCTGATTACGAGCATTTTAAAATGTAATATAATCTAATTACAAGTACTTCATTTTTGGTATCTGGTTATGTAATCCAGATTGCATGTAATCAGTTACTACCCAGCTCTGGGTGTATATTACACAATGAGATGAATTTGAAAGCTTTAGAGTTCCTGAAGACACATTTATCAAAAAAAAGACTTATTCTTTAAACTTTCATCAAAACTGCAGAAGCCAAATAAAACATCTTGATAGCTTTGGAGTAAAAACAGTATCTAAACCTCCTACAAATGCATGCAATAGATTCACACAAGCATACAGCAATCCACAAATGCAAACAAGTGATCCACAAGTTGTATTCTACTACATAAAATACATCAGTAATAATCAGATTCATGACTTTCTTTTAAACCTTTGCATGTCTTGAAAAGTGTACATGGGACTACAGAGGTTGTTGTAGACATTAAGCATCATCAAGTCAAACAGGAAAACTCATCTACCCGCTAATACTCACACTCTCGCAAACTTTTCTAACTCAGACTTTACAGCTTGTAGATTCATCAATTTATAGTATTTTTTCCCCCTTTTTTATTGTATTGCAGAAAAAAGTATATATATATTGCACAATGAATTTACTATGAAAGCAATAGAGTTCCTGAAGACACATTTAACAAAAAATTCTTATTCTGTAAACTTATATCAAAACTGCAGAAGCCAAATAAAACATCTTGTTGCTAGAAAAAACTATCCAAAAGAGATGCACATATAAACAACTGGAATTGACTCTAAAATAATGCAACATGGATGCATTCCTAAAAACTGTGCAGGGCAAATTCATCCACAGCACTACAAAACAGGACAGTGGATCAAAATCAAAAACATGAAAGTCATGTGTCGTGTGCCATTGAAGTCATGTGGCCTTTTATTATAGCCTAACTTTAGCTTTACACTTCTGCCAACTGTATTTAGGCTACAAAACTCATACGAGTTGTGTTCATTTGTGAAGATTAATGAACAAAACTGGTAAGAATCATAAATGTTGATTATCACAGAGCTTGTTTTCTGCAGTAATCCAAAATCACATTGTTGTTCCCCAGAGTATGTAAATAGGTGAGTATGGTGAGCAGGGTTGGTTTTCTTCTGCACTAATCTATGCCCTCAGTATAAGATGCATTGGTGATTGTGGATCTTGTTGAGACGCTGCTTTAGAAGTCGACTGCTAAGTGCAAATGGAGTCAATTATTAATGCACTTTAACGTCTGAGATCTCTGGTCTCTCAAAAAACAAACAAAAAACAAGCTTTAGAAAAAAACACACCTGAAAACATGCAGAGCAGTGAAAGTGTTGGAGTAGCTTCAGCTGGCATGGCTTTGCCCCTGACTGCCCTCTGCAGCCGCGTGACAGCGGACATGGCAGGTAGGTGTTGACCTGCTGACCTCCTCGGCTCACCGGAGCGGACAGGAGCGTGTTCAGAGAGAGGGATCCAGGGACGGCGGGGATTTTGGGGTGGGTTTTAGGCTTTACAGTGAATGATGGGGGCTCCGCATGCTAAACTACATCCAGAAGAGTTTGTGTTTGACCTTGAGCAGAGAGATGGACCTCACGTGTCGTGAGATGAACTGTCCTCATTGTGCTATTTCAGACATCAGACTTACTCTTTGGTTCACAGTTTATGAAGTCGCGGATGCTCAATGGTATCACCATAATGCTAGCATAACAGCAGGACTAATTGTTTCCCATTTTCAAATTGTTTCAGCCATTAACAACCATCCATTCACTATAATATCAGGGTTGTGTGTCGTTCAAAATCAAATTATTGGAATGATATTGCTGAATAGAATTTCAAATGTGGATTTAAGAAAGTAGAATTATGAAATTGTTGAAAGTGTTGTTTTCATTTTCATTTGAAAGTTTTTTTAACATCTATATTTTTTATTTGTTTTTATTCAGTTTTAGTTTTAATACATCGTTATGCTGAATTAAAATGGGAAATTTTGGCAACTAGCTAAAATAAAAAAGTTCTGATTTTGGTTCTGAAGTCTTATAAGGGATATCAGAATTATATATTGCGTATGTTGTATTTTTTTAAAGGAATTAATACTTTTATTGAGTATTGAAAAGTGACAGTAAAGACTGCTATAATGTTATAATTTATATTTCAAATAAATGCTGTTCTTCTGAACTTTCTGTTCATCTGTGAATCCTGAAAAAAATCAAATGTATCAGGGTTTCCAGAAAAATATTGTGCAGAACAACTGTTTTCACCATTGATAATAATCCGAAATGTTTCTCGAGCAGCAGATCAGCATATTATACTGATTTCTGAAGATCATGTGACACTGAAGACTGGAGGAATGATGCTGAAAATACAGCTGCACATCACAGAAATAAATTACAGTTTAACAGATATTCAGAAAACAGCTTTTTAAAATTGTAATAATATTTCACATTTTTACAGTAATCATGATCATATAAATACAACCTTGGTATGCATATGGACTTCTTTTAAAAACCTAAAAAAATTTACCAACCACAAACTTTTGAATGCTAGTGCATGCATAAATGATTATTTGTTTTACTATAAATCTTAAAATATACTCTGAATTATCCTGTTTGCACATTGCTTATTTAATTTCATAACCATACAACATAATGAAGTTATTTTAAGAGCTCTGATCAATGGGGTCTTTGCTGGGAAGGATATTTAGGGACTGGACCTCTTGAAACATAATTTTTATTAACTGAAGACCCCTTCACGACCACAGCGTCGATGAGTGGAACACTTTAATAGATGAATAATATATCGGGCTGCATTGTGTGTATGGATATGGTAATAAAGTCAGTGTATCCGGTCATGGTTTTGCATGAACCCACATGAGCGTGTCGTCCGTGTCGCTTAGTTTTGGGCTGTCAGTCGGGATGCCGCAAACCTCGGTCCCTTCAAATGGCCCTAACCTGCCAAAAACCTACAAGCAGCGAGCTAAAAGAGACCTGCTTCATTTCTCACTCCTACAATAACACACCGAGCTCCCCTGAGCTATAAATGACTGTATGTTATCTGATTGACTCCCGCTCATTCATGACCTGGTTAAATATGTATGTAGGCGCTCGGCGGCTGTGCTACGGTGGCTCGTAGGTGATTTATTATGTTAAAGCAGGCAGACGTTGACCTTCCTTTAATTAACACTGATGGAGATAAAGGTGAGCGCGGAGACGATGAAGATGGATTCACACATAAATCATGGGCCGGCTGTCGAGAACGCTGAAGGTACAGGTATAACCTTGGGGTTCACAGGTTAAATGAGCATTCACAGAGGAGCACCGATCATCACTTATAGCGACAGCAGCCATTGTAATCCAGCGCTCTGTGTTTACCTCCCTTCATTTATTCATTTAAAGCCCTCCATTTGCTTACACTTTGGTTTCGCGTAGTTCTTGGCAGGAGGCTTTGTTAATTAAACAATTGCATTGTTTTGGCCTTTCTTCAGTCAAGTGGGATGCAGCGTATGACCTTTAGCAGATATTCACACTTTGCATAAAAAAGTAAAATAAAAAATATCATCAAAGGATCTAATCTATTTCTGATGTTTCTCAGGAGATATCACATTCAGAAACAGAATCATAATCATAATCACCTTTAATCTTCAACATTTGTTTTTCTGAGAAGATTTGAAAATTGTTTAATTATATTTGCTATAGTTAGTACTAAATATTATATTATAGCAGTAAAATTTGCATATGCAATTTTGTATGGTATCTGTGTGTGTATATATATATATATGTGTGTGTGTGTGTGTGTGTTGCTTAAACTTATACATTTTTATTATATTATTTATTTTTCAGACATTTATAGCAATGATTACTGCAGATGCATTTTCTTTGTATATACATAGAACAGGTTGGAAATTATAAAGATTTATATTGATAATATTTTGATAATATATCGATAAGATTAAAAATGTATATTATGTTATAACTTATTTATGTTAAAGTTTATTGCAGATGTGTTTTTTGTATACATTCTAATAGGTTGAATTAATAGACATAATATTATATTATGAATTAAAGATATATATTACATATCCTATCATATTTCATATTTTATTATTTTATAAAAAAAAAAAAAAAAAAAAAAAACATTTTTTACAGACTTCATGTTTATTTTGTAGTGGGCCAGGGCCTGAGCCCTGCATTATTAAAATGTTCAGCTTCGTACTTTTTTCTTGCTCTTGCTAAGTATTTAATTATTATTGCTCACAGTCCCATAAAGCACTATTTGAGCTGCTTGCACGGAACATTTTAGACACACTTCATTGCCTAATATCGTCCATTTAACACTTTCCTTCAGAACTCAGTGTTTATGGTCTGGCCAGAGGCGAGGGGAAACTTATGATGTTAAACCAGAGTTTAAGATTAAATGGTTGTTAGGTTAATAAATTACACGCAATTTCAAATGAAAGGCGATAGCTCGTGAAGGGCGATGAGGGAGTTCATGTGACGTGTAACACGTTGAAACTTTCTAATAACGCTCTGATTTGCACTAACTTGACAGAAACATCATGCGAGTAGATGCACGCTCAGTGACTGACATGCTGGAGTTTACATGCATTTAAAGACACTGCAAATGATAATAATGACTTCTTTTGGTTCAAATGAATAATTGACACTTTTTTTTATTCATGCACGAGGCACACAAACAAGAGTGCGGGATATTATTCTGATTCAGTCCGTGTGTTCACTAATGAGCTCAACATACGCTCCCGCGTGCTTCAGGACCAGCAATGTGTCGTTTTGCCTCTCTTGACATTTTCACGGCTTAAAATGATTCATGCATTTTGAGTGTTGTTTATTCCCCCCCCCCCCTCTATCAGCAATTCATAAATAATGTATTTATTTATCATGAAAATCTGTTTTGGAATTAAAGACCACCACACTTCAAAGACAGGAAACCTTTGATATGTTTGATTCTCTCCGAAATATCTGCGTGATTTATTCAATTTATGCAAAACACCTCCGGGATTATGAAGGTGGCATTTGAATACATTTGAGTAAACTAAATGATATAATAAGAACGGCTGCTGTCCGTATCATTAAACTGGGTCTGATGCTCAGTTTTAGCAGGCCATTTTGGTTGCATATGCAAGTGACGTGAGATTTATAGTTTCCAGTGGCTCTTTGGCTTGCCTTCGCCTCTTGATATGCGAGTTCAGAGGTGTCTGGAGGGAATAAGACTGTTCTTTTAACTTCTCTGTTCAAAACATCCATAAATTAAAGACCGCCGCATGCCACACACACGCAGCAGTTGGGGGTGGGCTGGGAAATCATCATTCATTAGACACTGGGCTCTGACTAAAGGCTGCATGTTATAGAAGGTGTGCGATATATTTCATTTATCAGTGCTTGTAAACGGCTGTGCTAATATTGCTTTGTTACAGCCGTGAGATATTACAGGTCAAACCAGGCTTCATGAATTTCTATTACAGTCACTTGACTGACATCACAAGCTGAATCAATGCCATGTCTAGTGAGAGATTCTGATGTATTTACATGATGTGCAACTAAATCAAAACCAAATGGCTTCCACGCTTGTAGCTTTTTTTTCATTTACAGCCCGTATTGATCGCAGGTTTCAGTGTATTGTGCAGAAGTATGAGTAAATGTTAGACAATAGGCCAATGCTTGTTTTTTTGTTCTTTTGTTTTATTTGCAGATTTTGTGTTTTATAGTCATATTAGAGTCCAGTGATTTTGAATTTCTATACTCTTATGAGAAGATCCTTATTATTTACATTAGCCAACAATTATTCCTATTTGAGCTACAAGCCCATGATAATGACATAATGCTCAATACTAATATCATCAACAATACAATAATTATTAGTAAGAATGGTTGCTTACTAAAATGGTTTAGTCATATCTCTAAAAAAGTAATGAAAATGGTTGTCATGGGTTTCTATTATTGTGTTTTATTGGTGCCACATTTCTGGTGTATGTGTCTGCGTATGTATATCATACATTTTCTCTATAAAATTGAGTGACACGTAACATTAGAAACTTTCTAATGGCTCTTTAATTTGCTCTTTTAATGTTAAAACTGTCAGAAAGAAATTAATTAATTTAATAAATAAAAAAATTACAGAAATATCATCCAAATGAAATGAGATGCACACTCAGTGACTAAGATCCTGGTGTTTACATATGTCACCGCTAATAATGAATAATTGACACTTTTTTATTCATGAACGGGACACAGACACAAGAGTGGGATATTATTCTGATTCAGTCCGTGTGTTTGCTAATGAGCACAACATACATTTTGCCCATAAATACAACACACGCACACACACACTTGTTGTGTTTCCATGTTTTATGGGGACATCCCATAGGCGTAATGGTTTTTATACTGTACAAACCGTATATTCTATTGCCCTACACCGACCCTACCCCTAAACCTACCCCTCACAGGAGACTTTGTGCAGTTTTACTTTCTCAAAAAAACTCATTCTGTATGATTTATAAGCTTGTTTCCTCATGGGGACCTCAAAAATGTCCCCACAAGGTCAAGGATTTTGGATATTGCCATCTTTGTGGGGACATTTGGTCCCCATAACGTGATAAATACCAGGTACACACACACACACACACACACACACACACACACACACACACACACACACACACACACACACACACACACACAAACAGTTACTCTTGCTTTTGCACATATTTCTGCTTTTTTTTTAGGATTTGCGTGTATATAAATACATTTTCTTCAAAAGGTCAAAAGGTAAATATTTAGTTGTTTATTGTAGACCTTAACTGCACTTGGGTTCTTGTCTTTTTAAAATGGTTTGTTTGAATTACAATATATTCCCTGAACATGCTATACCTATATTACACACACACACACACACACACACACACACACACATACATGCACTTTGAGAATGTTATACACACACTCTGAGAAAAAAAGGTACAAATCTGTCACTGGTCAAGGTATCAAAAGCTGAAAAATACTAATATGTACTGTACACTTTAGTTAATAAAGTTGATTAAAAATATCTCCTTTTTAAATACTAATATGCACCTATAAGGTATTAATATGTATCATTTAGAGGTAAATAAGATATAAAGATTCACCTTTTAGCTTTTATACCTTAGGATACCACCTCAGCGACAGTATTGTACCTTTTTTCTGAGAGTATACGAACTGTATGTGCATGCGTGTGTGTTTGTCACACACACACAAACACACACACACACACACACACACACACACACAAAATGAGTAGGCTATTGCATATGTATAGATTTATTTTACTTTTTTTCACATACTGGCTTTTTAGAAAAACAAAATAGATAATATGCATGTAAAATACATTTTCTTCGAAAGGTCAGAAGAGTAATACTAAGGTTTTTTTTCTTTATTATTTTATTGCAGCTCAAATGCAGTTATTGTCCTGTTAAAGGGGTTCGATTGAATTTGAATGACCTACTTCAGTGTTTGCAAACCCTTATTGTCTAATCAGCCCAATAAATAATGTTTGAATACTCTTCATCAACACCATACAACAACAAAAAAACTCATATTATACTGGACATTAGCATTACCATTAAAAACAGACAGATTAAATATTCATATATGTTCTGCAATGACTGTGTATATGTAATGCATATGTAATGTATATGTAATGCACACATTATTTGTCTTAATAAGGGAAAAAAAGAGCCCTGTTTGGCAATCACAGGTGCACTGATGAGCTTCAGGCCCACGCCAATGACATGATGCACAAGCACCTGGACCAATGTCACGGTACTAATGTAAATGTTTGAGGTGTTTCCCCGTTAAAATCCAGTTGTAATCATTCCCGCGAGCGCATCAGCTGCAAGTGAGCTGAAGCCATTAAAAAGTCCCGCGTTGGAGCCTTTCCTCCTGTAATTTGGCCTCACTTCCTGTCTTTGAGTGCGGGGGTCTGGGGGAGGGAGACGCACCGCTGAATGCTTGTCCATCACCCCTCTCAGCGGTTACAGGTGGTCTCATTTTCCCTCCAGCAGATCGCTGCTGCCTTATGACAGCAGGCCAGCAATTTGCATGTTCGACAGACAACAAACGGCCTTGTGCATGTCAAAATAGGTGGCGGTGCGTGACAGTTCCTACACAATGCTGTCTCCTCTTGGCTTGACCCTCTGACCTCTCTGCATGTCTCCCTCGCAATCAGGAGGGAGATGGGGAAGAAATCGTGGCCACCCCCTTTCTCTGAATAAATCTGATACCAATGCCATTATCTCTCTTCCTCTCGGCACTCCATCAACAGCTTCTTCCCCCAGCCCTGGCGCTGCCTCGCTCTCCTGCTTCTCTCCTCGGCTTTAAGAGGGGTTTGTTGAGGTCGCAGAGTCTTGGAGGGCACTCAGAAATAGCCGAGTGGGTTATTTACTGTGTGAGATAATGATGTGGAGGGGGTCATTGTTGTGAGATCCTACTAGTTCTGTTGAGACAAATTGCTGCGCGAGATGTGCCAGGCAACGTGGGCGTCCTGCACGTTTAGGACCAGCATTATTGATACCGGATATAAATATCCAGCCTTATTGATGTTGCATATAGAAAAACCTGTAGCTGAGGAAAATATGACGGCCACCGACAGACCGTCATGCTTCTTACAAATAATCAGATGAGGGAATGTGATGGGAACAAAAGCCAATGCGTAATTGAAAGCAAGAATTTCCAACTTCCTCCGTGGAAATGAACAACAGGACGACACTTAAAGTCACACTTCCAGCTCAGAAACTCATGCACAAATATGAGATACGGATGTATGATGTCATGCAAGCATGAATACGTACCCAAATAAATAAATAAAATCAAAGTTTCTACATTATATCATAAAACCTGTTTCATTCTTTTTTGCAGAGGCACACTATTAAAAAAAAAACCTTACATTTACCGTAAAAACTGTCAGCTGTGGTTGCCAGAATACAGTAGCAATGATTTAAGTATATTAACTGATATAATGTTAGTATACCAACCTATTAAAGTACTAAAATCTAAGATTTGGTTTTGGATGTTTATAATACACTGAAATTCACCAAAAAAAAAAGAAAAAAAGAAGAAAAAACACAGGTGGTAAAGATAAAACAATACGTATGATCAAAGTTCATCACAAATTCCACAAGCTGAAGTAAATACTGATACAGATATATTAATATAGACATATTAGTATATTTTAGGTTTCGTACCTTAGGGTACCATCCCAGTGACAGATTTGTACCTTTTTTCCTGAGAGACTGTATGTGCGTTATATTAACACAATCATGGTAAAAAAAATATTGCACTAAAATATTGGAATAAACATTAATTTAACAGCATGAGATGCAAGCTAAAACTCTAGTGTCCATAACTGATAACAAAACTGTTAAGAAACACAATTATTTAAATGAAAAACAATCAAATGTGAGCTGCCACACAGGGAATTCTGGGAATGTCAGTTTATGGTTTTTCCACTGGTAGATTACTTTCAATAGCATCTCGGTTATGCATGTAACCCTTTTTCCCTGAAGGAGGGAACAGAGACGTTACGTCGACACTGACGTTAGGGGTCTCACTTGGGAGTCCCAATCACCTCAAAGTAGTAAAAAACAGGCCAATGAAAATTGGCGCGTGGAATTTGCATGCCCAGCCATTCCCTCGTGCTCACGGGTATATAAAAGGGGCGGCATGCATCCACATATTCAGGTTTGTGCTCAGGAGCCAAAACCCTTTCCGTTAGTCATGTTCAACGTTACGCCGACAATGATGTTAGGGGTTCCTATGGAAAATGCCACAACCACTGAACTGTGTTACGAGGGTTGGCGATGCAGATGTAGGCAAGCTCTCACGTGCCAAGTAACAACTGGCATCCCAAGTCACAACCTACCCAGTGCTCGAATATTCTTTCTTACCGAAACAAGACTGAAAAGACAGTACTCACAGCGAGGAGGGTCCCAGCTCCTGTTCCTTTACCCAGAGTAAAGAAAGAGTGCTTCAGCTCTCTCAATTACAGCCATGACCACTTGCATTACACCGGGGAAGTGTGCCTAAGTCTGAGTGGAGAAGGATGCTACGGAGACCATATCCTGCCCAAAGGGAGGTAACATGTGGAGAGGAGATTACCCATATGGACTGACCGGCAAGGTAGTACTACATATGACATAAGGCACTGCAGTAGGTCCTGCCTGAAAGGGGGAGGATTTACTACCAAAGCAGAGACTAGACAGAAGTAATTCTGTCAAGGGAAGACACAGGTTTACCAACAGGGAAAACGTACTGTTTATTTACCAGATGGGAATCACTACATATGGGGCACCGAGCTCAGAACAGGGGCTGACCGAAGGGCAAAGCAAACAAGTACTGAACCTGGTGTCAGGCTCCTCCGCAGAGCCAGACAGCTGAAGGGTGCTGGAAGATGCTCAGTCCAGGGTTCATCAGGTAAGGAACACGGCTGGAGAGATGAATGGCGCTCGCATCCCCTGTTGAAGGGGAATGGCACTGCAAGCGAGACACCGAGCTAATCTTCCCGCCACTTACTTAAGAAACAGGCTCAACCCAGAGGCTGTAAAACATCACAAGGTTTTATGTGTCTCCCAGCCCGCGGCTCTACAGATTTCTGCTAGAGAGGTGCCGTGCACCAGCACCCAGGAGGAGGTGACACTCCGAGTGGAGTGAGCCCTCACTCCTAGGGGGCATGGCTCACCTTGTGTTTATTACACCATGGTGATGGCATCCACTAGCCAGGGGACCAACCCTTGTTTGGAGCCTTCCCCTTCTGCTGTCCTCCAAAGCAGACAAAGAGCTGGTCAGAACTTCTAAAGCTATATGTGCGGTCCATGTAAACGCACAGAGCACGAACAGGACACACCAGTGCAAGAGCTTGATCTGCCGCCTCCAAAGGCAGCGCTTGCAAGTTCACAGAGAACTCAGCGAGAAGCACCCCAGTCAGCTAACAGACTCCACTTCAGGACATAAGCCTGTCTGGTAGAGGGGGATCTGGCCTGAGTGATAATGACTATCACTGCCTGTGAAAAGCCACCTAAGTCCTCCGCGTCCCATCTAGGAGCCACACATGGAGGTTCCAAAGATTTGGATGCAGGTGCCAAATTGTGCTCTGCCCCTGATAAATAAGGCCTCTTCCTCAGGGGGATTCATCAGGGAGGGGCTGTCGAGAGGAGCATCAGTTCGGGAAACCAAGTCCAGTTGGGTCCTTAAGCGCACCCACAAGACCTTTTATACCTTCCTGATGGATGATGTACGCAATGGTTCCGGAATGTTTTGTCCATTTGGACCAGCGAATGCTTGCCCTGATGAAACAGTCGAAACGTACGCAGGACAATTAGTATAGTCCAGACTTGAGGCAACTGATCTGGCCCTTAAGTCGAGGTCCTGTGCCAGGATCTACGAGGCACCTCCAGGACAAACGGCACCCAGTCTGCCTTGGACCGTGTCCTGTTGTAAGAACACCATGCCCTCGACACTTTTCTATGGCCACTCCTGCCCGGTAGAAGAGGCACGGTCCTACCAAAGCGCGAAAGTATCTCGACAACCGTGAGGTGCCGTGACGCCATGTCCATCTCGGACTCAGCCGAGTAGCCAGTGCTGAAGCGGTCTCATATGTAACAATCCGAGTACCATTACCACGGCTGCGGATGACAAATGCCCCAGTAGCCTCTGAAAATGTTTCAGTGGAACCGCTGTTTTCCTCCTGAATGCATTCAGGCAGTTCAGCACTGACTGGACATGTTTGTTCATGATACATGCCATCATGTTGACCGAGTCCAACTCCATACCGAGAAAAGAGATGCTCTGCACAGGAGAGAGCTTGCTCTTTTCCCAGTTGATCTGAAGCCCCAACTGGCTGAGGTGCTGGAGCACAAAGTCCCTGTGTCTGCACAACAGATCTCGAGAGCAAGCTAGAAAGAGCCAGTCGTCAAGATTGAGAGTTGATAGTGCAAACAGCCACTTCCCTTAGCGGGGCAAGGGTGGCCTCCATAACTTTGGTAAAGACATGGAGATACAGGGACAGCCCAAATGGGGGGGAACCTTGTACTTATACGCCCGAACCTCGAAGCAAACCAAAGAAACTGTCTGTGTCTAGGCAATATCGAGATGTGAAAGTACGTGTCCTTCAGGTCGATCGCTGCAAACCAATTCAGTAGCTGAATGCATGTAACAATGCATTCAAGACACACAGATCCAGGATAGGTCACAACCCATTGCTTTTCTTAGATACGATGAATTGAGGGCTGTATCCCTGACCCTATCTCGGCTGGAGGGACAGGCTCTATTGTGTCCTTCGCTAGCAGGACCACAATTTCCAGACAGGACAGAGGCACCATTGTTTGCCACCGAGGTAAATAGGATACCGCTGAATTTGGGAGGCACCTGGTGAACTGGGTTGTGTAGCCGAGTCTGATTGTCTGAATGAGCCAACGGAAAGGGCTGGGAAGCACTAGCCAGGCCCCAGTCTCCATGTGAGTGGCTTCAAAGGGACAATAGACGTACATGTGGAGGGGCAGTGAGGAGTGTTGGACCCCAAACTGGGAAGCGTTGCGTCCAGAGGAAGTGGTGGTGAGTGCATTATAGCACTTACCTGGCTCCATGGATCCCATGAGGGAGTGGCCAGAGATGTGTGAGGAAGCAATGCGTCACCGAAATGCAAGCTCTTAGCCTGTGGCGTGGGGGGGAGGCTGGGAGTGAGGAGCCATTGCATCACTCACTGCCAGACTGCACACAGGGTAACCCAGAGACTGAAGGAACTGCTCTTTCATAGAAAATTGGTAGAATGAAACAGAAGACTCCCCTCCAGGGGGAAAGAGCAGTGTATTCACCACCTCCTGGGAAAGAGCAGTCCCCTCTATCTCTGGGACGCCCGAGTCAGGGCTTAGAGTTTCTGCGTCGCTTTCCTGCATGTGGCCCAAAGTTGCAGCCGATGCCATGCCGGAGCAGAAGCAGAAACCGCTGCGGGACACTTTCGGTGATGAACAGACTGGGGACCAGCCCTCGGTGGCCTGATGGTGGTGGTCACACACCGGGACAGGATGTGTTTGATGGCCTCCGTCTGTTTTTGGTCTGTCTGAGAGCTATGACAGTGTCAAAAAGGCTGGGTTGGGAGATGGGGGAGTCAAGAAAGTGCACTTTGTCGGCATTGCACATCTCCACAAGGTTCAGCCAGAGACAGCACTCCTGGACCACCAGAATGGACATCGCCTGGTGAAGGACTCACGCTGTGACCTTATTCACCCAGAGGCAAAGTCGGTCACCGTGTGCGTTTCCTGCATCACCCCGGCTCAGAACTACCCTGTGCAATACAGTGCTTACGGCATGGCCATAAGTCACGCTCCGGCCCGAGTTGTGATCGCAGCATCGCCATGGTTATGCTCTCGCAGCGAGAGCATAAACCATCCAGAAATGCACTCTCAGCATGCTTATGAGACATGTGAGACAGCAATCGTGGCCATCAGAAGAGGCCAAAAATGGCCGCAACCAGAAAAACACGGACTGGGAGGCATCTTTATAATTACACTCACCGCCGTGTTGCTCTTTTAGGGAAAACTGCTCTTTTATTTGCTGAAGCACCCAGGGGGGAATCGCTATACTCATCTGTGCCAAACACCGGCAGCAAGTTGATTATTGGATTATATGTGGAAATTGATATGTGGATTATTTTCTTCGCTTCTCTTCTACTCTTTTAGAGATGAATGGGTGAGTGATCGCTCAAACACGGGCAACCACTCAACTCTGAAGCAAAAATTTGAATGAGTGGATGCACGCCACCCTCTTATATACCCATGTGTACGGGGGAGTGACTGGGCATGGAAATTCCACTCGCCAATTGTTAGAAAACACTCTCTGTCTTTCTGTTGAGTCCAGACATGTCTTACCCCTCCTTTCTCCCTCTCTCTCATTCTCATATATACAACGCATTCTCTCTGAATTCCTCCTTCTGTATCCATCTCTCTCTCTTGATATTATGTTTTAAATATGTCTTACTCATATTCGAGGTATGCATGCTTACATGTATGCATTAGCTTTTCTTGGTTCAAATGCTCAAATAAGGAGATGAATGTTAGGACTACAAGGGTAAAGGAGTTCGTGATGAAACCATGAAGACAGTTCAGCATTCTTCGCAAAAGTCTATTCCTAATATGTCCATGTTTTTCTGTACATGTGGCTATTTTATATAAACACATGTTCTTGGCCAAAGATCCTACGTGTATGTTATTCATATCCTCATTGGTTAAGAGGATGAAACTCCCCTCGACATATGCCTATATAATATCTGTATTTCTATGAATAAATTGAAGTATTGAGGATACATTTGATTGTGTGTTTTCTTACTTCCCGGCCGTCTACACTTTAAGTAGCTGAGAATTCTTCAAGGTGGCAAAGAAAATTTACTGAGGGACCAAATTGTTATTCTCTATTAACAAATGGGGGCTCGTCCTTCCAGAATTTCTCAAAAAGACAGGTAAGAACTTTTATTTTTCTTCCTGTCTGTAAGAGAAATTGAATGTATTCTTGTTTGCAATTTGATTGTGTCATATTTGGCATCAATTTGTTTTCCTCACATTTTAGATGTGGGAGGAAGAGTGAGGAGCTTTCCGTTTAACCTATCTATTTAAAAATAGAGCAGTGGTGAAAGATTATAATTGCTCATTCTTGCCGTGAATGTTCTCGGTCCTTTAAGTGATTTCATGAACAACACAGAATTGAAAGCTTTCTTTTGTCCAAAATATCAAAAAGTTAATATAAGACCGCGGTCTCTATTTTGTGTTTTGTTTGGCCATTCTATAAATTGTGAAAAGTGCACTAAAATTGACGAGACATCTTTGATCTCCGATGGGGCAGACGATCTCGAAACCTATTCTTGGCGAGTTGCCAAGGGATTGGATGTACAGAAATAACAAAGGTTTTAATACTGAACCGTATTTGAGTAATTTGGCTGGTTGGTCAGAAGGCAAAGTACAATTAGATCCGTTTCCTCGTGATGGCTCGTTCAAAGATAAAGGGCCAGATCAGGTTAAAACGACTGATAAAAAATCTTTTTTTTCTAATGTCCCATGTTGACTCTCCCAGCTCGGCTCCGCCTCGGTATGATACTGTTGGAAAGCCTGAACAAGAAAAATTAACCCCTAATCGTCTGTCTATCGCAACTACCTAGTGCGACTGATTTATACCCATTTGTGCAGATTCCAGACGGGTTTAAAATAACCCCGCTGGCAATGTCGGATGCTGTCGCGATTGCTAAAGATTTGCCAGATCCTTTACGGTGTCCGCATCAATATGTGTCTGTATTGAAGCGTTTAACCGCGTACAGTCAATTGACTGGGCGTGATTATCGCTTCATTTTGACTAAAACACTGCCGCCAGAAATTACAGAGGAAGAATTGATTGCAGAGATTGATGTTTTGAGTCCTAAACAGGATGCGCCGCCATCTCGCCACGGTGCTTTATCAAAAGGTGATAAACCATTAGATTTGTCACAACCAAAATCTTTCCGAACGTGGCAAATAGTTGATTCGGAGGACGATGAAGATGATGCGTGGATTTGGGCTGATATGGAAAAGCTAAAAGAATTTTTCAGACAATTGACTGCTTTTCTGGTGAAATTGTCTTCGGCCAAGCAAGATTTGTCGCATGCTGCAAACACGAAACAGAAAGCGGCGAAAATCCTGTTGCATTTTTCAATCGATTTAAGCATGCTTGGACTGAAGAATCTGCCATTCCATTAGATCAACATTCTCCTTTGTTTGTCAATACGTTTTTGAATAACATGCAAACAGAAATCGCACAATTGGTTCGTTTGACAACTTCGAATATAACAGATATTTCTGTTGACGCTTTGTCTCGGAGACTGCGTGAGCTTTCCACCGCGGGGGCTTTTGAAGCCTCCCGAGGGAAACCTACAGCAATGATGCAGCTTAATACTGTTGTCAAAGCACGTCCAAAGCAGGCAACAGGGTCGAAAGTCTCTTATTATTGTGGCATTGCGGGACACTTCGCGAACGCTTGCAGGAAAAAGCAGTGGGAATTTCTGCTGTCCCTGTACATTGTGAAATGACACCAACTTTACCGGTAACTTCTAAAGACGATCCTTCTTTGTTTAAGATGCACGCATTTGCGATAATACCTGATTCTCCATTTTGCCTTTTGGGTAGAGATTTGCTGCATAAATTGGGTGCTCATATTACATTTCAGAATAATTCTCTGCAACTCATTTTCCGGGGGGGGGGGGGGGGGGGGGGCGTTCTGTTTTTCCCCCCCCCCCTATTCTCGATTTGAAACAGGAAGTGCGACCACTGAGGCTGAGGCTGCAACTGCAGCCTTACCGGAAAAAGGGGATGTCAACCCTCGCTTGTGGGCGGAGCATAAGGATGATGCGGGCCTCATAGATGTCCGCCCTTATGCGGCTACTCTGACCAGACACACACCAGTTTATTGTAAACAATACCCTCTCTCCAAAGAAAAAAATCGATGGGATTCGGCCTATTATAGAAAATTTGCTGGCACAAGGCATTCTGATCAAGACTCACTCACCCTACAATACACCGATCAATCCAATAAGAAAAGCGAATGGTTCCTGGCGATTGACACAGGATCTTAGAAAGATTAATGACATAATTAAACCATTGGCTCCTATTGTACCTGATGTGCACACAATACTTAATTCTATTCCTAGTTCACATGCCTATTTCACAGTTATTGATCTATGCTCTGCATTCTTTTCCATTCCTGTAGATCCTGTCTCGCAGCCGCTGTTCGCCTTCACCTTTGACCATGCTCAACTTAGCTGGTCTAGACTTCCTCAGGGCCTGAGATTCTCCGGCTGTGTTCGCCGCCGTAGTGCACGCAACATTAGCGGATGCTCAACTCCCTCCTGATACCTGTCTGCTACAATACGCGGACGACATCCTCGTTACTGGTGCCTCTGCGGACCAGTGTGCTGCTGCCTCCAGCATCGTCTGCAACATCCTGGCGGAAGCTGGGTTCAAGGCATCAAGAGAAAAGCTTCAGTGGGTTCAGAGGAGGGTGGATTACCTCGGACATGAATTGTCGCAAGGTACAATAAAACTGTCTGCTGATCGTATCAAAGCCATTGCTACGTACAAACGGCCCTCCACGAAGAAGCTAATGCAAAGCTTCCTGGGCTTGGTGAACTATTGCAGAGCGTGGGTGCCGAACTGTTCCATGTATGACAAAATCTTGAGAGCAGCCACCGTGCAGGACTCTGATGACATTGCATGGACAGCAGAAATGGAACACGCATTCAGACATTTGAAAGCATCCTTGACAAGGCCACCTGCCCTTGGCCTACCGACATATACAACTGACTTTCATTTGTACGTGCACGAAGGTGGGGGAACAGCCGCCGCAATCTTGGCCCAGGAGCACGGGGGCATTTATCGCCCAGTAGCGTATTTGTCTAAAACCTTAGACTCGGTGGCTAGAGGGCTTCCAGCCTGTCTGCGCGCAGTGGCTGCAGCGGCGATCATGGTGCAGGATGCAGAACGTATAGTGTTGTCACATCCACTCATAGTGCACACCTCTCATCAGGTAGGAGCTATTATGCACAACATTTCTACGCAGCATATGACTGCTCAACGACGTTCTGGCTATGAAGCAATATTATTAGTTACTGCTAATTTAACATTGAAACCAACTTCCGTAGTTCATGGCCCAACCTTATGTTTGCATAAGTTGTTATTGCAGGGTGAATTTGAGGACAGCGATCATGACTGCCTAGCCAGGATTCATAATTCGACGGCTTGCAGGCCAGATGTGTCCGCATCTGTCCTGGAGGAGGGGAAACATTGGTATGTAGATGGATCATGCTATAAACCAAATGATAATGAATACTGGTGTGGGTATTCGATTGTTGAATTACCTGACTGTGTCATTGAGGCCTATTCTCTGCCATATAAATCAGCACAAGTGGCAGAATTAATTGCGTTAACAAGAGCTTGTCAATTGGCAAAAGATCAGTGTATCAATATATACACCTATTCAACTTGGCAAGTCTTTTGTCACCTCGGTGTGGCGTTGATTTGGTGCTCGGTACATGGAATTGTACATGATTTTGCCAAACTGTGGGAAGAAAGGGATTTTAAGACTTCAGAAGGAAAACCCATATCCCACCACAGTGTTGTGGCTGAACTGATTCATGCAGCACAGTTACCGTCAAAATTGGCTGTGATAAAAGTAACTGGGCATGCATCAGGAGAGTCAGAAGAGGCAAGGGGAAATAGACTTGCAGACGAAGTAGCTAAATGGGCAGCTAGAGATGTCCTATCAAGTCCACATGTTGACAAAGCAGGCACAGAGGTGCCCATGATGTCCTTTGTGTTGACTAATGATTTGGATATTAAACTATTACAGGCAAACCCCACTCAAAGTGATCTAAACCACTGGGCAGCGAATGAGGCAAAACCGGATCAAGAGGGGGATTTTGAGAGATAAGCAGGGCAGGATTGCTCTGCCAGCCTCTATCATTGTTATGCTATGCAAACACTATCATGGTGTCTCACATGTGTCAAAAGAGAAAGTGATTCAAAATTTGAATCAATCGTATTGTATAGCAAATGTAAGAAAAAATACTTTGTTGTTATTAGATGCTTGTTTGATCTGTGTTAAGACCAATCGACATAAAGCTAGTAAACATGATTCTCTTACACACCCGGAACTGCCATTTCAGCATTTACAAATAGACTTTACACACATGCCTCCTTGTGGAAATCACAAATATTTGCTTGTGATAGTGGACCGTTTCTCCAAATGGCCTGAGGCTTTCCCGTGTGGAAGAGAAAATGCACAGACTGTAGTGAAGGTACTTGCTAAGGAGATTATACCTCGTTTTGGTATACCAACAGTTATAGAAAGCGATAATGGTACACCGTTTGCCTCCAAGGTTACCCAGTTGCTAGCTAAAGAGCTAGATATTAACTGGCATCTGAACATACCCTATCATCCCTAGTCGTGTTCGGTAGCGGAACGTTTGAATCAAACGATAAAAGATCGAATTACGAAAGCATGCATGGAGACAGGCCGAAATTGGGTCGACGTACTACCTGCAGTATTGGCAGAAATAAGAATGTCCCCCTCATCGACAACAAAGATGTCTCCATTTGAAATACTAATGGGCAGACCGTTCCCCACCCCGTGGGTTAAGGGTCGTGCTGGTAATCTCTCCACAGGTGACACGGAGGTGATCATCGCGGATTACGTGGATTCCCTGGTCAAAACTTTAAATAGCATAAATGGTGATGTTTCTCTCTCTCTCTCTCCCTGCAGAAAAGCCGACTCATTCTTTTGCTCCAGGCCAACAGGTGTTGATAAAGTGCCTGAAACCTCCAAAGCTCGGAGAGCCAAAATATCTTGGACCTGCGACTGTCATCGCTGTGACGCGGACAGGGGTGCTGACTGATTTCCAGCCACAGTAGATCCATGCAATCAGGCTGAAGGCGGCTCCGGAGACAGGAGGGGATCTGTGATCGTATCTGGAGCTGGATCGAGTTCGAGGAGCTGAGAGAGGAGTCGAGGTGCGGAAGAGGCGGAAGGAGAAGCAAGAGTTTACAATCATCATTCCTGATAGTTGTGTGGCTATGGGTATGAGACAAATGATATACCTGGTCATTCTGATAAGTTTGTTTACTTGTACTCACACTTTTATAAGTACAGGTAATGAAACGTGGCTTGGGCATGATGATACATCCCATGCCTATGCCACGAATATATGTGGTGGAGATTTTCTAACTATACGGCAAAGGCCGAAGGGGAAAAATGGGTCTTGTTATGTCTGTACAAAAATGCCCCCAATGTCGGTCCTTGGGTAATTGTTAAAGCCCCACCACCGCAAGATTGGGAATGCATTTCTTTTATTAGTGTTGCAGGCTTGGTTCCTGCTTTGAAGACTTCTGGACAATGGAGGTGCAGACCAAATGGTACAATATGGTTTATACCCCAAGTGTTTGTAAGAGTGACAATCGTGAGTTCAATCCCTGACTCATTATTTTGTTTAGAAAGAATTGAAGGAGAACAGAAGTTGGTTGAAATTCCATTGAGCAAGTGTGATCGAGGTTATCAATATTGCCAGATGAAAAGTATTACATTCTGTCATTATTGTCTTTTGAATGCAGGAGAAGTTAAAATAGAGGATATGGGTTGAAATGTATCAAAGAATGATTATATTCCATATTATTATCTATGTATGAGAATTATATGAATTTAGGATTAGGGAACTCTGCAGCGTGTGTTTATGTATTCATTGTTTATTTTAAACAAAAGCAGGCAACTGTTAGAAAACACTCTCTGTCTTTCTGTTGAGTCCAGACATGTCTTACCCCTCCTTTCTCCCTCTCTCTCATTCTTATATATACAACGCATTCGCGCTGATTCCTCCGTCTGTAGCCAGCACACGTCGCGCCGGTCTCGACGAGCGACCTTATCGCAACACGCTTTGGACCGCCCCCCGCCTTCCGGTGCCGGTGGGACTGCTCTATCATACCGATCTGATGTACCGCTTCCTCTGTGTACTCATCTGGACTGTCCGCAACCAGGTGTGGTTGAAGACCTCGGACGCATACAGGAATATGTAAGTGGCTCTCGCGCGTTCACCCACCATAAGGAAGATTTAACCACCCCACGGTGTGTAGACCGTTCGGATGAACACAATGAAGACAGTTCAGCATGCGTCGGTCGATCACACATGTGCACTCCCGTCCCACCCTGGGGCCTGGCGGGCGCAGTCAGCTCTGCGTGTGCCATCGTACCGTGTGCTCGCGGGTCCGGACAATCGCTAGCGTGCGGGAGCCTCCGTGTTGGGTACTAAACGCGGTGTCGTGTTGGGCAGCACCAAGAGCCGACGTGTAGGAGTCATATCCCGCATAGGGCTCGCTAATAGCGCATGAAACTCCGCGACATATGCCTATATAATACTGGAGTTCTTGAATAATTGAAGTATTGAGCATACAGTTCGACGGTGTGTTGCGCGACGCCCGACCGGACCTAGCGACACGTTAAGTACTGAAATTCTTCAAGGAGGGCCAAAGAGAATTACAGAGGGACTAATGGTTATGCTTTTATTACCCCAAATGATCTCCTATAGCCTGTTTTTTTTAAGCCCCAGCTGTGTTTTTTGGCAATCGTTGAGAAATTCCAGACATTTCTTTGCATCATATGTTCAAGTTGTAAATAAAACAAAGTTTATTGTAGTACGTTTTACAAGACAGTACTACTTCAGTTTTATTTTTTACATCAAAATGTCATGTTAATTCAATGTTACTTGATGTTTCTTTGTTATAATCTGTGAAATTTACTAGCAAAAAAATTTCTAAATGCAAATAGTTTCAGATGAAATCAAACACAAGGTTTTTTCAGGCTGTAGAAAAGTGGATTATTATATCAACAATAAAATATATAATCTAATTACAGGTTTGAAAATAATAGTGATATATTTACTCTCTGTGAGAATCAAGAAATGTTTAATTTAATTTGACATGCCTGTGAATTACAGCAAATAAATGACAAATAACCTAGTGTTTTATATAATGCTGGATTATTTGTCCTAATTGTGTTCTTCTGCAAGATTTGGCCCACATCTTTAAATTACTCATGCAACATCACTGGAAGTTAAACCGAATGCACTTTATCAGCATGAATAAATGAGATCTGGCTGTCTAGAAGACCAAAACAGACAAAAGAGATGATTCACGGGCCTATTCCCTCCTGCCTTATCACACCCTAAAAGAGTGAGTAAATGAACTTCCATTAGAAGATAATGATCCTCAAAGAATGCTGACCTTGATTCCAATAGACAGCTAATTGCCTGTTCACACCTGTAACTGTAGTGTTTCTCATCTTTTAAACTGCGAATTAACTACAGCGCCCCAGAAATTTCTAGTGTCACTGTGCCGAAATTAGATGTTCACTAAATTAACTGCCACTTTCTCTCAGACGCCAGCGATATGAAGTTTTGCTCACTTACCGGCGTTGATAAGACTGATTCTAATGAATATCCGTGTACAGCAAAATCTCGCTGAAAGTGGAGCGTGAGATAAAAGAGCTTTATCGCGGCCCAGGTTTAAGCATATACTTTACATATTTAAGGGGATTCTTACATCATGAGCTGGTGTTTTAAGAGGTGCTGGTAAAAGTCAGGCAACAGTCTGCGGAGGTAAACTCAATGAGGCCAGTGCCTTCAACAGGAATATTCATCAGTGAGAATAATCCAGAGCACTGTTAATCCTGCAGACTATCAGTCCTCGACACGGAGGATTGCACCATCACAAAAGTGCCAACGTACAGATATTTCTATGAAACTGTGTTTTGTGAGCTGAAACCCGCTTGGAAACAGGAGTGTTTCTACAGTTACAGCTCTTTTGGGTCCCACGGCTCTTTAAGCCACAGTAAAACTGCCTGCATGCTTTCATTATGAATTTTTGCTGCATGCATGGGGAAAAAAAGGATAGTAGAGGTCAATATCAATTGTTAGCAGAATAGTTTTCAAGGTGTAATTTAGTGGGAAAATATATAGCAATTCAAACTGGTTTAATATCACTGAATCAACTCAAATAGACCAATATATACCAGCAAAACTATTTTTTGTGGGTTGAATCAAGCGGTGATAGCTCTTGAAGATAACAGTTGCTGGTTACCAATTTTTACAGTGTAGATTTGCCAAGAGAAAAGGCATTTGCCCTTTTATTCCAGAAATGTTTAAAATGTAATTTTCAGCACAGTATGCAATAAAGTCCAGAGGCCAAAAGTGAGTGCTTCTGATCTAAAAATGAGGTTAGTTGTTGTTGTATTAATGAAAATGGTGCCAAGTGATTTTCGTCTTTGGATCATTGTGTAACCGCACTAGTCATCAACACTGACGTGTCATTAGTGTGAGAATATAAACAATTTAAATTGCCTTAAAGCAACCAATGACAAACCTGATGCCTCTGTTAATGAAACTTCTGTCATTATTTACTCATTCTCATGTCACTTTAATCCTCTATGCTTTTAGTTTCCCATATAAGTCAAAAGGTGAAATTTGTTCCATTTTAAATAAAGATTTAAACCTTGAATATTTCACCCTGAATTAAAATAGCTAAAAATCTGCTCAACCACAGTCCACCCAAGATGTAGATGAGTTGGTTTCTTAATCAGTGATGCAATGCTACATTTCTCCAAATCCGTTCTGTCTCAGCAATGGATGCTCTGCAGTGAATGGGTGCCATCAGAATGAGAGTCCAAACAGCTGATAAAAACATCACAATAATCCGCAAGTAATCCACAGCACTCCAGTCTATCATTTAACATCTGGAGAAGACAAAAGCTGAAACAAATCCAGCATTAAGATGTTTTTAACTTCAAACTGATTCCATAATCCATAATAATGCTTCCTCCAGTGAAAAAGTGTTCTGGTCTGAATCAGAAGAGACATCTGCTCATGCAAACAAACAAATGTCGCTGGATTTTGATGTGAGAGACAACAGGAGATGGACTTTTTCACTGGAGGAAGCATTATTATGGATTATGTACTTGTATTTTAGCTAGAACCAATGGTTTAAAGTTAAAACATCTTAATGCTGGATTAGTTTCAGCTTTTGTCTTCTCCAGATGTTAACTGATGGACTGGAGTGCTGTGGATTACTTGTGTATTATTGTGATGTTTTTATCAGCTGTTTGGAGTCTTCTTTCTGACGGCACCCATTCACTGCAGAGGATCCATTGCTGAGACACTGATGCAGTGCTACATTTCTACAAACCTGATGAAGAAACAAATTAATCTACATCTCGGATGGCCTGAAGGTGAGCACATTTCCAGCTAATTATTTTGTTTTGTTGAACTGCTGCCATTTATCTTGAAATTTTCTTCTGTAAAAAAAAAAACACAAAAAAACCCCCCCACTAGCCTTCTTATGTAAACTCTTATTAGAAACTGCCATGACGTCTCTTAACTTCCCCTCACCCACTCAAGCAACATTTTTATAAGATCACTTTCTAATGTCATTGCTGCATATCTTTTGTCGAGCGATAGATGTGCGAGTTTCAGCCGAGCGTGGTAACCTTTTCCCGCACCGAAACAAAGATGTAAATTTGCCTTTTGTTTCCATTGAGGCTGAACGTCTGACACTTGAGATTATGGCCAGCGTAACCTTAATCCACTCCAGGATGGCTGTACGTTCTCCGATTTAAAGCAGCTCTTTCATATCGTGCAAACCTCAAAGCCACATCTGAGACGCCTGTGAATGGTGTTGTCACAACACAGGTGGAATGTAAACCGCTCGGTGATTCAACGTGAAACTCCCTCACTCGCTCTCATGCCTGCCAAACAAAGAGAAGAGGCCTTGAAGAGCTTCTACCTTTACCTGCGAGTGTGTGTATGTGTGTGTGTGTGTGCAATGGGTTAACGGAGACTTCCTGTGATTTAACGCAGTCTAAGGATGAAACCGGCTGAATGTCTGTGCTCAGCAGAGAAACAGCGCTGGGGGCAATTTAAAGTCAAAAACCATTAAATTACCTGGCGTCTGATGTCCGCCGTACAGTACGCCTTTAAAGAGCTGCAGAGGTGAACTCAAGACATCTCAGCCACATGAGAATTCATTGAGAATTTGATATTTTCACACTGAAGGCACTGTTAACATCATCTGCACTCAGGAGGTGCTGTGAAAGAGAACAAAGGAGGTGGAGAGGAAGAGAGAGAACGTACTGTTTAACACTCGAATGAGGTCAGAAATACTAATTCTGAACATGTTCTACGTCACTTTACAAGAAAAACATGCTAGAGAAAATTTTGCTATTTGCAATTCTTTTTTGTGTGTGTGTGAAAAATAAGTGTGCTTAACTGTACTGAATGTGCACTTGTAATGTACTTAAAATCTTAAAAGTATATATATATATATATAGTGTTGATCAAAAAATGAATCCACTACAGATTACCAATTACTACTTTAGAATTGCAATTTGATTACATTACTGATTACTGGATGTAAAAAAAAAAGTAATCAGATTACCAATTACTTTCAAACCTACTTCAATATAAAGTATATTTAAAAAATGTACTTGCAGATAATATAATATTAATGAAATAAAAAGGCCACTTAATTGACTTAAAGAGAGACATTTTTATGAATGTGTTTCTTAACACTTTAGCAGACTTTTAAACATGCGTTTGTAATAATATCAGATTAAAAGCTTTGAATCATTGTTTAAATCTGTTATCATGCTGTAATGAAATACACTTATACTAAAGCACAAGTATGATTATTTGAACTGTAGTGCGTTATTAGCATTGTTGGGTAAGTTATTCAAAGTAATCCACTACAGATTACTAATTACTACTTTAGAATTGCAATACGATTGCATTACTGATTACTGCATGTGAAAAGAAATCAGATTGCTAGTTACTTTTAAGTCACTTTCAAAACCTACAAAGTGACACTCGTAGTTCTTTCAGTAATTTTAATATTATGAACATATTGTAGAAAAACAGCGTTACTTAAATATCCTGTGCATTTCTAGACGACAGCTGAAAAATCTCCACATAAACCTGCCTAACAATGAAAATGGTAGTATCTATAAACATGTCTGTGGTGGTGTTGCAATGGTGTACTTGAAGTGAGATGCCTTTATAATGTTTGGGAATTTGTTGCGAATGTCCAGCTCTAATCCAGAAGATGTAAAGTACTCCATGACTTCTGATTCTGCAGGAAAAAGAAAAACTTGTGATCATCTTCAAACACACACACACCACACACACACACACACACACCCACACACACACACACACACACACACACACCACCATTTCGTGGAGTTAGATGGTTTTTGCTACACAAATTGTACAATACAGAGTGCTGAACTCGACATTCTGCTGCCAAAAGAGCATTTTACTATCCAAGACAGAGCTGAGTCACACTTTTATGGCCTGTATGAATAAAATACCTTCTTTCAATCCAAACAATGTTTCAACGTGAAAGACAAAGAACAGCAATGTGTACATTACAACTCCATTTGATCTCTTTCTTTGTTTGTAATGTTTCAACATCTGAATTCATTGGTTTTATTCAAGTCAAGTCACATATTTAAAATCATCCTCAATACATTAGGTTACACCAGGGTGCGATTTGCCCCCTCCCTATCATTTGTCATATAATGAGGCAGAAATATATTATTCACGACTTTTTATAATGAGCTATTCACTACATTAACCCTTTCTACATTACATTACTAGATTACGTTCTACATTAACCATTCACTACTGTTTCTCACGTTTTAAAAATACCACAAGCTGCATGGGAAAAACACATACAAATCACACAATATCATATTGCATAGTTAACAGAAAATGTATTGAAGCTATGATTTTGTCTAAAGGAATATGAAGCAAACATGTGAATATGTGTGGTGTAATGTTGCATTCAATCCAGAGTTGGATGCCAGATATTTTGGCTTGACAAAGCAAATTGCATCAACAAAGTGTTAAAACATGATGAATCATCAAACGAGTAGCTTTCTAACAATGCAAAATCACACTTAAGATAGCTAACTATTAGAAAAATGCTAGCAATGGTCTGTTTCACTCAGGGTCACTGGAGGATGTCGCTAATTGGTTCCAGGGTTGCCAGTTCCGCGGGGGCCAACTGAATTTTGTTGTCAGCCCCCCACCCCCCCCCCCGCGGGTTATTGGTTTGACATATTGCATAAATGAGTTGGACTGAACGGCGGTGTATGAAATATTTTATATTCTACCAATGACGGTAGATGTTAAGTTTTGTGAAGGAGGGCCGCTGGGAAGGAGCTTTTGAGCTGTGTTTATGATATAGTAGTTTTCAGTTTGCATAACCTTGACTACAAAATATGTATTTTAGGTATGAGAATTACATATTTTGAGGTGTGATATGTGGGGTTTGGTCATTGGGCTACTTTTGGGCTAGTGTTGCTATAATATGATCCTTCAGAAATTATTCTGATATGCCGATTTGAAAACTCTGACTGGTTCACATTTGAAAATAAATAATTTGTTGCCTGCCCTAATATAAGATATGTTTGCTGAGGGAAATTGTGGTCTAAAGGTGATTATGATGAAGACTAGTCACTGGAATTGCAGTGGTAGCATCATCTGTGGCAGCGAATCTTTTAAGAGATATTCAAAAATTTAGTTTCAGGCAGAGAGTTGCAAGTAAATGTAAAATTTGGATTATTTTTGATGCATGCCAGTCTATTGATCACCTTTAAACATCCCATTCAAAATGAACCAAGTGTGATTAGCGGTTTAATATGTCAGTCATTGGCCCCTTCATGTCTGAATGAATATTTCTTGGCTTCAGAACAAGCTACACTATGCAGCAGGTTTAATAACTGATAGTTTGCAAGGCTAGCAGTGTTTTTGTACTGAGAGCGACAGGTCAGTGTCTCACAGGGACAGAGAGAGTTTATGAGAGCCAACGGCACAGAATAATTCCCATTTCTCTAAGTAGCAGATCTCAGAACCGCTGGTACCGCCGAGTCCCGGCTCACGTCCACTGGCCTCAGGGAACACACATGAATAATGCAGGAAAAAGAGTGAAGATTTGATCCTAAGCTTTCATAACCTCAATGTAATGCCGGTCATCTGAGCCTTTACGGTAGAAAAACACAAACACAAACACATGCAGCGATGTCACACAAAAGCTCTTCTGACGTGCAGTATTTGCCGCCATCCTCTTATTAGAACAGACACAGATCAAAAGTAAGCAAAATACATAATCACCGGCATTACTATAATGATCTCTTCAGATAAATCAGCCGCCCATCAGAGGCGACTGGAAATAGTGCTGGCAATTAAGTGCAATGTTTCTTCAACACGAGCAAACGTATTTACTAGATAATTAGTTGATAATTTCCCAGGTATGTCTGGCAGTGTTTAGGCAGGTACGGGAGGTTTTTGCGGGCTGCCCCATGACAGCCTGGCCTGTTAACATTAATTACACGAGGACACAGAGAGACTGCTTTATTTTCAGTTTAATTGAAAGCGAATTCTGCCCCTCAGTTCTGAGGTTTCGATAAAGCCCCGCAGAGGGTTTAAATCTGTCAGGTGCCTTTGCCTTTCACAGGAATGAAAGGTAAAAGGGTGAGGACTTCAGACCCGAGGCGATTCCTCGCATTGTGGGATTTACCTAACAGACTCACGAGAGGTTTACATCTTCTTCAGAGCATGGGTGAGATAATCACAGATCAAAACAAATGACCCATCTGCAGTCAGGAGATGGCGTGCCGTCAGAAGCCCGGGGTTATGTACGATTCAGAACGCACTAACTGGGCCGGGGTCTACAGACCAGTGTTCTGTCGATTTGTGGAAAAAAATTAAAACAGTGGGTAGTACAATTCTACAACGAAAAAAGCTACCTGTAAAATTATGGTTTATCAACGTCTACACCTACCACAACCCTAAACCTACCCTTACAGTAATGCAAATACAGTAATTATGTGTTATATTCGCGGTTGTAGCTAGAAGGGATACAGCTACAGGAAACCAACAATAAATAATTGTTCTACCTATTAGATTGTGTTTTATTGAAGTCTACACCTACCCCAACCCTAACCCTAAACCTACCCTTACAGTAATGCAGATTCATTAAATATTGTTGTTCAGCATGAGAAAAAAGGACGCAATGTTGATGTGCGCATGCACAGTAAACCCTGGTAGGACAATCTGAAGGGTAGGATAAAATGTCAGGACACCAGCTCTCAGATCTCTGCAGCTCTGCAAATCGCTGCATAATATACGGCTGCGCAAACCTCCACGAGAACGCTGTGCCCAGTTATTATGAGGTGTTAATTGGCCGAGCCTCTAGCCAAGTGCTTTTGCTAACAAGACCTGTGTGAAAAACAACGTCAGGTCATCGGATCTGATGCGGTTCATCAGACCTACCGCAAAAGGAAGGAAGCAGGCAGGCTGTTGTGATTTCATTAGTACAGAACGTGTAGTTCTGGCACACTGTAAAACATGATTGTGATTTAAACAGTAAAATACTGTAAAAATGCTACAGTAAAAACCTGTTAACTGGTTAACAGTTAAGTGTATATTCGGTGAATAAATGTAATTACATTTAATGTAATTTTACAGTAAAATACTGTTAAAATACGGTTTTTGGAAGTGAAAAAGAAAAAGTCATTGTATAATTTACAGCGAAAAAACGTAAATTGACACTCCCAGAATTCCCCTGCATGACACTTCATATTTGATGTCTTTTTTGTTTGTTGAAATAACATGTTTCTTCTTAGTTTTTTCTTATCAGTTGTGTACATTAGGGTTTAATCTTACATCTAATATGTAAGTTGTAACCATGTAATAATGTATGTAATTAGCTTTATGCATTATTATATTATGTGGGTCACCATGATGGGGTTTAGTGTTTGTGTGAATGATATTGTGCACCTTCTATATATAAGTATTGCCCTCATCAGCTCGTAGAAAAGCTGTTTGTGATGAGCTTTGGTTCATCATGTGACTTTCTCATCGCCACCAGGTTTTGGTGGTTATCAGTGCATTACAATTGTTCAAAACAGCTATTAACACTTCAATATGTTGGTTTATTAACAAGTTCTTCTGTAAAACCTAAAATGTTGCTACCATATTTTTTACAGTGAAGTTCTGGCTACAGCTGCCGGTATTTTACCGTAAATGTCAGATTTCTTTTTACAGTGCACTCGTCCATCTTAGACACTGATACTGTACATGATATCAACATATAGCTTCTGAAATGTAAGCACTGTATGTATGTTTAACTTTAGATGCACGCACGTTTATGAATCCTTGAAGGTTGAGCTTAATGTTTAATGCCTTCATATGTATTTAACGCAGCTGATGCATTGCCTTTAGCAGTACACTGAAGTAGAACATACTGCTTTTAGTAGTGCAAACTGAATGTAATGTTTTTCGGACACTTAATTGCATGTTAACTGCAATTAAATGAAAATATATTATAGTTTAAATATATATTAAATGCAATTAGCTGAACTTTCGAGTGAGTTACCCACTTAAGTGAGGATTTAAGTACATCTTTATAAGTAATTTCATTATTATTTCTATTGTCTTTAAAATATGGTTAAAGTGTTACTGCTTAATGTACTGACAAGCATTTATGATAAACTAAAATATAATTTAATGTAATTTCTATTGAATCATGCACATTTATAATGATGAAGTTGCAATTTAGTGCATTTTAAATATATTAACTTTAAATGCGATATTGAAAAACAGTTTACATTATAATCAAGTACTTTACATGTGCGTTAAGATTATTAAAACAATGACTTAACATCTACTTTAAAACTTTTAATTTGACATTATTACAAAGTGCACTTTTTAAAAGTGTGTTAAGAAACAAGTGTCCCTCTTTAAGTTCACTTAATTATTATATTATATACTTATAAGATTGAAATTAACAAGTGCACATTCAGTGCAATTAAGTGCACTTCTTTTTCACAAGGGATTACCTCGTTTTTGACATTATAACAGTTCCATTCTGTTATGCATGATTTAGTAAATAAACCAAACACACATTAACGTTACACTGCTTCTACTGCAGGCGACACTCACCAAACCACATTCACTGCAAACAGGCAGCACAATGAGGTCTTGCGACATGTTTTATGATTCGTACATGTCTAAGCTTGTATTCAAGGGTTTACATTTTAGATCAAGAGTCAAAACTCAATAATTCACTGTCTATCTGAAGACTTACAGGTTATGTGTAAATACCTACAATTACAAATGACATGACCGTGAGCGCTCGGTCTTGGTCGGCATGCGCTGTGTTTCACCGAGACCACAGGCTGATACTGTGGTTTCAGATAAATGAAGGCACTCATGTGGCTTTTCTCTGCGCTCAATTCTATCTCAGCGCAGTCACCTTTGGGCAAGAGGTTCATGTGATTTATGTTGAATTCTGTCCCGATGGCTGTAATGTGCTCTGTGTTTACTGAGCTGATATGTGGCGAGGTGAGGTGAGGTATTGGATGTCCAATACTGACGGCCTGCCTGGAGTTTACCCACATGGCAGTTCGGTCACTGCAAGTTGTGTTTTTTCTTCTGAGAAATGTAATGTGCACTGAGCCGTAGCATCTCTCTGCTGGTTGTTTATATGGGACGGTATCGTGATGCATGCAGATGCCTGTTTCTCTGGGTTAGTAAGACCTTCGTTTATTTTTAGGCCTTCAGCGAGTCTTCCTGAATGACAATTGTGGATGTTGAGTGACACAAATTGATATGGAACGACATTCAAATATGTTGCCGAGGCAGTCGGTTTTGTGCATGCTGGTTTATAGATGCTGGCATAGATTGTCATGCAATATGATTGTTTAGCTGGATAGAAAGCTAGCTTGTTGTGCTTTCACTAAAGGTAAAAAACACGCCGTGTTTGGCATCCGGTTGCCAAGAGACTGTCAAGAACCACAAGCCCAATTTCACTGGGAAATGGGATCATTATTAACAGTCTGTTTACAATAAAATGCAGACCAAATTACAATTTGGTTTAATGAATCAACTAGATTTTTAAATGTTTTTAAGAAAATGTGAGTGGTGTTTGCTCATGCAAACCTCACCGATATGATGCCAAGCAAGGTTGGAAATTAGAATAGAATAGAATTGAATAGAATAGAATAGAAAATTGTGTCTTGTTTTAAACAGCCAGCAGTCAACCAACATTAAACACTAAACTAAACAAAATGGGACCTTGGAATAAAAATGCCTCCAAAGTAAAAAAAAATGTGAGATAAAATTTGAGATAAGGGGGCAAAAAAAAAGAAGCCCCTGCACAAACTAAATCTATTACAGCTGTTGCAATTAAAGTGAAATATGACTATGAATGAAGAGTAAAAAAATAAAAGTGTTAGATATATAAGGCTCCTACCAAGTACAAAAAAAAGCCCGGGAAACAAAAACACACACACAAAAAAAAAAAAGGGTGTAGGATTTTGCATGGCTTTTTTCACTCAGAAACTGCTGGTAAAATACTTGGCATTTAATTAAACGTGACATTTTGAAGTAGAAAGACAGACATCGTCTTCGGTAAAACGCACTCACTCCCATAATCCATGTCGTGTTTTTATATCCGCAGTTAAATCATAGGCGATCTACTCTCCTCGAGAACGGCCAGCTCAACCCATGAGGTCATTCTCCAAAGCACAAGATGCAGCAGTCGTTATTTTCTAAGTTTACTCTAAACTTTAATAATGGCTAGGGTTTAGCGCCCAAACATTAACTCCAACATGACTAATAGTGTTGATAACTAAAGCTACACAGTTTAAACATACAATGTTTCCAGTCACTTTTGATAACTTTCAACAGACTGATTGCTTTATGTAAACAAGGGCTAAGATTTCAAAACAGAGCCAACGGAACACACACACAACCACACACACACACAAACAAACAACAACACAAACAACCAAACACACACACACACACACACCCACACACACACCCAACCCCGCACAGCACACACACCCCCACACACACACACACACACACACACACACCACACACACCAACACAAACACACACACAGAACAGACCGACGAGACAGGCTTCAGACGTAAGTCAGCGAGTCCAAAGACGGCGCGCTATAATAGCTCTCACCTACAGCTCCACCACAGAACACACCAGCATATGCATTTCTCGGGGGCTGGGCGACGACGTAAGGCGACACTGTGCGACGAGCTTCTAACGAACAGTTGTCAGTTGTTAAAAAATGAAGTGCGTGGGGGCTAAAGGCTATGGGTGGTTATGTGGTACGGCACATAACGGGGTAAGCGAAAAAAAATGCTACATTCAGTAGCATACTACCGGCGGTAGATATAGGAAGAAAGAAGACGTAGGACGGGAAGGGAGGCACGAGTAGGGGTCTGAGGGAGGTCCCCTGGAACGCGCCTCAAAGCTGCGTTTGGAGGGGAATTGGAATTGAACAAAAAATGGCATCAGTGGGGGCAGAATAGGGGAAATGTGTGGGGGAAAGAAGTCTTGTCGGCGCAGCAGCTGGCAAGTATTTTATTACAAAGACAGAAAAAACTGGCAAGAGTGTGAAATATTCGTCCTAATGTCAAACAGCCGGGGGCGGGGGTGAGCGCCGTTGACACGGAAGGTAGTGCTGTGAGCGCAGCGGGAGGAGTGCAGCAGCAGCCTCCCGGCCGCAGGGGCCCATGAGCGGCAGAAGCAGTATAATAGCTGATCTGCTGCCGGAAACAGTTCGGAGGAGGAACAAGGTGACAACAGGTGGCTGCCCAGAGGGTTGAGGGATTCTCTATGAAGGAAAGTTCAAAGAACGCAGTGATGAAGAGCAAGCGGTGTAACAGCATGGGCGGACGGTCACTTGGGGGAGCAATGTAAGGCAGCAAAGTAGACGGGGAGGACAAGGGGGGGGGGGGGGGTGACAAAAGAGGGTGGGAATGAGTTAAGCAACGCTGCAGTCCATCCTGTTATTGTGGGTGGGACGAGAAAGGGTGGTTTCGGGTGGGGTGGAGAGGTAAAAGAGGCGGTGGAAGAGCGGGAGAATAAGGTTTAGGATCGGCCGGGGGGGGGCCGAGTGAAACAGATCTGCTATCCTCGCCACATGCACAAAACCCACGGAAGGGGGGGGGCGGGTAGCGGGGGTGGGCAAGGGGGGGCCGGACGGACGGGAACGACGGTAACTAGAAGGGAGTCACGGGAAGGGGGCAAAGGGGCCACGTCCTCCACACGGCTCCCACACCACCATGTGCCAAGCTGCATACGTTCAGAGGCGCCAGCACGGCCCGAATGTGGAAGGGAGCAGAAATCAAAGGACCTGAGTACACAGCAGCCAGGAACAGCGGAGACAGCGCACTAGTTGGTCACCGACACCAGCCAACAAACTGCCGACAAAACCCTGGTTTGGTTGGGCATGGCTGTTTACATTACTGTGAACACGCTGGGGTTTTCGTCGCGCGGCGTCTCTCGGGCCCCGCTGGCGGCGGGCGGCGTGTCAAAGGTGGAGGCGAACTGCCAGAACAGCGAAAAGTTGGTGCGCACCGTTGTGGGGGTGGAGAGACTTTTTGTGTCACCGCGCGCATTCGTTGGGCCGACGCGCCTGCGCTGGCGGCCTTGGCCCTCTCCCCGGAGCGTTAGGGCCAAGCCCGGCCACAGTAGCGGGATGAGCATTTGGCACCCTGCAGGGGGCGGGCTAATCCGGATAAAGATTTCACGGCATGAGAACGCCGTGAAGGACCAGGAAGGGAGAATCGGCCAAACCCAAAGCCCGCGGGGGGGCCCAGGGGGGCGGCGGCGACGGGACCCCTGGGGGGGCAGGAGAATGGTCCCGTCTAAGTGCGCACGTAACATGAGCCGGTTGTGTGGTGACAGGGGGCGAGGCGAAGCTTCAGCAGAGGCGACTGGAGGAATCAGTGGCGCCCGGGGGAAGTGGACGGACAAAGAGGGGGGGGCGGGATAGTTTGGCGAAGTGGAGTGGGCAAGGGACGGGAATTCAACGTTGCAGCGGCAAACAAGATAAACAAATATCAGGCTGGAAAAGCCATGCAACAGCGCAAGGAAAGGGGAGCACAGGGCAGAAAAGACCTGTCGAAGGAACAAAAGAGGGTGGGGGTGTTTCAAGACAGGCGGGCGGGGTGGGAACGGGCGATGCAGCGGAAGCCGAACAAATGGACGGGGCACGGTGGCCACATAGGGTGCAGCAAACGGGGGCAACAGGGATAATAAGCAGGAATTGGCTCGAGCAGCAGATCAGCATAGTAACTGATTCTGAAGATCGTACACTGAGACGGAGCAATGATCTGAAAATACCGCGGCCATCACAGAAATTACATTTGCATTTGGACAGTAAAAGCATATAATGATTTTATATCAATTTTGTACGTTATTTTTGAATCAAATAATGCGGCATTAGGTTAGCAGAAGAACGCGTGTTCAACATTTTGTTAAAAACATTGGGATCTGACCAACCCCTAAACTGTATACTATGCGGTAATAATACAAATGCAATTATACAGTTTAAGTACAATTTTCAGCACCAAATCACGAGTTCCTTATTATATCTACAGCACTGAGACCCACCTAAATACACTTTTATCCAAAGGTTGGGCCCACACAAACGGGAACTGGGGGCAACAAGGATAAGAAGCAGAGGGAGTTGTCAGGGCGGTGAAAACTAACAATGCAAGGGGAAAAGCACAGTAAAACCTCAGTACACAACAGAACGTGACAGGTGTTTTTCTCCGGCGGGACACAGGACCACCCGTACCGCTCTGATGAGGGTCTGGGTTGTGGAGGCCGGAAGGAAGCTCCTGTCGTGTTGCTCCCTCGGTAAAGTGGGACTGTGGAGAAATTGAAGAGATGAGGAACAAGAGGAAGGACACACACCTAGCAGTCCAGCCCGGGGTCTGCTCTCAGGCCGTTCATTAATAATCCCTGTCAAAAAAAGTGGATAAATGCGCGTTAAACGCTTCTCAGATAACTGCGGCGTTCGGCTTCTGTAATCCATAATCGTAAAACTGACCACAAACAGCCACGTCATACTGTGTCTCTCAAGATCTCAGACCTGCACCTGCCACGACCTTCCCCACGGTATTGCTTGGTTGCTATGCGGTTGTTTTACAGGGTGTCTGAACTTGGCTAGGGTGTTCTTGGGGTGTTAGTTGTTTGGGAGAACAATATTTATTTGAAACAAATCTTTTGTAACACTGTGAGGCCACGCACACACTGTAAAGTTTCAGGAGTGCCAAACCGCATTTAAACACCGGAGTGAATTCCCTTGGTTATCGTTTTGTGTGTGAACAGAACAGAGCTCACTCGCGAAACTCTGATGACTGGCACCGTTTTAACCACGTTTTGCCATTCTGTATGTTTGCTATCCGCTATTTTTGACCACAGTAATATACAGTAGAAGTACAGAAGTGTTAACTAAACCACCGTGAACAGTGTTTTGTATATGTTTGAAAGTCTGCTTTGCACAGTGTGCTCTTGAAGGGTTGCCATGTCCTTTTATTATAAGCAACACTTATTAAGCGTCTTCGAGCATGTTTTTTGTACTCGACTTGTAAAGCGATTCATTTTGCAGAGATTAAAAAGTAGGCAGGTGCAGGTCATGATATTTTGTTATTTCCAAGATAACACATTTGGGTTTGAGTTTATCATAGACTTGTTCTTATTTGCCGTTTTTTTAGCAAGATCTGGCAACACTTCAAGACAAGACATTCCTCCTTCCCTGTGATTGCTTGCTTGCGTGATTTTTGATACACTTTTGAATACATCATTAACAACAGGTTGTTCAGTTCTTTACACATTGTGTTGAATTTGCTGTAAATGCGGTTGTCACTACCTGAATTTTCGGTTGTACAATGCAGTGTGACTACCGTAAATTATTAAACCGTGTGTCTACAAAACAGGATTAAGCACTAAAAGGTGGATTCACAACCAAATATGGCCTAAATGTCTTTACTGTCACTTTTGATCAATTTCATGTGTTTGAATTGTGATAGATTGATTATCAGGCACTATATGATTTAATACTTTTATGGTTTTGTGTATGACTTCACAGCACAATAATATAACAGATTTCGACTGCAGTACAAAATTCTGTAAAGAACAGGCAGAGCAAGCCCATCTCAAATCGATATTTATTCTGCCGCTTCATACCAGGATGACATCAACGTCCCGGTCCAATCACATGCCAGTTTTCTGCTGCTTCAAGTAACATCAGTGTGTCATAAACTAATGAGCCCTCAAAGCCGTTACACTGTGCCACGGCTCACATAGAGACGACTGTCAGCGGCGTAACAGCTCTGAGTTACGGCACGCTATCATGCAATCAAACATTACGCCGGCTTTCCCTCTGCTGCTAGCAAGCTTGTAACTCTTTGGCTTTAGCTGTGGCTGGGAGTGCTGTCAGAATGTGACAGAAGAGATCACCTCCTCCATCAGGTGAGGAGCTTAATTACTGTCCCCGCACATCAAAACAAATGTCAGTTGAAAGTGCAGCGCTCACAGCCAAGCCTAACAACACCCACTCATTGTTAGGCATCGCATGTTGTTTAATGGAGCCTCTTTTTTCAGTTGTTGGCCGTGTCTGGTGTGCTGTTGTTATATGTGGCTACCAGGCCAAGACACATATATACAGTATGTATAGGATTTTAATTGTGTGGAGAGGCTCAATCTGTCTCTCAACACTGTCCTCTGTGATGATATTTGATGTGATTTTTTTCCCCACTCAGTGTTTCAGCTATTTTAATGTAGCATGTATTTAGATGACAAGATATATATATGTTAGTTTTGAAATTGAAACTGACACTATACTGTTCAGAAGTTTGTGATCGGTAAGATTTCTAATGTTTTTGAAATAAGACTGTTCTGTTCACCAAGGCTGCATTTATTATATGAAAAAATCCGTAAATTGGGTAAATATTTTTACAATTTAAAATAGCTGTTTTCTATGTGCATATCTGTTAAACTGTAATGTATTTCTGTGATGCGCAGCTGTATTTTCAGCATCATTCCTCCAGTCTTCAGTGTCACATGATCTTCAGAAATCATTATCTACCTGACTGCTGCTGGCTCGGAAACATTTCTGATTATTATCTATGTTAAAAATATCTGGGCGCCCCAAATAGTTCTTGAAACGTGATACATTATTTTTCCAGGATACATATGAACAGAAAAGTTCACGTAAGAACCGCAGTTAATTTGAATAAAATCTGTGTACATTATAATGTCTGTAATTACACTTGTGATCTTTCAGCCTCAGCATATACAATAAAATTGTTCAATTGTTTTTTTTTTTGTTCTTTTTTTTTTGAATGATTGAGCAAAATTCAGATCTGAATAATTGGCTCCCCCTTAATTAATTAATGTTGAATTGAACAGGCTACGAGTTAATTTGGAATGACAGAAAGATGAATTTACTGAATTGCAACTTAAAAAAACAAAACAAAATTAATTTCAATTCAATTAAAAATTAAGTGTTCTTCCACCCTAAATCACAAAAGTTAATAAGTAAACTCAAACCAAATGTCTATATGTGGCGTTTGATGCATGCATCTGTCGTTGTGTTTGATTATATGAGCGTTGATCCCCAGGACTGCAGGGGGCAGTATAATCTTAACCCAGCCATCTGTGAGGTGATCACGGCCAGATACACATCATTTAGCACCTCAGCGCTGCTCTTATTCCCTGGGAACTCACTCCCTGACCTTTATATATTTGTTACCGCGAGAAATTGACATTGAGAAGTCGGTGCTCTTCGCTCTGTTGGCCGCCGGTCTGCGCGGAGCGAGTAATAATTAGCAGCTCTTGGGCTGGTGATTTTTAATGTCTGTAATGCTGGAAGTGAAGGCTGGTTGTGTTTGTGTTACGTGACGCCACGCACATTTCTTGGCACCTTTGGCGAGCGAGAGATGCGGACGGCGATATTTACGCAGCTCTTTGCATCTCATTAGTGTTTGAAAGGATCTGCTGAGATGTGAAGAATATGACCGCAGGGAAAACATCTCACACAAAGCCAGCCGTCCGGAGGCCCACACAATCATCTCCACTATATTTTAACCGCTTGTGTTTAATTGTGTGAGACCAGTTGGTTTACGAGCCGCTTCTGACCCCTGTTTTCCTCCATCTCTTGGTGAATGATCTGGGAGATCTAGAGGGATTGTGGGTAAAGGTAAAGCTCGGCCTTACCATCTCCATCAGAGTCTCAGATGAACTCTGGGCTTTTTGCTGTGATCTGACATCAACTAATCTGCTTCCAGTGAACTCAGGTTTCAGTTCTCTGATCAGACTCTCAATGTTTCTCCACATGTTTTTAAAAGAATCTTAGACTCATCTTTAACCTCTATGAGACGCTTGTTTAAATGGGTGTAAAAATGATTTTTGGAAAATTGTTGCACTGTGAAAAGAGGTAACCTGAAATTGTTATCTTAAAGTGTCATTTTTACCTGATTTAACATGTAAACATGAGTTTTGTTGGTAGAAATAAATTTATTTAAGTTGATTCAGTGATAATAAATAATATTTTTAATTTGAATAAAACTAGTTAATTTACATTTACTATTTTATGGTTACAATTTTTATTTTATTTTTTCAGTGTGGAGTAGGAAAATAGATAATACAATTTCAGTCTTTCTACTTCAAAATATCAGATTTAATTCAATACATTGCTTGCTGTTTCTTTACAATTATTTATGAAATTTACTAGCAATTTACAATTTATTGCTGCTTATTAATAGTTAGTAAGGTAGTGGTTAGTAAGTTTGGGTATGGGGTAATATTAAGGATGTAGAATATGGTCATGCAGAATATGTGCTTTATAAGTACTAATAAACAGCCAATATGTTAATAATAGGCACGCTAATAAGCAACTAGTTAATAGTGATAATTGGTCCCTATACTAAAGTGTTACTGACTTATTAATATTTTTAATTACTTTATATACAATATAATTTGTTTTTCAGTTTTTAATAAATTTCGTTTATGTTTTAGTAATGTTTTATGTGCGTTTGGTGTCATTTTTGTATTATATATTTGTTCATAATTTATATTATCTTATTTTTAAGTTTTATATAATTGTATTCTTCAGCCTATTTATGTAAAATTTTTTTATTAAAATATCCAAAAACCACTAGAACAGTGTTATATTTTGCTGACTTGTGTACTTACATTATCCCACATGTTTCGAAGAATGTTTAAATCCAGAAAAAAATGCAATTTTAACTAGTGACACGAGCGTGTCCATAGTTTTTGGGGGTCATTGTGTCCCTGCTATGACATCAGAACCCCTCGATTCAGGTTGTTTTTGTAGAAAACTTGCAACACCAACGAGTTTTCATATGTTGTGTGTTTTAAAGACCGGTGGTATTGACGACCGCATACATAGTAGCATTAACTACAGAACTAAATGTTCTAGTATGATAAAACAGGCGCTGCTTTACCCACATACGCACTACTGAAGCATCGGACGCGCTCGATCCTGATTCCTAATAAAAGCTCCTCTGCTTATCAACCACCACTAAGCAACGGCACATACCGCAAAGCGCTCCCGAGCTGTGGCAAAGTAAAAGCTCCTGCTTAATTACCCCACATAGCCACGACCGGCAAGCAACGTGAAGCGCTCTCGACTGTGGCATAATAAGTAAACAGCTCCGTCTGCCTTTACTCCCCATACGCACACCGGAAGCAGGGAAGCACTCTACTGTGGCAAATAAAACCCCGCTTCTTTACCCCAACATACCACGACCTGAAGAACAGAAGCGGTCGACTTTGGCATAATAAAAGCTCCGCTGCTTTCCCCACATACGCACGACCGTAAAGGCAGCGGATAGCATGCGGAAGCCTTCGGAGCGCTCGACTGTGGCATAATAAAGCCCCGCTGCTGTTAAACCCCCCCACATAACCACTACCGAAGCAGCGGAATCGCTCGACTGTTGCTACTAAAAGCTCCGCGTGCTTAAACCCCACATACGCACGACCGGAAGCAGCTGAAGCGCTCGACTGTGGGATAATAAAAGCTCCGCTGCTTTCCAGCCGTGTGTCGCGCTCGTTCAGCGCCACAGTTCGCTTCGACGGCTTTCAGCCTCACCCTGCTTCATTCTGCTACGTTAATAAATCATTAGCTTATCCATGAACATGATTTTTGCCCGAGTCCCGTCAGATTGCATCGCCTTTGGGGATGAAGACCACAACTCCCATTATTCCACACTCAGTCACAGCGTCATCAAACTACGCCTTTACCTCTTTGTTTATGTTGTATACGGTGAAAATTACATATTGTGCCTTTAAGGCAACATTTGTAATTTAAATTTTTTACATTTTCAACTATTTTTTTTTATTTTACGTTATTTCATCTTAAATACGTCATAAATACAGTATACATACAGTATACTCAAGTAAAGCAATATATACTACATAGCAAATATCAACTGCCTGATTGTTTATATCATTGCAACATGCAAACTATATTATCGCCATGCCCTAATCTGCTGAATTTGACTATAAGGCATGAAGATATTTAGATATTATAAACATAACTTCATATTTTAAAACATTTGGTATTTGAAAATGGCTATATAATAACCCCCCCCCCCCCCCCCCCCCCCCCCCCCCCCCTCCTCAATAATTCATCAAATGATGCTGAGGAAGCCAATCAGTAAAGCACACTTTCAGTAGATTCGTATTGTTGTACAGCCGCAGTAAAGTCTGGCAGATTGTGGTAGTGTGCTGCATCTGCTCAATGCTCAAACCAGGAACAATGGGAGCTGCGCTGTTGAAAATACACGATTTGCATAGTTTTGGTAGTAAATCTGGTGCCAAAATGATGCAAACAACATGCCGAAGTTCATTCTCAGTGAATTCCCCGAGTGAGTTTGTGTGTGTGTGACCTCTGCTTTAGCGGTTTGTCCTCTAAGCTGACAGTGTTCTCCTCCAAACCCCTGGCGTTAGCTCCAGGCCTTCAGTCCCAGATGGGCCGGCCCACATCCCCCTTCCTCTGCCGCAGCATTAGCCCAGCAACCCCGTGCCCCATGACTGTCACAGCTCACGCCGGGGTCAGGCAGACGCTGATCATGGATAACAGGGAAGTCACTGTAACAGGGAACTCTCCACACATTTAAACAGGTGTCGAAAAATCACTGGAATCAGATGGGGTGTGTTCTCTCCGTGTCCGTACTGTTCATATTTGCAGGATTTTCTTCATAAGATCCAACATTAAAACACAACGACACCTGCAGATGAGTGAATGTTTGCTGCAGAAGCTGATTTCATGTGTTATTCACACCTTTCAACCGCTCAACACTGATTAACTCATGCTGATTACATTTCACTGAACTACTGAGGCACAAAAGCCATTAGACGTCCTTGTTAGCACGACTGGACACAATTGAGTTTAAGAACCGGCTCTGTTCAATTCATGAGCTGGAATTAAATTGGCCGTACAGGATGACAGTAAGAGGGAATTAATTAATTACAATTTAAAGTAATTCAGTACAATAGAGGAATTCCATTAGTGCTACACAACAACAAATGGGCAAAAACAGAGAAGTTTGAAAATTCTTTATGTATTAAGATCTAGCTATCTATCTATCTATCTATCTATCTATCTATCTATCTATTATCTATCTATCTATCTATCTATCTATCTATCTATCTATCTGTCTGTCTATCTATCTATCTATCTATCTGTCTATCTGTCTATCTGTCTGTCTGTCTGTTCTATCCTATCTGTCACGAATCTAGTTTATGAACTTCCATTCACTCACCACCAGAGGTCACCCGCTCACTACATGGACTCTCACACTACACAGACTGTTAAACTATACCCTGGACTACATTTCCCATCATCCATTACACTGATTGCACACAGCTGTAACCAATCACACGCTCACCTGAAAGCTACTAATAACACACACTATATGAATCAGTCTTAAACCACCATTCAAGGACAAGCATTGTTTAGCGCATATCACTATTCTAGTGATAGCTACTTTACGAAGCCAGTTCCCGGTTTAGTTCATAGTTCATAGTTTAGTCTAGTCTAGTCTAGTCTTGCCTTGCCTTGCCTTGCCTGTTTTCCTGTGTGAAGATCTTTGCCTGTGTATTACGGATTACCCCTTTTGTGAAGGCCTCTGGATTCTGAGCAACTATCAAAGACCCACGCTTGTCCTAGGATTACTCTGTCTTGCCTGTGTTGTACCTGTTTGCCATTGTTTAACCCATGCCTGTTGCGTGGGTTAAAAAGCCTTGTGTATGGATCCGCACATCTCACGTCTCGTTCGACCCGTTACAGAATACTCAGCCACACAAGGATCCAGCAGCTGTTCAAGTGGACATTGGTCAGGTATGGACACAGCATGAATATTATTAGCCCTTAAACAAGGCCCACGATCGTTAGAGAATCATATTCGAGAATTTTTAGCCATTGCTCACTATACAAATTTACCGGACATAATTTTGATAGAGTTTTTCTGTGATGGCATTAACCAACCTCTGCGGTCTAAGCTTAGACGCGAAGGTCCGCGTTCGTCACTCAGTCAGTTTCTGGACCATGCTCTGTTGACTGTTGGTTCATAGTTCACTGTGGGTGTCGCGGAGGAACGTGACCCCGCACTCACTCATGTAATGGCGGCCACACTAGAACACGCTCACAAAATGGTGGCGACAGCGGAGCCTGATCGCAAAAAGGCGGACACAACAGAGTTATGTCACAGCTGCCAATCCTGAATCAAGTCAAGTTGTTCTTCATGAGTCTAGTCAAGTCAGAGCTGATCTTCATGAGTCTAGTCAGGTCATGATTGATCTTCGTGAATCAGGTAATGCCTCAGCTGAACTTCCAGAGCCTCATCACATCTCCACCAATCTTCCAGAGTCTCGTCACGTCTCAGCTGGACATCCAGAGTCATGTCACATCACAGCTGATCATCCAGAGTCACGTCACATCACGGCTGTTCACCCAGAGTCCTGTCACTTCCTGTCTGTTGCACCCAGATCCTCAAGGACTATACTTCAGTGTCCCAGACTGGCATCCAGCGTGGAGGACCCACCACTGGTGTCGGCACGTGCAGCTGGTATCCCTAAACCAGCTCTCTCAAGCCCTCCAGTTCCTGAACTATTTCCCCTGTCTGTAGCGCTTCCCACAATGGGGATCGCTTTATGGTGTATTTGGGCTGCATACACCACCACTGAAACTTTAGAAACGGTGGCGGCCACTGTGATGTCTTCCGAGGTGTCGGCTGATGCTACAGATCCTCCCAAGGTAGTGGTGCACGCTGCCATGTTCCCCGAGGCGATGGAGCCTGCTGTAGCTTCTCCAGAGGTGGCGGCCCATGCTGCAGAACCTCCCGAGGCGGTGGTGCTCGCTTTGGCTCCTGGTATGGTGGTGGCGCCCAGCAATGCACCTTCAGTCTGTCATGTCGCGGTCAAAGGAACCGTTGCTGAACGCTGTACCTGTCCTGTTAAGGAGAATGTTCATGAACTCTCCCTGTTTCCTGATGGTACTGCTGTAGAACCTCCAGTGGTGGCGGCAGCCACTGCAGAACCTCCAGAGGTGTCAGTGGTATCCATCTATGAACTCTGCCTGTCCTATCACGGCTGTGGAGGCCGTCTGCGAATCCTCGTCCTGTCCTGTCACGGCTATGGAGGCCGTCTGTGAACTCTTTGCCTGTCCTGTCACGGCTATGGAGGCCGTCTGCGAATCCTCGTCCTGTCCTGTCACGGCTATGGAGGCCGTCCGGGAATCCTCATCCTGTCCTGTCACAGCCAAGGAGGCTCTGCGAATCTTTGTCCTGTCCCTTGTCCCGGCTATGAGGCTGTCTGTGACTCTTTTGCCTCCTGTCATGGCTATGGAGTCCGTCTGTGAACTCTCTGCCTGTCCTGTCATGGCTATGGAGGCCGTCTGTGAACTCTCTGCCTGTCCTGTCATGGCTATGGAGGCCGTTTATGAACTTTTATCCTGTTCTGAACCGGCCGAGGAGGCCATCTCTGAACTCTCGTCCTGTTCTGAACCAGCCATGGGGGTTGATTGTGAACTGTCTGTCACAGCCCAAAAACCTGCCTTTGAACCCTTAACCCTGCCTGTCATGAGCCCAGAAACTATAAATGCACCCCATATCTTTCCCGTCAACCCCGTCACTGCCATAGAGACCATCCAGGAACTATCTGCTTGTTCTGTTTCCCCAAATGTGTCTGTTGAACCGTCTGCCTTGCAAGTTTCAGTCAGTGAGTCTGTTTATGAACTGTTCTAGTTTCAATTAATGGATCTGAGTGTGAATTGTCTGTCTGTCCAGTTTCAGTCACTGAAATGTCTACCAGTCCAGTTTCAGTTAATACACCCAATTTTGAACTATCAACCTATGAATCTGTTTGTGAACTGTATTCTTGTCCAGTTTCAGTCAATAAGCCAGATTTGGAACTGTCTGCCCATTCAGTTTTCACCAGGGAAAATATTGTTGAACTTGGTGTGTTTTGGGGGAAGTTGTTGCCTAACGGTTAGAGAGTCGGACTCATAACCCAACCAAGGTTGTGGGTTCGAGTCTCGTACAAGCAGGGATTGTAGGTGGGTTTTATGAATGTACAGCGCTCTCTCCACCTTCAATATCACGACTGAGGTGCCCTTGAGCAAGGGCACCGAACCCCCAACTGCTCCCCGGGCGCCACAGCATAAATGGGTGCCCACTGCTCCGGGTGTGTGTTCACGGTTTGTGTGTGTTCACTGCTGTTTGTGTGCACTTTGGATGGGTAAATGCAGAGCACTAATTCTGAGTATGGGTCACCATACTTGGCCACATGTCATGTCACTCACTCACATGTCATGTCACTTCCTGCCTTGGTCCTTGAGACTGTATATGCTCTGTCTGTTTCTTGTGTCTCAGTTTTTTTCCGCCTTCTCCATCTGCTCTGCCGTGGTGGTCTTCTGCTCCGCCTGTTCCATCTGCGCCACCGTGGTGGTCTGCTGTCTGGCTCTGGTGGCATTCTGCTCTGCCGTGGTGGTCCTCGGTTCCACCCATACTGCCAGATCTGTCCTGGTTTCCTGCTTTGCCGGTTCAGCCTGGGTACCCTACTCTGCCCCAGTCTCCGGTCCCTCCACTTCAACTTGGACCTGGCCCTCCGTCTCTTCCCCCTGTTCTGCCTCCGCTCCACTGCCCTCCTGGATTATATTGAATTTGGGGGGGGCTGAGGCTATGTCACGAATCCGGTCTATGAACTTCCGTTCACTCACCACCAGAGGTCACCTGCTCACTACATGGACTCTCACACTACACAAACTGTTACACATCACCCCGGACTACATATCCCATAATCTCCATGGCACTGATGCACACAGCTGTAACCAATCACACGTTCACCTGAAAGCTACTATTAACACACACTATATAAATCAGTCTCACACCACCATTTAAGGCAGAGTATTGTTTAGCGCATATCACTCTTCTAGCGATAGCTACTTTACGGAGCCAGTTCCCGGTCTAGTTCATAGTTTAGTTTAGTCTAGTCTTGCCTTGCCTTGCCTGTTTTCCTGTGTGAAGATCTTTGCCTGTGTATTACGGATTACCCCTTTTGTCAAGCCCTCTGAATTCTGTTCGCCTATCGAAGACCCACTCTTGTCCAATGATTTCTCTTTGTCTTGCCTGTGTTGTACCTGTTTGCCATTGTTTGACCCATTGCCTGTTATATGACCACGTCGTGGAAATATAGCCTTGCATATGGATCCGCATGTCTCACGTCTCGTTCGCCCCGTTACACTATCTATCTGTCTGTCTGTCGCAGTCAATGGTAATCAAAACTGTTTGGTCACCAACATTCTTTAAAATATCAGCTCTATTTATTTTTTCACACAATATCCATTTTTGGGCGAGCTATCCTTTTAAGTTTCATGTACACTGGCTTTGGAGTAAATTAATAATGATAATGATAATACATTAAACATAAAGAAACATTTAAACACAAAACTGTACAGGTATCATATCAACCATCTATTACTAATATATGTAATGTATAATGCAATGTTTGTAATGTTTCTGGAAATATCTAAAATGATGTGTGTGTATATGATAATATGCCTATGAGTAATTCATACTGATGAAATGTTTTATTAAAACTGCAATTTATTAATTGCAACTTTCTTTGCAATTAATTCCATTCTACTCCCTTAAATTTCTATTTGAATCACACTTCTGTATCTTATTTGCTAATTCAAATTTAAATCAACTTCAGTAGCTGATATGGAATGTAAAATAATTTAAAAGCTTGACCCTGTTAGTGCAGAATAAATCAAACTATATGCAAACGGGAGCTGTGAAGAGACACTTTTCTTTTGTCTCAGATTAAAATAAATTCTAAGAACAATGCAAGAATAATAGCAAATAAAATAATAATGCAAGATGCAAAAGATGGACACAAAAAATGTGTTTGATTCATGACAGGCTGCATAAGTTATGAATCACTTTTATTCCCTCTGTGCATTCACACGTGGTCAGCAAGAAAAAGAAAAAGAGTGCAGACAGAAGTGTGGGAGCTGGAGATTTATGGAGCAAGGCCATCACCTGTGACTTAGCAGCAGTGGAAATTAGTCACAAATAGCATACTAGAGCAGCTAATCAGACACAGTCCAGCGCCTCCATAACAGCCAGAGTAGATGAGCGGCCCCGGGCTTCAGACTGACCAATCACCTGACCTCCCCAGAACCAGTGCCAACCCCACACCGGGCCCTACAAGATGCATCGGTGGAGATTGGAGAAGTATAGTTATTTATATATTTATATTTTGGTTGTATTTTACATGAACAAAGATTCAAGGGAACATTGGTGTAACCTTATAGCACAAATTCACTTAAACAGCACATGCGTAATGGAAACGCTCTCATACTATGCATTGCATCACTCTCTTAAATACGGCTGTATAGTGTCAGGTTGGATATATTTATCCATTGCTTCATATTGCTTCATATCATACTGTTGTGATTTGCGAGTTAATTGCCGTTGAGGAGTGCGTAAATGCTGCTCTGGAGATCTGACCCGTCCTCAGAGCGCTGCCTCTCTTCTGATTAGGACGACGGCAGTGAATTTAAAATTTCAATCAGATGCTTGTTAATTATTGATGGGCTCCTCTTACCCACGAGAGAGAAGCCGGGGTCTCGCTTTCCTCCGTGGCTGTGCTGGAGGACCGGGAGCGAGTTCAGCCGGGTCAAGAGGTCAGTTCCTCTGATGAGATGTGTCTACTTCAATGAGCTCCTCTGTGCTTAAAACCCCCACAAATCCGACATCATTTTTCAGGTTTATTCCAAATTATGCACACTCTGTACTTCCAGGCTGTTTTAAAAGCAGTTTAACTGAGAACAGAGTTTTACAGGATCTCCAGTGATGAGAAGCATCTTCAGCTTTGTGAGGCATTAGTGAGAGTGACAGGCCTGATAAACGTGCGGAAGGTACCTTCAGGACACTGTGCTAACATCCACTGTGTTCAATATTCCTGGCAATAAAGCAGTATTAGAGATCTTTTATTGTTGAACTCAAAAGTTGAATTGCTTTTTCAATCAGAGTTTATAGACCTGGCAAGATCATTACACTTGTTCAAACAAACCCGACAAAGAAAGCGCCGTCCACGACACACAAAACAACATTAACTATGTGTTTACTGTATGGCCGCACTGTCCTGAAAAATCCATACGAGAACAAACAGCCCAGTGATATCACTTCCTCCAGGATATGTTGCATGATCACACTATTCAGTAAAGTGAAGCAATGTTCAGTTTATCAGCTATCACAGCCATGTCAAGCACAAAATGGGTTGAAAATGCTTTTGTAGTAATTTTGTGTTGAAATTGACTACTGATTCACTTTAGTTAATCATGTTGCATGATTTATTTAAATAACCTCCTCTTATAAATGTTGCATCTGAAATGGAAACTTCTGCAAATGCATATGCAACAAGGTTGAAAAAAAAATAGCCATGTCAACACCTTTTCATTGCTCATTTTTCACTGCACGTCTTCAGTAACTCCTGACAGTGGTTTACTTTTTAATGCTAAAGAGCTGTCAGTAAAACAGGCTCATAATTTCATAAATAATTATAATGCATTTTAGGTTTTAAAGATCAAAACCCAGCAGTCTCGTCATCTCCCAGCTACAAACATCCACCATCTTGTTTCTTCCAGTTTTTCCTGTATGCCTTTTGAAAAAGAATAAAACATGGACTCAGTTAAGTTAAAGGTGAAAAACGATGGAAATCGAAAGGGTGAGAAAAAAGTGGCGGAGGAGAGGTAGTCCATCTCGCGCAGGTCCAGGTGTCAAAGCTGATCATACTGTAAGAACATTTGGGGAGTCGCTCTACCTCTGCACTTAGCCCTTCTGCCAGATGGTTATTAAGACAGAATAAGCTGGTGACTTTTCAATTCCAACCATAATTTGTTTCTGTATTGCATTTTCAGACAGCAGGGAGTGATGGGATTTTTCCTCACCGTGGTACCGCAGAGGGGATCTCCTGCAATGTCCTGTAATAGGTTATCACAAGCCATATCTTTTGCAAAATAGAAACTCAGACATATGTACATCTGTGGTAGCGTGTCACAGCCTTAAATATACTTCAGAAATGCTTTTGCTGCACTGATTGGTATTCTCCGCTGCTCCTTCCTCTCTATGCCACATATCTCTCTGACTTTTTGAATTACGAGGGGAAGTCGGTTTGCCTTGCGTGAGACACTTCTGTACCATTGTTTCATTGAATAGAAACAGGAATGAGTGTGTGTACGAGTAAGAGAGTGTGTGTGTGGGAGAGAACCATGTAAAGGTTAGATAATATAAAACTGGCGAATGAACATTCTTGTCATATGCACACACACTCACAGAAATGCTTCTCAATACCTGTAGATAAATAAGAAGAAAACACAATCAAATCTGCTGCTGCTACGGAGACTGAGACAAACCTATTTGTTGGTTACATCACAAGCTCCCTTATGTTAGCCACATGGAACTCACACCCAAGTTTGATTTATTCTAGGGCTTTTTGCCATTTTAGCAAAGAGACAGACTTGGACAGACTATGGTAAAGTGAAATGGGGCTTGATTCAGGCCAGACTCACTTACATAAAAATCAAGACTAACACATCTGAAACACTGAGCACTAGGCCACAAGTCCAACCCTAGTGTTGCTTTGGGGAAAAAAATGCATTAAGAAACACAAGGGTCATGGCATGACTGCTTAACATGGAGTTACGTTTACAAAAATATCTTTCCCCGTTGATGGACATTCAAAAAAGAAGCCATGTAAACAAAGTTATGCATTTTTTCACATTATTTCAGACTTATTTATTTATTTAACACAGAAAACGCACATTAATAAACATCAGTATAAAAACACAAAGTGTAAGCATGCTGGTTTACTAGTGAACATATACAAATACAAATATTCAGTACACAAATTACTCAAAGGGGCAAATGCATTATGCAACATCTGAATATTGATATTGTAAAGTGTAAATAAAATTGCTCCTAGAATAGAGCCTTGTGGGACACCTAATTTTTTTCTTCAAAATCAAGACGTATGAGACAAGTATTCAGGATGTGTCTTCCTGTCTGACCTGTATGGTAATGCTGCAGCTGTCCTGATGACACACCAGTCTCACTCAGTGAGAGAATCGAGTAGTTCTTCACTTGTACTGGCCATGTGATTTCTCTCAAACTGTTTATGCTCAAACAAAGCTAGTTCACAAAACTCCATTGTTCAGAGAGCATGATGCCTTCATCATGTGTAAAGCTTCGAGAATAAGCCATGTCAGAGGTGTCAGATATTGACCCGGTTGGCTGCGAGCTCTTTGCCATGTTACCGTCTATAAATCGTGCTTATGTGCAATATTTCATCAGGCCTGGGCTGACGTGCCTGTTGGGATTGACGACTCTCCAGTTCATTTGTCTCCTCCATAATCCTTAACATATTTGTTCAGGCCCATCTCCCGCTTGATTGCATATTGACAACAAATCAAAGCAGAATAATATACGTGAGCATGTTGGAGGACCAAGGGCTCGACCAGATAGTCACAGATCTTGCTTAGCAAGTCTACACATGTTTGCTGGAAGAACCGGCGAGGACGCTATTGATCGGCCCGTGAAACGAGTGACGGACAAAGAGCAATTCTTCTGAAAGCAGGTCGTCACTTAACGTCATCAGAATTGCAAACAGAGGGCCCGCACACAACTTCGACTCCTCCGAGTAACCGGCGCGAGGTTAAGTAATAGACGACAAACGCAATAATCAGCTCAGACCTCGTCTCAGATGCCTTTGCTCCAAAGGTAATGTGTGTGAATCAGAGAAAGTTTGTTTTTTTCCCCTTCAGGGCTATTCAATAAATGAACGCAGGAGTGGGGGCCAGTCTCACCCCGACTGAGTGTCTTTGAAATGGGTTTTGTATTGATTTTTGTAACTACCCTGTTAGATGACGTTATGCCGTAACGCGTGATTTCTAGACGGGGCCAGCCCCGAGCAGGTTATTGAGGTGATAACTGTCATTTGGTGGGACAGAAAAGCAATCATAGCTTTTTCATTACTTACTGTTTTGTCCCCCTCGCTCGCTACCAGTGGGATCACTTGACATATTATGGCTTCTGTGATTTAACTGCACTCTTAAATTAAGTGCTGGAATATCAAGCTGTAGCTTTGGAAAAATAAACTCTGTGTCAAGGGATCAGATGCCCTGTAGGTCAAAGCCATGAACTTGTAGTGGCGCACTCATCAATTTCGAACTTGTACACTTGTGTTATTTGAGGGGGTACAGAGGAGTTTGATTATGGTTATAAGGGTCATGGCTGCCACTCGGCTCGGCCCATAACATCAGCACAACATTGTCATTGTGCCTGACCAAAGGTCGTGCTTTGTTTTTTCTTTCCTCTTTTATGGAACCTTCACGGGAAGGTTGTCATCGAGCGCTAACTATATTAGTTTAACTTAAATGCTGAGCATGTCACAATGATTTAGCATTAACACACCGCATGAACAGTACAGCGTCAATGTCAGGGCAACTTTGCCAGGGGGAAAAGGGAAGTCTCTGTTTCCATTTCAGCTTAACAAATCATATTTTACATATTCTGCTCTGAATAAAGGCATGCCTGTTAACTAGCAATACTTTGATTCTGTGATAGAAGAGTTTTTTGTATTTGGGTACCTGGGTGTAGTAGATGTCTAGCGTGCAGATATATGACATTATAAGCGATGACAAAACAAAAAGTTACTTGGCATTCGAAGAAAGCTCATACAGGGTGCATTTATTGTGTTAGTTCACCCAGAAGTTAACATTCTGTTGTAATTTACTCACCATTATGTTGTACCAAACACAGAAAGATAAAATCAGAAGAGCTAGACTTTGTTCAGTTTCTATGTATATAAGAATATTTCTATAAGATTCTGAAGTCTTAAGTCTGAAAGTTTTTTTTTTCTTTAAATTCTCATTTTCATTAAATTCTTACCAGAGACAGACTTTTGAACCATAGTGCCTACTTTTATGAAGTATAGAGAGAGAAAGAAAGGGTTACACTTTATTTTAAGGCGTCTTTGTTACACTATAATTATACATTTAAGAACTGAGTAATAATAATTAACTACATGTACTTACTATATGGTTAGGGTTAGGATTAGGGTTTGGTTTAGGGTTACTTGCATGTAATTATGCATAATTAATTTGTTATTATAATAGTAAGTACATGTAACTTGTAACAAGGATACCTTAAAATAAAGTGTTACCAAAGAAAGTCACATTTATTTAGAATGTTTTTGTTTTAGGATCAACTAACCCTTTAATGAATGAGACATGGCTCAAAATATGTAATTCAAACCTCAAAAACCTTTTTAACCATTACAAAAAAAAACGTTTCACGTCGGAGATTATGTCAGACTCTCGTATCGTGGCATGTTTCTCGCACTTCCCCCCCCCCCCGACCTGGAGGGTCACCTTCCCGATTCACGCGCACGTCCATCAGCGCTGAGCAGCGAACAAAGACGATCAGGCCGTTAGCGCTACCATGAACAATATTGTTCTAGTGTTTCATCCTGTAGAAAAAGAGAGATGGCGCCGTTAACTGGTAATGTCATTAACGAGTAGGCATAAGGTTAGTCCCCTCACATCAGCTGTTCAATGTGACCCCCATTATTCTCAATCAAGTCATCCATCGCGACGCCCCACCGAGGGGCCTTCGCCCCCAATTCTGCTGAACGCCTTCCAGGAAGCAGCCTCATCCTCCGCAGCGGAGAGGGACATGTGCGCCGCTCCCTCCAAAGGTGTTATGGACTGTTATCAGCAAGACCATTGCATGGATGGCTGCCCTAATTGAGAATAATGAGGGTCACATTGAACATATGGTCGCTGTTGTGTCCCCTGCCCCGTCTCTCCTCAAAAAAAAGAGCTTCAGTCAAAACTTGGCCAGATGAAAAAAAACGCAAAAAGTCTGAGCGACATCACAAAGGACTTTCGCCGTCAACTTTGCGGTGGGTTTTAATGAGCCGATGCCCACTGTTCTGGCGAAGGGCATTGCCGCGGTCGACCTCGGGCTCCTCGGAGAGTTGCGGAAACTGTGGGCTAAGCACCGCTGATAGCAGCTGTGCTCGGATCACACGCGATGACCAGTCGCTCTTCATTAAAAAGACTTTGGTCCGTGTCATTGAGAGCGGAAGACGAGTTTCCAGCCAAAGCGCCCGTCGTCAGATGTGCCCGCCGACTGGCATACGTACACCGCAGCCATCAGATACGATCTGACCCGGTGTCAGAAGACATTTGCAGTGCGCTTCAGTGACACAGCGTAAATCGCGAGATTACATGCATTATATATATATTGTACGAGCAGAGTTTACAGTCCTCAGAGATGGCTATGCGATCTGCTTGCTTTTCAGAATAAATCTCGGGAGCCTGTCTGAATGTGTCATGTCTCTTGTCATTTAATACGTGTTGCGAAAGGCTTTCTCATGCTCTTGTAATCTTCCTCTGAGCCCCTTATTGTTGTTTCATTGCTGCTCTTTAATAAGAGCGCAACACTCGCAGGCAAATGTGCAGGTTTCAGTCATGATAATGATGGCAGGATGATGGCTGTTATTCTCCAGGGAAGATCCAGTTTCTCAGGCCAACTTGATTAACGTTAGATTTGATTTTGCTCAGTTGATTAAGATTTCAATTAGCACACCTCTGCAGATCTAAAATGCAGGTTTATTAACTTCATCTGTTTGCTTGGTTGTCAAATCACTTGGAAAGTTCACCCGTGGCTGAATGGAATCACGTCCCACGGCATTTTCATGGAGGTTGAATTGTAAAGGTATCAATTGATTTGTCTGCTTCTCGGTTGCATGTGTAACATCTTTAGGAGGCTGGATTTATGACCCGTTGGCTACTGAACTGCTTAAGCTATTACAGTCCGTAAGATGTCAACTGATGATCGGATTTCAGATGTGAACAGGTGCAGCGAAGATATTTTAATACCATCAACAGAATCTGTGAATTAGCTCTTAGCAATGACGTTTCATAGTCCTAAACATTATGAATTACACATGTGGAAATGCTGCGCTTGTCATGGATGATGAATAAGATGAATTCCTCAGTTACGTCACTTTTTTGGAGAGGGCATCTGTCCTGACTCACTTCACCAAAAAGTAGACTTTTTGACCAAAAGACCATATATATTTGTGTAAAATATATTAAAAATGAATTAGAAGTTGACTCAAATATAAGGGAGCATCCTCCTTGTATAAACAGTTTCGATATTTAATAAATACAGTGGCACTTTACAATAAGGTTCATTAGTTAACAATATTTCTACAACATTTAATAATCTTAGTTAATGTTAATTTCAACATTTACTAATGCATTATTAAAATCAAAAGATGTGCTTGTTAACTTTAGTTAATGCACTGTGAATTAACATGAACTAACAATGAACGACTGTATTTTCATTAACAAAGATTAAGCAATGTATTGTTCATGTTAGTTAATACATTTACTAGCATTAACTAATGGAACCTTATTGTAAAGTGTCACCATAAATACATTTAAAAAATGTTGGCAATATTTTGTTTTGTTTTATCTGGTACCTTAAAAGGCAAGATAAGACCAAATACCAAGATTGTGTTTTTTAACTACTTTGTGTAGATGGCCTGTATACTGTATATATAATATATGTATATAGATGTACTTATGTACAGATGCACACATTATGTAGTCTATGTACTATATAAAAAATATGTAGTTATGAATATAAATATGCTTACTAATATATTTGAATATTTATCTATCTATTTATATAGACCGAGGTCGCATAAACACCATATGCATATAGACTGAAAAATAAGTGTGCTAGTTGTTCAATGTGGAAAAAATGGCTTAAAATATAAGGGGCACATGTCCTCCTAGTAAATTCAACATATAATGTATTGTCTCATGAAGCACATGTTTGGGTGTAAATAAATATAGTTTAAAAACCCTGTAAATTAATAATTGGAGTGTGTTTTACAAGAAAATACTATTTTAGTCTTACTACTTAAAAATGTCACATTTAATGCAATGTATTAAATCCCGTTTCTTTGTAATTCTTTGTTAAATTTACTAGTAATTTCTGAGGGAAGATTGTTTTGAAATAATCCTACACCAAGCATTTTTCACTGTATATATTTCAAAATATTCACACATATTAGTTTGGTTATTTCAGCATTACTTCATGCAGAATAGACCGTGCTGCAGTGTGATGGGGATTGCAATGCATTACAATAAGCTGGAAAAGTCAGATTATTAACATTTGTAAAGGTGAGAGACAAGTAATGATACTAATGACACTTCTACACTTTCCAAAGCCACAGTGCAATTATCCAGGAACCCCAGCATCCAAACGGCGCTCAGCAGCTCAGACTGAAGCTTCTGTCTGTAGTCACAAGTCGCTGACAATGAAATCTGAATATTGCTGTGCTGCGGAGGCCCCTGGGAAATAACGTCCCTAATTGAATTCTCCATTACTAAACAGAGTTTGCCGTAATGTGACTTCTCTGTAGCTCGGCCTGACAGTCGCTAATGTTTCCCTCATCATCCAGAGGAGAGTCCTGTTGACTCGCAGTCGCTCTCTTGCTGTCACCCAAACCTGCATGATAATGGACATTTTCTCAATGAATACGTTATCGTTCGGAGGAGAATGTAAATGTGAGGTTTCTCTATATCCAATTATTTCTAATAATGATGTTTAAAGTTTATTCTTGGTGCAACCAATTAAAACATTTTCAAAGTTTTTCTAGAAATAATGCACATATCAAGATAAGATCATTCGTGTAAGCTCATCAACACTGAAGATGTAAAGCTTTATTTATGCTATTATTATTGTTTTGTTGTTGTTTTGCTTGGTTTATTAAAATATAGGTAACACTTTAATAAGGTCCCCTTAGTTCATGCATTACTAACATTTTACTAACAGTGAAAAAAGGTTTGTTACAGTAATTTATTATTATTATTATATTGTTATTATTATTTAACATTAGTTCAAAAATAATTCTGAGCATTGTTTATTTCATGTGAGTTCAGTAAGACGCACTTTTAATTTTATATTACAGGGTTTCTGGTGGGTCTTAACTAGGTCCTAAAACACTTATTTCACTCTTCCATAACTTAAGGCCTTTAAAAGGTTTAATTGGAGTAAAACTCTTACATTTATAAAGTTGTAGCAATTTAATTTTTGATTTAGCATGTATACATGTATATATATATATATATAAGATATATATATATATATATATATATATAGAATATTTAATTAAGTTGAGTTTAATGCTTAAAACAAGACAAATATTTAAGTCCATAGTGGTGAACATTTGTTTTCCTGTTGAATTAAGTTGATTTTTCTGAGCACATTGGCAGATATTTGTCCTTGGTTTAATCATAAACTCACTATTGTGATCACTTTCTCAGAGAACAAGACTTTATATCTCATGTAATTTTGCTTCTCAAGTAAATGTATTTTGATTTAAGAATCTTTAGATATTTGCACTGGAAAAAAAGACACAATACTGAGGAAGAACATCAATTATTTTGCAGTGTGATCAGAATGTGCAGTAAAACATATATTCCATATTCTACTGGCTGGAAACAGAGCGTTTTTAATATATAAAATCAATATAAAAAGTGATGGAGATCATTTGGAAGTTGTATTTTCAAACGTTGAAGTGTTTCTAATACAACTCATTGTGTTCTCTCATTTAGAGACCATATTGACTTATTGTTTTCCCTTCAATCTTTACATTTTCTTTACTTGGTCTTAAACCCCCGGTTTCACAGATAAGTCTTAAGCTAGTCCCAGACTAAACTCATGTGTTTGAGCTGTCTCACTAAACATACTCGGCTCTGCATATCTTAAAATCTGTCAGTGTCACTTTGTTCTGTGTCAAGAGGCAGACCCTTTAGGTTTTCTTCTAAGGCATTTTGGTAAAAGTTGCTTTAAATATCTTAATTACTAGGCCTAGTCCTGGCTTAAGCTAAGCTCCGTTTGTGAACCCGGGCCAAAAAGTCGTACATTTACTTTCATAAAACCTGCAGAAACCCTGTTCCAGTAAATGCTGAAATTAACATTTGCTAAGATTAATACATGCTTTAGAAGTATGTTTCATGTTATCTAACGCATTTAACTAATGTTAACAAATGGAGCCTCATTGTAAAGTCTACAAATGTAAATGTTTTTTTACACTTCAGTAACAAACTATGAAGTTGTTCAAGAGTATTTTATGTCGCGTCTTTTCTGGCATTGGATACAAGTAACCAGTGTTGTGGGTAACGCATTACAAGTAACGCGAGTTACGTAATCAGATTACTTTTTTTCAAGTAACTAGTAAAGTAACGCATTACTTTTTAATTTACAAGAGAATATCTGAGTTACTTTTTCAAATAAGTAATTCAAATAAGTAAGCTTATTCATTTCACTTTTGGTGTGAAAAGGCTTTTATATTTGCCAAAAATACAACTTTTTATTTTAAAAACAGACAAGAAAGCCCTGTCCAGATTTAACTTAACGAAATGACCTAACGCCTAACTTTCCAAAAAGTAACTAATCACGGAATTATAGTCCTTTTTTTATGGCTTAACTCAAGTTATGTAATCAGATTACTTTTTAAAAGTAACTTTCCCCAGCACTGCAAGTCACCCACGTCTCAAAAATAAACGAAAAAGACTCTGAACTCTCACAGTGCTTTGGAGGGCTTCCCTGAGCGCGTCTGTAACCTCTGTGTGAACCGCTCTCGTCCTCCTGGAAAACCAGCACACAGAGTTTAGCCATTTCAGCTGAAGGTGAAAACAAACAAATGCTCACTTACTCCCCCGCTGAATAATGTCGGGTTTGCGTGCAGAACTGACACGGAGCAGGTTAAATACCTGTGTTGTTGTTTCTGGAGAAGGCAAGTGTCTAGTAAAAAGTTCACAGAATGATAAATCTCTAAGCCTCCCCGAACCCCAGCGCGGCCAAACACGCTAAATCACCGCGCTCCGCCAGCATTCCCTGATTTCTATCACACCTAAAATATTGCCGTCCGTCCCTATGCACAGCAACTGCCACTGTTTAGCCTGTCTAGCGAGACTCATTCTGGCTAATAATTAAATATTTTGGTGTCTGCGACTTTCTGGTTGTTAAAGCTATAAGGGCTCACTTAGTGCAGAATGGAAATATTTCATTAGAGTACTTAACGTCAGCTCAGCCGTTTTGCTGTCTGCACGTTTATCGAGTGTTTGAGCAGCAATACGTCTTTCCGAGACACAACGCATAGATTTCATGGAAAAAGCACAGAATAGGTAGTAATATATACATCTGGTGTTGAATTGCACTTGGCGGCTTACATTTCAAGTATTTGCCAAAGAAAACGGAGCAGAAGAACTTGTGAAAACAGAAGGATGTCCAGTGTGTTGCTCGCGTTAGCTTTATTAGTGTTAGGCAAACACGAGGACTAGCTCAAGACTTCATGCTTCACGATCCAAAACTAGTCCCAGTTTAACGTGTTGTGTTTCATTTATGAGTTATGCCTGGAATATGTCAGCGCGGGTCAAAGAAACGCAGGGCGACTGAATGTGTGAATGTGTTTATAGCTGTTTCTTCAACTACAGACACTTTTATGTCCAGCGGGCTTGTTTTTTTTTATTTTTGTCATCAGTCTTTTACCATACTATTGTCTTTTATTTTTACTACTTTTCAAAAGCCTTTTACATAGAGATTTTATTATTTTGCAATTATTTCAGTATTTCAATACCAAAATTTCATTTTTAATGTATTTTAAAAATGTATTTTAAGCTAAAAATACATAATTAAAATATAAGTTAACACTATGATGATTTAAATGAAGAATGCATCAACTGACATAACCTATAAGCATAAACATAAACTGATTCAATAGTAATTTTCTGAAAAGTATTTATTTATTTATTGTTTGTATGTTTGTTTGTTTGTGGCATCATTCCACTGCAACCGATATTTAATCCCCAAAACAGTTTGTTTCTAAAGTTAGTGTAACTATTTAGCAAATAAATATTGGTTGTGAACAAAATGTTTTGTGAAAAGTGTGAAAATACAGTTTAAATGTGTGTATTTATGAAGAAAAAAAAACATGCTTGTTAGGAAATTATCATTAGTAAAACTAGTCTGTCATTTTATTCCAGAGTTTATCCAGAGTTCACCAATTTGAGTGAAAATTATTAATATTATGACCAATATTTCATCCCCAAAAAGTTTAGATCTAACTAATGTACCAGGAAATATCACTTATATCTATATATATTATATATATATATCTAGCCTCAAACATCAAAAGTTTCCTAAGACCTAAACCCCAAATGCTCTTTTCTTATGACTATATATATCTCTTATATTTTATATAATCTTTGTTTGTGTGTCATTTACAATCAAGCTTGTGCAGAAAGCATGCAAATGTAATTTAATTGTGTTTTTATGATAGAGGAAAAATGCTACTATTCCAAAAGTGTTAAAACATATAAATTCCACCAAAGAATTAACGATCATTAACTGTATAAACTGTTTCAATATTTATTGTATTCAAATGATTTGGAATATCATGACCAATATTTCATCCCTAAAAAGTTTTGTGTAACTATTTGCAAGGAAAACGAGGAAATACCACCTGTGAAAAAAATTAGTAGTGTGTGTTTGATTTACAATCAAGCTCTAATTGCTGAATGTTGAAAATTTACTTAATTCATGATACAGTAGTTAATGAATAGAGGAAAATTCTAGTTTTGTTTAATTTGATCTATTAGGACCCACTTTATATTAAGTGTCCTTAACTGCTATGTACTTACATTTAAATTGATAATTTTATACAGTGGACTTATTGTGCACATACATACAACAATGATACAACTCATTATTCTGTTATTAAGTACATGGTATTTAAAGACACCTAATATAAAGTGGGACCCGATGATGATTGGAAATGGAGTAAAATAAACATAAACTCTTTCAATATTTATTATGACATTTTTGATGTCATTTCCACCACCCTAGCGAGAGTGTGAGCAGTGTGTTTGAGGCTTTTAGGTCCAAACCCGGCCGTATCTCAGCTGAAGCGAACATTTCTGCAGTCTCCGGTTTGCGTGTGTTGGGTTTTTAGCATGCGTTTGCTGAACCCTGAGTGTTATCAAGAGTAATGCGGTAAATTCCTGGCACTGATAAGTAAAGCAGCTTAGGATTATCTTCAGACTCAGGAGTGAAGTTAAGAGCAGCTCCCCCCCCCCCCCCCTCCCCTCTCTCGCTCTGTCACTGTATTATTTCTTCGCTCGGGCTCGCTCTCCATTAGTGTCAGCCGCGGTGATTATCCAAGCAAAGCAATGAGGGACGGCAGATAGATGAGGTGTCTTTATTCTCTCGCTCTGTAGATCTCGCGAGCGCACCTATCTTCTGAAGAGAGGCCAGAAATAATGAGAGAGTCCAGCAGACGCGTCTCTGTTTTTCTGTCATATTACAGTGCGCTTGTTTGTTTATCCGAGCTGGATCTATATTTCACGTTTTAATTGAATTACTGTGATACGGACTAAAAGCTCCCGCTCTAATAACATGCCAATTACAACAAAGACCTACTTAGAATAAATATGAATATAATGCTGTAATTTATGGCTTGAAACACAAACCGGACCAGGTTCCCTTGACACCATTGATTATTAATTGGAGCCTCAGCCTCAAGGGCCAATTAAACGGGGCCATTTAGGAGCGTCCGGAGGAAGTTAATGGGCATTTGTCAAAGGAATGGCAAACCACTTACCTCCATGGTCTTATATCAACAGGAAATCCAATAGATATTCCCTGACATAATGAATGCCACATATTTGAGCGCTGCCGTGGCTTTATTGAAAACAAGTTATGATTTCTAAAATGGATAGGTCAGCCGTACGGCTGCGTTTGCGTTTGAAGAGTCAATTTATTTAAGTGACCTTCTCGATGATGTACAGGCCCGGCGTTTGTGTTTCTCAGGCATTTGCATAGAAGTGTGCTTAACATCTCTACTGTAATGAATCCTCACTCTCTCAATTCATTAATGGACCCGAGTCCTGCTCCCGTAACATATGTTCTGTAAATATGCATTGATTTATTTCAACCTCTCATAATGAAGCTTAGAGGAACGCGCAGCGCTTGATGGATGAGTTGCGGACTGTAAACTATAACTCAGAGAACGTACATAAACTTCAACTGGCCTTTACCGTAAAAGCGGCCGTTTCTCAGATCGCCTCACTCAGTGTGACACCTTAGCAAACCGAATTCATTCAAACATGTTTGAAAACAATCAGTATTCGTGCCTGAAATTAGACACTTCGCCAGTAAGTTTCAGAGTAGTTTTTAGAAAGTTTTTAGAAGTTCTCGTTCAAAAAAGAATGCATTTAAAAAATGCAAAATAGAAAGTATTTGTGGCGCTGGAGTTGCAGTCCGAAAGAACATCATTGATGTGAAATATAAAGTGTTTTATTGAACCTGAACCACACTGTGGCACTAACCATTTAAAGCAAAGAGTAAAAGTTTTCATTCAGAAATTAATGCACTTAAAATTAATTGAGAAAAAAAAAAAACATAATGCCAAATGCTAAGAAGTATGTGTAACTGGAGTTGCAACCTAAAATATACATAGTATTTTTATTGCATCTAAACCACACTGTAACACTAAGCATTTAAATAAACTTGCATAAATACATATTGGGTTACACTTTATTTTGAGGTGTCCTTGTTACAGTGTTAATTAACTACATGTACTTACTGTATGGTTAGGGTTAGGATTAGGGTTACTTGCATGTAATTATGCATAATTAATTGTTATTATAATAGTAGGTACATGTAACACGTGTAACAAGGGCACCTTCAAATAAAGTGTTACCAAATAGTGTGTAAAAGTTTTCATTCAGAAATGAATTCACTTAAAAATATTTTGAAAAATAGTAAAAAAATTATGCAAAATGCAATGTAACTGCAGTTGCAACCCAAAATACAAAATCTGCATTGTGTTTGTATTACACCAAAATCACATTTAAAGAACATTATATGAATAAATAAATATAAATATAAGTTAATGTAATACGTGGAGCTGGAGTTCCAACCCAAAAGAATGTCATTCAATACAGTGCATTTGTATTGCACCCAAACCAACCTCTAACACAAACCATTTAAAGATAATGATATAAATAAATGTATATATTTGTATGAACTTCTGGTGACTTTTGCCATCAATTCATATTTAAATGAAAACAATGGATTTTTATTCCTAGATTTGAAGGGGTTTATCTAGTGTATATATTTATAGGTATTTGTGTACATGAACATAACCTGTATTTTGAGCACACACGTGTGTTTGTACACGCGAGCTCAGCCCGAGCGACGTTCCCCTTGTTATTCTCCAGCAGCTGGTCTAGATCACTTCTACAAGCATGCAGCTCATTTACTTATCAAATGAACAGTTAAGGCTGTGTAAATAAACGCACGCCTGACTGATTCCCAGTCTTGAAAACCTATCCAAACCTAATGTCTCCGAGAGATCATTCATTACGATGCAGACGGTGTGTGTGGCTCCGCTGCAGGCGCACAATCATCCAGATCGACACATTTCGTTCTCTTAAGAGCTACTCGCTTTGTTACTCGGCGTACTATTTGTCAGTCGCTGTGCTCTGAAAGTGCTGCCGCTTGAATGACTGCCTCAGTGTTGCTCGAAAGCTGATGCATAGGTAAATAAAACGGTGGGAGTTAACCAGTGGGAGTTTAAACTGTCGAAAGTTAAACGTTTCCTCAGAAACGACACTCGTGAGCGGCAGCGCTGCTTGTCATGTGAGTGAAATAGGATTTCGGTGGTGGAAGAGTGAACTGCTCCTTTGGGTGGACGTCATAAATTCCAGCTAATCATTTCTCCAGCGCTGCACTCTGTTTGTTTAAGGCCCGGGTCGTTCCCAGCATGTTAAAGATAGCAGCAATAAGCGTTTTATTGGCCCTCGTGGATAACAGCCTTCTGCTCCTCAGCCTCTCGACATGAAGAATATGAGCACAGTGAAAATCCATAAAAAGCACATGTAAAAATTATCTGCTTAACTTCTATATATAGCCCATTTCCACTGGTTTCCACGCTGAAACAACAGCACCGAACTCCGAGTCCTTTAAAATGGGTGATTTATTCTTTACGAGGTGATGTTAACATAAGCAGGAGGAGCGGCGTCTCTGCTCACAGCGTAAATGCATAGAATCCGTCAGAGCCACAATAGTAGCAGCCGGTCTGAGGACGCGAGCGCTCGAGTGCAAATGAGCCAAACGAACTTTAACACTGCAGGAAACCAGGCTCTCGATCAGTCATGGCGTGCATGAAGACTGTCAGAGAAACTTTTTAAAGGTTTTGCCACTGGAGGCCCACGTGCACAAAAATGTACCACATGAATCGTAATAATACTTAAGCAAATAATGTGTATTTGTACATTGGAACACAGACTTTTATAGTTTCTCAATCACTCTGGCTCACTTTCTCAAAATAGATTTGATTTTTTCCTCAAAATGATACGATCAGATAAATCAGATTTCTGAGCAGTTAGTTTCTTGTTCACACCAGGTTTGAACTGCGTGATTATTTACAGGGGTTTACAATCATTGCCCAATACTTAGGTCACTTTTTCAAAACTCTTCACGTAGTAAAGCACAACAGCATATGTGTGGGCCAAACTGTGGATCATTTTCCACTGAATTATTGAAACATGAACTCTTTTCTCTCCTTCTGACACAAAAAACACAGAAACTCAATGTACCTGCAGGCCAATTTGCACGTTTACATACTCTTTCAAGACCGTTAAACTGCAGTTCAAATCCTCATATAATACAAAACTGAATATGACTGCAATTTGCTACAGTAATAGTGAGTCTAATTTTTGTTTTGTAAAGACATTTTACAGTAGAAAACACATTTACTAGCTACCATTCAAAACATTGTGCCCATTGAGCCACACTTATATATAAATAACAGAAAAGGAATCAAATACTAAATCAGTCAAATAGCACAAAAAAAATAAAAATACACGCATAATGCACTGTACAAAATGATTTTTCGAAGTTAAATAAACCAAAGATTATTGGAGTGTGTTTTACAATAAAATGTGACCTGTGCTGGCAAAATGAGTCACAATGAGCACATTTTCAAAAATTAGTTATTTTATGTTCAGATTCTCCATTAAAAGAGCTTCAGAATTACATATGATTTGTTGGAATCAGATGAAAAATGACTGAGCTACACCCGTTTGATGTCGACAGAGTCAGCAAAGCTAATTTTGAGAAAAATCGAGTTCAAGTTTTCTGAAGGTTCCCAAGCAAAATCACTGAAACGTTGCGTCTTTTCCTCCACTTCTTTTCTTAATAATAATTACTATATTAATAATCACAATATAGCTATTTTTTATTTTATCTTTGTTATTATAAATAAAAACAGATGCAAAATATCGACAGGACAAAAAAACAGTAGAACAAATATAAGAAAGAAACAAATGATGCATCACCTTTTTCATTTTACATCTAAACAAAAGCATTCAAGAAAATCAAATAATCAAATGCAAAAATCCCTTTAGTGTGTTCATTACAAATAAACTGATTATTAAAACTACAAAAGCAGTTCAATCAGCGAGTGACTCCCTCTTTTCTTTTATTGTCAGATTCACAGTCATAGGTGGCCTATATTGGATTACTTCAGGAAAAAACATGAGTAAGTCTTTTTTTATTAACCTACTTGTATTCGTTTTCACATAACTTGTACACATTTTACTAGTTAGACTTTCTCCAAATTATAATTCCTGACTAAATGTATAATCATGTGAAACATTATGAAGTTTCATTCACCACATCTAAATTTCATGATGCCAGGATGTTTTTTTATGTTCTGTAACAGACAGAAATATGATATAAAAGTTATATGAGTTATAATGTTACTAGCCTAGTGTCAGTAAGAATGATTAGTCAAAACTTGTGATGGGATATTCTCTGTTCATGTATATAGCCATATATGTTTATAACTATATTTTTTGGATTGTATAGGCCTACATGCAAAGCGTGCTTGTGTTTATGAATGTAACTAAGGTTCTGTTCATGAATATCTGCTCTGGTGTTAATATTTTGAATGTGTTATACCTGTGTTTTATGGAGTAATGACGCTGAAATGTTTGAAACTGTTTTAATTTTGGTTTAGGACTGCGGCTGCATCACCGGCATCTTGCAGAAGAAAGGCACACGCATGTCGTTCAGTTTTGAGTTTGCTGGAAAATCCTACTGAGTAAGTGTACGGTATAGTAATTGTATTATTCCTAGAATATGTGGTAATATTATTTGTGGTTGATAGTGTTAAAATGTAAGAATTGGCATTCTGTTTTCTCATGAAGTATGCATACTATACTAAGGTACTGTGGGGAATACACCACTCTTGCATTCACCTGCATCTCTCAAAGGAAGGGGGCACTCGTTCACTTTTCCAACTCTGTTTCAGAAGTGTGCATTCACTATTTTACAGATGTTACTTTCATTTGATTTAGTTACTTCGTGGTGAAATATGTTTGCTATGTGGTAATTGTGTTCTTTGTTTAGATAAATTAGTACTAGTATCAGTGAACATCATAATAATGTTAATAATGTAGTTTGTGTAAACAGCATGCTTGCTTTTTTATTTCAGATGTGAGAATAACAGTGCAAAAGAACCTGTTGCAAAGAGAGCCAAAGCAAATAAGCAGCCACTCGGTCATGGAAACCAGAGACTGACGTTGACATGTTCCACAGGCTCTGAGATTCCTGCCCCGCACAAGAGCCTGGACCACAGCTAAGACCATGTGATGCACACACTCCCAAAATGATGTGATAGTTATATATATTCTAAATAAACTACAAACAAAAAAATAGATACATTTCTTTTTCCTCATTATTTCTTGTAGCAATTCCCTCTCAGTCACTCACATGACAGGTCATTATGCAGCTCATTATGCTGCCTTTGGCTTCTCATGTGTGAATCACTCATTATACATGACCATTAACGCCCCCTCGCATATTCCTTTTCTAAACAAAAAGTGTCTTAGAAAATTTAAATCAATATATTGTTTTCTGTGAGTGAGTAAACAAGATGATTTTCACATCATTCTGAAGCAAAAACTCTAGACTTCAAGATCAGTTCTCAATAGTCCTGTGAACAAATGTTCTGTATGTGTTTTATGGCCTTATTTCAGTGACTTTAAATTTTTTGTTTTTCACTAAGCATGCATAAACTTTGTTTTCTCAAAAACACAAACATGTGGGCTATTTTCATGCTGCTCGTGTATTATTTTAGCCCAGTTTGTGCTGATTATGGTGCTACTAAACATAGTCATTAAAATGTTTATTAGCAACTGAAAAAAGCACAAATGTCAGGACATGTCAAAACTTCTCCAGGGCCCAAAACACCCTCAGACCCCAGAGGGTTTAGACCCACTGTAGTGCACGGATCTAATATAATGTTTCACAACAGATGTTTTTTCCCAAACGGTCACTTAAGACATAACAGATTATGTTTGCGTGAATACTTAAATACTGTAATTCTGTGTATATGTATATTTATCGGGATTGCGCGCTTTGGATGACAGTCAGCGTGAGATGCTTTGTGTTTTATAGCATTGTGTAAAAAAGCAGAGGCTCAACTAGCGTGGAAGGACGGTAATGAGGACGTGATTGTGAGAGAGTCTTCCCGAGGGGAGCCGCTCAATGCCGTGGTTCGATCACTCTTTCCATTTCCTCTGAGTGAGCTGTGGGACGTTTCAGCGGCGGAAGCTGCTCTGTGATTCACATTTGCTCTGCTGCACAATATGGCTTTTTTTGCCTGATTTAGAGGAAGAAGGAAACGAGGCATTCATTCCAGTTCTTATAAGTTGAGCTAAACGCCGCTCTAATGGGTCTGAGGAGATCGAGCCGTCCTGAAGGGGATTTGGGACCTCTCTAGAATCCAGCAGCCAAATGAGAAATAAAGCACACAGGCCTGAAGCTTGGCTTCATAAAGGCTCATAAGTGCTCACTTCTCACCAGATTAAAGCCCTTCTGTACTTTAAAGATGGGGAAGTAAAGCTGTCAGATATTTTGGAAACTTTCAGCCTGATATATTTGGCACGTTTCTGTTTTTCAGTCACTCAGGATCTCTCAATGATCAGACTCGCCAACACTTTTATACATTAATAGAATAGTTCACCCAAAAATGTAAATTTGCTGAACATGTCCTCACCCTCAGGCTATCCAAGATTAGGATGAGTTTGTGTTTCTTCATCAGATTTGTAGAAATGTAGCATTGCATTAATTGCTCAGCAATGGATCCTCTGCAGTGAATGGGTGCCGTCAGAATGGAGAAAGGGTTATTATTGATTATGGACTCATGATTTGACTAGAATCAACCGTTTGACGTTAAAAACGTCTTGATGATGGATTAGTTTCAGCTTTTGTCTTCTCCAGATGTTAACTGATGGACTGGAGTGCTGTGGATTATTGTGATGTTTTTATCAGCTCTCATTCTGACGGCACCCATTCACTGCAGAGCATCCATTGCTGAGACACTGATGCAGTGCTGCATTTCTACAAACCTGATGAAGAAACAAATTACATACAGAAAAATTTCATTTTTGGCTGAAATATTCCTTTAATGTTTAGACTGTTAAAATGAATAATCACTATGATCTCTATATGTGCATAAATCATTTGATCAGAGCTTCAAATCACAACCTGGCCACTTCTGTCTGAAAACAAACAGTATCATCTTTATATTCACAAAGACGGCTGGCAAATTAGATGGAAAGTAAATTGACTTGTTCATAATACTAAAAATGTGCACTCAGTAAAGATAAAGATAATAAAAATCAATATGACCCTGATTAAGATAAAACCCTCTGATGAATAATGTGATTAATCATAATTGATCAACTTCTCTAATAATTAGAAATTATTTTTGAATATGCATTTCATCTATTAAAGTGATGAAGGCTTTTGTAAACAACTGGCTGATTTACATAATTCATTGATTTTAAAGCCACTAACTTGATTGAAGAGAATTTTTGCCTTCTGAGTGAAGCTCCAAACTGCAGAACAAACAAGACCGGGTGTGTTTATTGAAGAAAGAGAGAGCGTTTCTCCCTCGGAGTTTCAGGATGTTTGCTTTCAACCTGTTCTTATGATGTAGCAGCAACTTTAAAGCATGTGTAAGACATCAACACAATCATCTTATTAGGGAAACTCGTCTTAAGATGCATCAGGAACACATCTGACTGTTTTTATCGTCTCCACTGGACCGATATGTTTTTTTTCATTCTCTAAAACTCAACACTGACACACATTAATCAGTCTGTGTTAATGACTGTGTTCCTTTCATCTGTAGCTGACTGATGTATTAAATTAAGTCCCATGTCATTAGCTGGGATTTTAAAGTTAAGGGACAAACATCTACTAATAAGGCAAAAAGAGGCCATCCCGCAACATCACAGGAGTCGTATTTTACACTGCAGGGACACGCGGCACTCGAGATGCTGTCGCATTTGTGCTGGTAGAATCTCATTTTGTTCTCCCTCTGTTGCATCTGCTGCTCCTCGAGCGTTATGATGAATTTAGCTGATAGTTTCAGAAATTAATTTTCCAGGCTTTCCAGGCATTTTGCTATTCTGTCCTCCAGGATTGGAAAGTATGAGCACAATTTGATATCAAAGTTTATAATTCTGTATCTGTATATTTGTAATTCTATATCAAGAGTTATTTTTGTTAAAAACAGTTGTAAATTTTTTTTTAAAATTTTAATACTAAAAACATATTTTTCAAAGTCGTAGGTAAAACAAAGATTATTGGATAATTAGTTACAAGAAACTATTATTTTTGTTATTCTGCTTTATGATTAATTCAATGTGTTACTTGCTGTTTATTTGTGAAATTCACTAGCAATTTCTGAGTGAAAATAGTTTCTACTCCTTTTATTTATTTATTTACTTTCAGTGTACTCTATCCCAAAAATTTTGCAGTCACAAGATTTTTTTTTTTTAAGAAGTCTTCTGCTCACCAAGGCTGCATTTATTTTATCAAAAATACAGTGAAAATAGTAATATTTTGAAATATTATTATAATTTAAAATAGCTGTCTTCTATGTGAATCTCTGTTAAACTGTAATGTATTTCTGTGATGCGCAGCTGTATTTTCAGCATCATTCCTCCAGTCTTCAGTGTCACATGATCTTCAGAAATCAGTATAATATGCTGATCTGCTGCTCGATAAACATTTCTGATTATTATCAATGATAAAAACAGTTTTGCTGCTTCATGTTTTTGTGGAAACTATGATACATTTAATTTTTTCAGGATTCAGATGATTAGAAAGTTCAAAAGAACAGCATTTATTTGAAATAGAAATCTTTTGCAACATTATAAATGTCTTTCCTGTCACTTGTGATGCAGTTTAATGCATCGTTGCTGCATATAAGTATTCATTTATTTAAAAAAAAAAACATCTACTGCAGTATAAACTCTACAGTAAAGAAAAAAAAAATATCCAGGCTGACGCATTTCTGCTGCCCTGGAAGCACTGAGATCTGTAACACTCTTCTGTGGAGCTGTCCGCTGTGAATACACTGCAATCAGTAAGAAAAAGTATGATTTTCTCAGCTGTTCTAAAAATCGTTCTGATCTAGTCTTTTCAGTTTTCTGATGTGAAGGGAGGCGGCATAGTAAAAGATGGTCAGAGAGAATAAATAATGACAAATGCATGTGTGAGGAGAGATATCTCTCTTTGTTGAGAGAATCGTCTGCAGTCAAATTAATTAGCTCTCAGCATCCTGTCAGCTCCATATGGCCCTGCAGCGAGGAGCCGATGCTCCAGCCTGTGCTAATGTGCCTCGGCTCCAGTAAAGCACCCTGGCACTTTCCCCAGCATCCCTGTCCAAGTCCTCCCCATTCCTGTGGGCCCACCAGCCGACAGTCCATTTATAAATCATCACCTGCCTCAGAATGCCACCCATCAAACCAAATAAGGAGCCGGTGCTAAGCGGCCAGCTAACAGCGCAGCTCCTGAGCCATCGTGTGATTGCAGCATCTCGCGAGGCGTTTTCTCCCCGAGTCTTTGGCCAGGAAAGAGCTGTTGGACTACAGATGAGGTCGTGGAGGTGATCTCGAGTCCAAGCGAGTAACAACCATGGCTTTTATTTAGCTGGTGCGGCGCTCTTTTGCAGTGCTGTTGACAGGCCGGCTGTATCTTCATAGACACGCTGCTGGAACCTCTCGTATGTAAAGCTGATGTCAGCCATAAAAGTTAACAAGCAAATCCATTGTTTTGTATCAAGCGAGGCGAAATGCAAATCAGTCTTTCTCTTAAATATAGTGGCGGTATACATTATGTGACCGTTATTAAATGTGGTCAGAATCTGTTGTTGGACCAAGCCAACCGTTAATTCAAGTATCAGTACTGAGAAAGAAAAACCTTCCTGCAATAGATTGCAATGCAGTCATTCCTGGATAATAAATGCATGTTGTTTACTGTTGTAATATTAATAAACTATAAGAATGTTTAATCGTTTTATTTCGACTTCATGAGTTCAATTCGTTAACAGTGCACTGGGTATCATGAAATAGCAATAAACATTCTAACATTTCAAGTATAAATTCACATCCCTTATGAAAAAGAAATACACTTGTGCATACTTTTAAAAATAGTATTTATACTTTACAAGAATATACTTAAGTGTGAACTGAATGTGATGTTTCACACACCTTGCATTTTAATTGAAAATGTATAGTTTGAATTTAAATTAAATGCAATTAGCTGAACTTTAGAGTGCTTTTGACCCACTTAAGTAGGACTTAAGCACATCTTTATACGTAATTTCATAATGACTTCTATTGTCTTTGAAATATGGTTAAAGTGTTACTGCTGAATGTGCTGACAAGCATTTATGATCAACTAAAATATACCTTAATGATATTTCTGTTGGAATCTGGATGTCGTGTATTTACATATATTTCTAATTACCCATTAATAATGATGATGTTGAAATGAAAACGCATTAACATTAAATGTAATATCAAATAACACACTAAAGTTAAAATTAAAATTAAGTATTTTACATGTGCTTTAGTATGTTAGTGAAAATAAAAGCACTTCTTTAAAACATGACAAACGATTATTAAATCATGATGATTTAAAATGTACTTTAAATGAAATGTTTCAATTGACATTATCACAAAGTGCACTTTTTTAAAAGTCTACTTAAGTGTGTTAAGACACATTAAAGTGTCTCTGTTTAAGTCACTTGAGTTGCCTTTTACTTCATTAATAGTATATTATCTGCAAGTACCTTAGTTAAAAAAATATTTACTTTTAAGATTTGAAGTGTGTAGTGTAAAAAAATACTACTGAACTAAATTAACAGTAGCATTGATACTGTATGTATACTGTATAAAGGCAGTAAAAATGCTGCTGCATTGTTAGTTCATGATACCAAATATATTCAGAAATGTTAAAACAATTGTGCAAAGTGTTGTCGTGTGAAGTTCTGAACGTGCATATCTGAAAGCAGTGCTGACTGGTCAAATGGTTTAATAAAAATATGCATTAACTATTAATTAATTAAATTAATATGCATTCACTTCAATGAATTACTGAACTTAAGGAATAGTCTGCCCAAAAAAGAAAATCCTCTCATTATTTATTCTCCCTCATGTTGTTTCAACCATCATAATGGTTCTTTTTTTTTTTTTTTTTTTTTTTTACATTCTGTGGGATTGTTATCTATCTTTGTGCAGTTCTTCTCTATACACATCAGGTCTGGACTATTTGCTGAGTTGCATGGACAAATGGTCGTTTTGAAGCTTTTGAATGGTTTTTAAACGTAACAAACATGTTATGTGTATGGAAAGGATGTTCTTCTGAAAATGTCACATCATACATGTTTGGAATGACGTGAGGATGAGCAAATAAAGACCGAATATTCATTTTTGGGTGAACTGTCCCTTTAAACGGTAACTCTATCAGAACTTGTGCTTTATTGCAGATCACTGCAGGAACTTTGTGATGGGTTTGTGTGTGGCGAGGCCGATCCTCTCATCTTTCCACAGGGCCTCTACACACCTTCACCTCATGCTAACGCTGTGTGCTTTCAAAACCTAACGCAGTTATGAGCACCAAACCATGTAATGTGGCACGCTCTCCAATAGACCCTAACCTGTCATGGAGGAGCCTTATATGTTCACACTGAGGAAAAATCAGTTCTCCATTATCCAATTGTAAAAATGAAGGCTTTATGAGTGTAGCTTTCAGTGCAGAACAGCTCCTGAGGGCCCATAGCCCAAAGAAAGATCATTATTTTAACAGAATTATTCTGTGATGGAGTATCAGTACATCTTAACACAGACTCCAACACATTCTCTCCTCAAGGCAAAGATACTGAGATTAAAGCTGGCACACTAATTCAGAGAAAGCTCGGGCTGTATATGAAACGCTCCTCGCAGTGTTTAAATCAAACTGAAGCTTCCTTTCTTGTTCCGAAAGGCTGAAAACCCAGCCTTTTAGTCTTCAGTATTCAATAGTATAGCGTATGCAAATATTATTGGTTGATTGATCTGTGGAGCAGCCTAATATTATTAGAATTAGTTTGAATAACGTCTGACGGAAAATTTAAAATGGCATATGCATTTAGTGACTGATGAGGAGTTTAATAGAAATTATTGCTTCAGAAAGCAAGTCATCGATAGTTGTCTGAGGGAAATCGATTGAATTGATTGGCTGAATTATGTTCCACTTCAGATGCAACTGTAAAACTGTTCAGCTTGAGCCACGAAGAAATGAATAAGAAAATGGAGGGACACTATTGTCATTTGCACCTACATCTGTCCGGTTAGCAGGGTCAGTGAAGATCTACCTAATCATCGTTTAAAGTACTTCAGCTACAGTCAAGCTGAGCTGAAACCGTGAACTGATTGATTCATTTTGTGCTGTGTTGGAAATGCTTGAACTAATTTGGCGTTCTTGGTCAAAAATGACTGGCCTACAAAAATGCTAACATTTCTTGTATATATATTATTACAAAAAAAAAAAAAAAAGTAGTTACACTTTATTTTATGGTGTCCTTGTTACAGTTCAATTGCGCATTTACGTGTTGAGTAATATTAATTAACTACACTTATGGTTAGGGTTAGGATGAGGGTTTGGATTGGGGTTAGTTGCATGTAATTATGCATACTTTATTGTTATTACTATAGTAATTACATGTAACAAGAACTGCGTAAAATAAAGTCTTACCACATATTGGATTCAAACTATTTATTTGAACTGATTGATCATAGGCCAATGAAAGCATCGACAGAAATCGGCATTATTTGTGGATAGTTTTAGCAATGTTCACTCAAAACTGAGGAGCCTAAGAAAACAAGTTGATAAAAAGATCGAATCCAAGATTTGGTATGGGGGAAAAACAGAAAAAAAATGTATTTATTTGTTTGTTTGTTTATGAATGACTGGGAACACTGGGAAGTGTATCACGGTTACAAAAAATGCACAAATTAAGTCATACTTTTAGTCGGATGCAATAACATTAACTAGTTTTCAGGAAAAATAAAATCCTCTCAAGTTCCAAAGGACCGGGAGAACAACATGAGGGTTAAAAAATGATCAAAGGCACAATTTTTATTTATTTATGAATTGTTTTCTGGCACAATACACTGGCATTTTTGAAGTGACTGAACAAACATAATTAGGCTGATAATATTTGGAGATACGTTTGGAGAAACTTTACATCAAAAACTACTGTTCACTGAAAACTATTTTCACTTAGAGATTGCTTAGTAAATTTCACAAATAATGGCAAGTAACACATTGAATTAAATGTGAAATTGTGAAGTAAAAAGACATAAAAAAAGCATAATCCAATAATCTTTGATTTGTTTGCAGTGTTGTGATAAACAGCAGCATTTAGCTAATATTCTACTATAGAAAACAGACACTAATGCAGCATTTTCCTACACAGTTTTTTTCTCGGGAAAAGTGCACTCTAGTTACACTGTTTTAAAAACAGCTGGGCGTCTATCGCAGGTTGTTAAATTTACTGAAATGTGCTGCTGTAGAATTTAAATATGCACAAAACCATTGTTCAGCATTATTGTCCTTGCATAAAAACATGCACGTGTTTTTATTTGAGCGTGTGTGTCAGATCTTCTTTGCGGGCCGCTGGAATTACGCCTCAGCAGAGGGTTTGCCCTCCCGTCCCAGACAGGAGCATGTCGCCGCCAATCACCCCCTGCTCTGTCACTGTAGCTGGTGTAAGCAATTGGCCCTCATCCGCCCTGGAGTGGACACAAGCATCAGAGTGATGGAGCCGCCTAATAACACCTGACACAGCAATACAGCATGCCGTGATCTCTCACGGCCCGGCAGGGGAGGCAGATAGAGAGCGAGAGAGAAACCAGGCCCTGCTCTGAACACAGATTACGTCTGCTTTTGAAGAGTGACAACATGTGGTGCAGCGGCTCAGGGAAAGAAAAAAAAGGTGGTACAGGGATTGAGACGTCCACACAGTCTGAGGCTCATGACCTTTTCCTTAACCTCGAGAAGTTTTCATTTCTTCTGCCTCTACTTCACAATCACTGCTGTGATATGACAAATAATACAGTAGCAATTCGTACAGAATTCAAACGATGTTCGGTCGTCATTATGAGTTCATCACATTTTATGCTGACTTTAAATTTAAAACGACGTGTCAGTGTCATTTTTGTATTATTTATATTCTATTACAGTATTATTCATATTTTTAATTGGTCTTTATTTTATGTTTTGAGTTTTCGTTTTTAGTTTAATTTTAATCATTTTGTTAAGTGCTTGTCATTTTTTAGCATTTTAGCTTTAACCTATTTTGGTTTTAGTTTTTTAGTAATTTAATTGCTTTAACTTATTTTATTTCAGTTAGTTGCCAATGCAAATTTTCTAATTTTCTTACATTTACATTTTTCATCCAGTATTTATAATTGTGACCCTGCAGCACAAAAGCAGTGTTAAGTCGCTGGGGGATATTTGTAGCAATAGCCAACAATACATTGTATGGGTCAAAATTGTCCATTTTTCTTTTGGATATTAAGTAAAGTTCATGTTCCATTAAGATATTTAGTAAATCTCCTACCGTAAATATATCAAAACTAAATTTTTGATTAGTAATATGCATTGCTAAGAACTTCATTTGAACAACTTTAAAGGTGATTTTCTCAGTATTTAGATTTTTCTCGCATCCTCAGATTCCAGATTTTCATATAGTTACATCACTGGATAGCTTATTTATTCAGCTTTCAGATGATGCATAAATCCCAATTTCGAAAAATTGACCCTTATGACTGGTTTTGTGCTCCAGGGTCACATTTTAGTTTATTTCAGCTTTATTTTAATTATTGTAAACATTGTTTAATAGTTTTTAGTTAACAATATTAACGCTGAAAATTGTAATACGATTGATACCAGCAGCTATACGTTCAATAAATGTATTAATTTTAACAACTGGAAATGTTTTTTTAAATTTTTAAATTGGCAATTTTTCATCCCTCTGAAAGCAGTATCCCAGCGGTATTATTGCTCTGTGTTATAGTTATGTTGGAATTTGCTCTTCTATTGATGTGAACATGCCTTAACTGTAGCAACTTCAGTATTAATATGGCATGCATGAGTATAGAATTAAACCCGCAGTGCGTCCGATCAGAATTTGGGCCCAGAACTCTGAAATGAGTTTGACACAGAACAGCTTTGGCTTTGAGAAACATGTGGATGCCTCTTATACGTCTAATATTTCCGAGCTCTTCTCTGAGCAGTGCTTTTGGAAAGCGTTTGGGCATTTCTGTGCACATGTGCAGCCAGCGAAGAGGCCACTGGATGTTTGGTGCCAGGTGCACATTAAACACTCGCCGAGTCTGCCCAATCTTTGCTGTTAACCGCGGGGAATCGCGCACATGGGAAAGTTCTCATCTCCACTCTTGCATTCAGAGATATGTAACAATACAATACATGTAACTCATTTAACAACGGGCCCCTGCGGTGCAGATCTGGACGACTTTACAGTAAATCTGCGCTCTGGGTTCATGCAGTCAGACGGTGGCCTCTTGCCAGGCCGAGCGTCCAAACTCAGACGACATCAAACGGTGGGGACGGTCCACGTGTCGTATCTGACGCTGCCAGCTGACAGCGATCATCGACCCCGGAGCAGATGTTGCTTGTAATAATCCACGCTTGAGAGAGAGGCATGCATGCCAGGTGGGGAAGCCGGGATGCTCTCGAACTCGCTCGCTCGCCTTCCTCACAAAACCCTTTTTGGCCCTCTTGTAAAACAAAAGATGCTTTGAGGTATTGGGTTTCATCAAAACAAAGAGCGAGGGAGTGGAAGGGGGGCGGTCAGCGCAGACTTTAGAGGCACAGACACCCGTTAAACAGCGAGGAACCGAGGGGGAAACGGGACAGTGAGGGTAAGTGACACCCAAGGGTCCGCAGGTCCGGAGAAGACCATCAAAGTGAGGTAAGAGCGGGCTTGAGCGCACGTAGGACGGGTTGTGACCGTGACAAACTATCAAAAAGGGCGCAGAAAGGCACAGAGACTCGTGTCGCCACGCCGGAGTCCCTTGCGCAAGGGCGCAGCTACTGTTACCGGCTGCTAATGGAGCGCTGCTATTTCGGTGGCATTGATTGACTGCTGGCTTCCTCTGAGTGAGCAACTTCTCAAATCATGAGAAAATGGATCATAAGCACTACGAGGAGGCACGCCGGAGCGAGATGAGAGAGGATCTGGGGTGAGGAGCGAGTAGAGAGAGGTGGAGATTTGGAAATGGCTCTGCTGTCGAGGAGGAGGAGGAGGGATGGATGTGTGGTTCTTCCTCTGGCCTTTAGGAGGCGCAGTGCTTCCACTCCACAGACGTCTGGATTGTTGTTTCTGTAAACACAGGGACTGCTTTTAAAGAACTTCCAGAGCCTCTTCATGCTGCTTTTATTTATAAAAAAAATACTACTTAATTTTTGTTGCTTTGCACATTATGCATTGGTTTTTAGGACTGTGATCATTTAAGATTCTAAGAATATGACTTTAATCATGTTTTAAAAATCAAATGCATGCCATATGTTACATAAAAAAATCATTATAGAGACAATATAACTGTTAGAATAAATCTGTAATAAAACATTTGACATGCTTAATTAACTTTTTTTTTTAATGCAGATTTTCCAAATTTAATAATACGATATGTTTTCCTGCAGCACAGAAGCAGTGTTAAGTCGCTGGGGGATATTTGTAGCAATAGCCAACAATACATTGTTGGGTCCCCATATACATTCTCTTTATGACCAAAATCATTAGGATCTTTAAGTAAAGATCATGTTCCATGAATATATTTTGTAATTTCCTACTGTAAATATATCAAAACTTAATTTTTGATTAGTAATATGCATTGCCAAGAACTTCATTTGGACAACTTTAAAGATGATTTTCTCATTATTTAGATTGTTTTGCACCCTCAGATTCCAGATTTTCAAATAGTTGTATCTCAGCCAAATACTGTCCGATCCTAACAAACCATACATCAATGGAAAGCTTATTTATTCAATATCTCAATTTTTAAAAATGTACCTATGACTGGTTTTGTGGTCCAGGGTCACATATTTAGTCAGAATTTCCGGGAACCAAACCAAAAAAAAAAACAACAACACGCATTTAAAGACAAATGCACTTTCAGCGTTTCATGTTGTAGCAAACAACGCTTTATTTCTTTCTTCCTTTGTTTTAAACAGACTTTTGTTGTGTTTAATCTAATTACTTTAATTGTGAAAGGAAAACAGCGTATCTTTTCTTCGAGCCATGACTCATTCAATTACAGAATTACTGAAATCGCTAATCTATTCAAATGAATTGCACTATAAATCTTATGTAGTCACCATAGAAAACATATACATTTGGCTCCCATTGTTAGGTCGGCTCAAGTCGTTCTCCTTCAAACAAATACACTTTTCAGCAGCAGTATGACTAAGAAATTAGATTAGCCTCTATTCACTCAAGATGCAGGACACACACATTTCTCAAACAAAAGATAATCGAATGAAAACACGCAGGTATGAATTGCTGATGCCTCGTGATGAATGGATGGTAATGAATGTCAGGGATGAGACGTCAGGGCAAAGAGGAGTGTGTATTATTGTCTGATAATTTATGTTTATTCAAATCAAAATCTCTGTAGAATTGTATCAGTGGCTAAATACTCACATCATCGCAAACAGAAAATCAGCTTCTGTGTGTATTTATTAAGCTTGAATATAGAATTAAAAATCTGTCATTACAGATTTTAAGTCAATTTTTTATTATTATTACAGTACAGATTTTTAATTGCAAATGCATTTTGAAAAATCATGATCTGTTAATTTTAATATGTATTCAGACTTACATTTATACATTTGTGCTTGCAGTTACATATTCATCATTTACAATTTACATATTCAGATTTGCATAAATATATTTAAATTAAAACTGTATATTAGCGTATATCTCTCATAGTTATATCTATAATCACCTAAAATGTTATAATGACAAGTTTAGAGAATTATATCCACATTAAAGGTCATACATTTCAAAATCATGTTATATAATTTACAGTATGATGGTTTTGACTTCTTCACAACTCCTACCAAATTCAATGCAAGAAAAAGAGTCAAGCTACTGAATTGCTGAATGAATAAACAAACGTTCATGTTTTCCTGGAAATATAATCCAAAAAAGAGTTCCACTTCAGAGAACTGATCAAATTAAGCGTCTCGTTGCGAGTAAAAATGATATTCGAAATGCCACTAACATTATTTCACTGTGATGCAAAACTGTGAGTAGAAAAATGACAGCCGTAGTGCTTTTAATAAACCTGTTAAACCGCACACACACACACACACACACACAAACACACACACACACACAATGAGAATCTCCTAAGGTGCCACCTAAATCACACACTTCAGAAATAGATAATTTTCATTTTTATTTTCTT
>JADLZN010011407.1:185000-192500 GCA_018155175.1 Sinocyclocheilus anophthalmus | reverse complement strand
TTCTATATAGGATATATATTATATATATATATATATATATACAGTGTGTACGGAAAGTATTCAGCCCCCCTTAAATTTTTCACTTTTTGTTAAATTGCAGCCATTTGCTAAAATAATTTAAAGTTAATTTTTTTCCTCATTAATGTACAAACAGCACCCCATATTGACAGAAAAACAGAATTATTGACATTTTTGCAGATATATTAAAAAAGAAAAAATGAAATATCACATGGACCTAAGTATTCAGACCCTTTGCTCAGTATTAGTAGAAGCACCCTTTTGATCTAATACAGCATGAGTCTTTTTGGGAAAGATGCAACAATCCTCTGCCATTCCTCCTTGCAGATCCTCTCCAGTTCTGTCATGTTGGATGGTAAACGTTGGTGGACAGCCTATTTTAGGTCTCTCCAGAGATGCTCAATTGGTTTAAGTCAGGGCTCTGGCTGGGCCATTCAAAGAACAGTCACAGAGTTGTTGTGAAAACACTCCTTCGTTATTTTAGCTGTCTGCTTAAGGTCATTGTCTTGTTGGAAGGTAAACATTCGGCCCAGTCTGAGGTCCTGAGCACTCTGGAGAAGGTTTTCGTCCAGGATATCCCTGAAAGCATTCATCTTTCCCTCTATTGCAACCAGTCATCCTGTCCCTGCAGCTAAAAAACACCCCAACAGCATGATGCTGCCACCACCATACTTCAATGTTGGGACTGTATTGGACAGGTGATAAGCAGTGCCTGGTTTTCTCCACACATACCGCTTAGAATGAAGGCCAAAAAGTTCTATCTTGGGCTCATCAGACCAGAGAATCTTATTAGGTGTTTGTTAGCAACTCCAGGGAGGCGTCATGTGTCTTGCACTGAGGAGAGGCTTCAGTCGGGCCACTCTGCCATAAAGCCCCGACTTTTGGAGGGCTGCAGTGATGGTTGACTTTCTACAACTTTCTCCCATCCCGACTGCATCTCTGGAGCTCAGCACAGTGATCTTTGGGTTCTTCTTTAAATCTCTCACCAAGGCTCTTCTCCCCCAAATAGCTCAGTTTGGCCGGACGGCCAACTCTAGGAAGGGTTCTGGTCGTCCCAAACGTCTTCCATTAAGGATTATGGAGGCCACTGTGATCTTAGGAACCTTAAGTGCAGCAGAAAAATTTTTTGTAACCTTGGCCAGATCTGTGCCTTGCCACAATTCTGTCGCTGAGCTCTTCAGGCAGTTCCTTTGACCTCATGATTCTCCGCATTTGCTCTGACGTGCACTGTGAGCTGTAATGTCTTATATAGACAGGTGTGTGGCTTCCTAATCAAGTCCAATCAGTATAATCAAACACAGCGGGACTCAAATGAAAGTGTAGAACCATCTCAAAGATGATCAGAAGAAACGGACAGCACCCGAGTTAAATATATGAGTGTCACAGCAAAGGGTCTGAATACTTAGGACCATGTGATATTTCAGTTTTTCTTTTTTAATAAATCTGCAAAAATGTCAACAATTCTGTGTTTTTCTGTCAATATGGGGTGCTGTGTGTACATTATAGAGGAAAAAAATTAACTTAAATGATTTTAGCAAAGGCTGCAATATAACAAAGAGTGAACAATTTATTTAATACTTTCCGTACCCACTGTATATGGTAACACTTATAGCATAGTACATTTTTAATGATACATTTATGGTGTTTTGTTGATATTTTGTGACTCTTCAGGCCTAGAAATCAAGGATGAGTAAAAGATGGCAGAATGTTCATTTGGGTTATTCTTTTAATTGAGTAATAACGCGATTAGCTGTACTACAATTGATCTTTTACATAAGGACTGAATATTGTGTCCAGTTAGATTTGTCCGGCATCCAGGAGAGCGTCTCTGTCTCCTCTGCTTTATGGGATATGAAGGATTTACACATGGAGGAAGGATTTGGAGTGAGGAGCACCTGAGGACCTTCTGAAGCTCTCAAAGAGAAGGTCTTAGAAACGTTCTATCTACTTCGTAGGCGTAGGCTATGCGAAGTGCCCCTGCCCGAATAGCAGCAATGCTGCTCGCCAAATCGTCTCAACCATCAAGTAAACACCTGCCGTTTCCCTCAGGATCCACACACACCAGACACAGGACACATGCACCAGCCCTTCTCATCATTTTCACTTATCACATTTCAGCATCAACTACCGCTACCCTACACAGATCACACACACACTGTGGTGCCCACACACACACAGGAACACACAACACGAACACACCACACACACACCACAACACACATACACACCACACACGCACACACACACACACAGAAACACACACACACACACACACAAACAAAAAAAACACACACACACACACACAAACAGAACACACACACACAGACACACAAAGCACACAAACACACACGAAACACAGGACACAACACAACACAACACACACACAACACAACACACACACAATACAACACACACAAACACACACAACACACACACACACAAAAAAACACAAAAACACACACACACACACACAGAGACACACACGCACACACAGACACACACACAAACACACACACAAAAAAAAAAAACACACACACACACACAGACACACACACGCACACACACACATGCACACAAACACACACACACACGCGCACACAAACGCACACACCACAAACACACACACCACACACAACCACACCACCACACACACACACCACAAGACACAGACACGAACATGCACACAACAACCACACAACACACAGACACACTAAAACACACACACACACACAAACAGAAACACACACAGACACACACACACACACACACACACACACACACCAAACCACACACACACACACACACAACACACGCACACACACACACACACAGACACGACAATGCCACACCACAAGCACAAACCAAGCAACACACAGACCCAACACAACCACACAACACAGACACACACACACAAACACACCACCACACAACACACACAGACACACACACACAACACACACACAGGACCCACACACACACACAACAAACACACACCACACACAAAACACGCACAACCACACAAACACACGCCCACACACGGACACACCAGACACACACACACAAACACACACAGACACACACACACACACACACAGACAGCACACACACGAACACAAACAAACACACACACACACAAAAAAACACACAAACACACACACACACACACCAACCACAACAACGCACACACAAACACACACACACACCACAAACACACACATCACACACACACAGACACAGACACAGACACATGCACACACACACGCACACACCGAAACACACACACACACACACACACACCCACAGCACACACACACACACCCATCACAGACACACACACAAAACACACACACCACACACACACACACAAAACACACACACAACCCCACACAGAGACACACACACAAACAAACACACACAACACACACACACACACCACACAACACACACACACACACACACACACACACACACACACACACACACACACACACACACACACACACACACACACACACACACACACACAGACACACACACACACACACACCCGACCAATCACACACACACACACACACACACGACACACACACACACACACAACCACACCCACCACCACAGACACACACGCACACGCACACACACACCACACACACACACACACACACACACTGTGGAAAGGCAAAAACATACAGCCCAATTCGGGCACTTAAGACATACAATAATAGAACAAAAAATGTCTGTGGGCATTAATTAACACAAACACAAACCAATGGCATTTCATTTTAAAGAAAGATTGCACAAGCACACTTTCAAGCTAACATGTTTGGTTTGAAATTGAAAAAAACGGTAACACTTTCTATGAAGCCCATACTTATAACACATTATAAGGGTATTCTTAATGCATTATAAAAAAACGTATAATATGTTATATAAACTCATGAATAATCATAACAACAATTATAATACAATATAATGCTTACGCATTTGTGGTTATAAGTTTTAAGATTATGATTATTTATAACACACAATGAACAACATATAAAATCTATTTTTACATTTATAATGGAATACTATCTCAACATTGTTTATTTAAGATGTGCACAGCATTTTATTACAGCTTGTGAGTGGTTAGATGTTGAATGTTTAATGCGTGTTCCCTGTGAGGCTAAGATGACATTTTGATGTTGGATCTAGTTAAATAATGTCAACTGAAAACAAATGCATGTTTATAGGTTAGGTTACTATTTATTTATTCATGGTCCCCCTAGTTAATAAGCATAACTTGCAAAATGTCAACTACTCTCATTAGACCTTAGTAGGCTTAGGTTTAAGGGTAGGGAGGGAGAATGTGATACTTGCAAATTACTTATAGTCAGTCTGTCTGTGGGGGACGTCAAAGAATCAAAACGATATTACATTAAAAATTGTTCAATTTTGAAAAATCAGTTTATTCCGCATTCATCTGATCTAATTCATCTGATGGCTGTTTGAGAAAAAATATATTATTATATATTATGACTATACTTAAAGTGGTCTTTGTGGCTTTAAGTAAAGTATAGGCATAAAGGAAGAAAGAGCAGTATGAGACTTATTATACATTATAACGAGGAGAATATAACCATTGTACTAAGGGGATGCAGCCGTTCACTGTGTGTATAATGAAGATCATAAGATGATATATCATATATAAGGTTTTTCTAAGATTATGCATTCCCATTATAGTGCATTAAGGATACCCTAGTAAATATGGGCTATAGAAAGTCTTACCAAAAAACAAAATTAGCATCATGTTGAAATGAAGTCAAAAATGTCCTGTGATGCAGCTGTGTGAAGGTGAGGAAGAAAAGACTCAGACGTGCCACCAAAAAATCACAACATACCCATTGATTTCAAACATTGTGGGGGTCATTTGATGTTGTATCGCCTAATGCTGTTGACACTCAGTCATCACAGTTGACTTGAGGTCCAAATGTGACGATGATCACACCATTGTAATAATCAAAACCGTCTATGAAGTCCCATTTAAAATATCTACTTGCTATACAAAAAAAAGATAATAAAAAATGTAAATGTCCCAGCAAAGTAAAACTTCTGAAATTGTGGTTTCTGAGCTAAACAGCGGGACTTGATTTAATCTCTTGGCATTGATGGAGGTTATACAGTATTTATATATGCTTAATATTTTTAGATTATATATACTTTATATATTTATATATTTTATGTTTATTATTTTTCATTATTATAATATTTATTAAACATTTATATATTATTATTGTACTGATAAAAGCCATGCCAATACGATAGGAAGAAAAATAAAAATGGAAATAAATAAAATAAAATAATATCATGTCATCTGTGATAAAGCTAGATTGAAAGTAAATGAGATTGAGAATGAATTTCCTCTTTTTACATGAACTGATCAAAATATATCAAAATAATTTACTGTCATTAACTAGATCTGAACCCAATTATTCTGTGCTCGAAAGGTAAATGTCCTGTTTCATCTGTTTCATATGTGTTAATGAATCAGCACAGGGTTGGAGAGGAGCGAGCGCGAGCCTTCATTGTCATGAAAGAGTAATTCTCTTGAAAGGCATTCATGGCTAAAACAAGAGAGAGACCTGAAAAGATGAAAGAGCATTAAACAAGTGACGTTTGTTGACACTAAGCTGGGATTGGTAATATAATTTGTTACTTTAATGTCATTGCAGACTGAATTTGATACATTAAACAGATTCAACATGCAAAATGATTGATGAAACACAATACTAAAGTTGACAACTGTTTTTGCTGTGTGTAATTGACCAAGACCAGAATGTCAAGTCTAGAATTACCTGCTTTAATTACTCCAACTTACTGTATGATATTATCAGTGATGGAAATCAAAGGCAAGCCCTTATCACGTTTCACGAAAGCTGGACGTTATTACAATGGAAATCACAATTTGCCATCAAACACAGGACGAGCTCGGCCGGCCGTATCGGGGGAAAAGTGAAGTAATTGGGCTGGGAAATGCGTGCTGGTGTTTGAGCGAAGAATCGGGCATTTGTCATTGTAGTATATATTTCAAAGAGGGGCTCTGAAAGGCAATCCTCCACATTCTCTGGCCCGCCGGCCGCATTGTTTTCTGGGCATCAGGGGTTGGGAGTTAAATGGATTAATTAGCTCTCAGCCTCTCTGCTTTCAGCTCACTGCCTCGCTGGGGGCTTTTGAAATGCACATATCCCTCTAATGACATAATCACCTAATTAGGTGATTTTCAAATGCAATCAGGACATAAGTGGGGGGTTAATTTTCCTCTCCATCCATCTCTCTTTCTCTCTCTGTCCCGGAGAACTGTCATCCGTATGCCACTGCTGGAGGAGGTCTGTCTTTCAGAGAGTATGCTTTGAAGTTTTTATGAGAGATAAAGTGATGCTGAACTGATGGATGTAACACAGTCACTGTGTGTTCTGTTGCTCTCGCTCATGTCGGATCTGTGGTCTAGCGGTTAGTGCTCATGCTCCGACGCTTCGTGATCATTTCACGCTCAACAACTTTTCCTGAACTCACCAAAACTGTAGATGTACTTAAAAAACATGACCACAATGATCAATAATTTATGTAAACCAATGTTTGACTATTGATGACATTTTTATTTTTATTTTATTACTCACTATACCAATAAATATATTTATTGAAAGGTGTCAAAAACATTAAATGTAACTAAAAATACTATTTTATTTTGTTATATTGCATTACATGGCAATGCAATTTATACCTGCAAATATGCTATATGTATTATTTTATTTTATTGTATTTAATTACATTTGCTACACTATCCACTATATATTATAAATATACTCAACAAAAGTTAACCAAAAAAAAAATACACTAATGTTTGACTATTATCACAATCATTACTAATTTTTATATTTGTTTTATTTTACCTATAAATATATTATTGAAGTGTCAAAAGTTAAATGTAACAAAAAAAAAAAAATTTTTAAATTGTTTTGACACATTGCAAAGGGACAGAATTAATGCAAACTAATGTTCAACTTTGTATTGTATTTAATTTTGTTATAAAACAAATCAAACAACTCAATATAATATTTTGGTGTTTATCAATATCAATGCTTTGTATATATACAGTATATGTATTATTTTCTACAGCTAGAACAAAGTGTGTTTTTTTCTTCCTGTGTTTGATGGATGACAAAATGATGGTCTGAAATAAAGGGCTGAAGAAGGCCTGGCGTCCAACGAGATCCAGAGGAGGCCAAATGAAGATTTGGCGTCTCTCTGAAGACTGAGGTGACGGCATTGACTCCTCACACTCTCCACTGACCGCAGACACTCAGTCTGTGTGGATCGTCTAGTATCTGATGTGAAACAAGAAGGTCCCCTTTTCTTCAGCTCTCCACGGCTTCACCGAGAACAATCGGCAGCTCTCCACAGCAACAAGCTGACCGCAGGAGGAGAGGAAATCAGATAATTAAA
>JADLZN010011407.1:120000-180000 GCA_018155175.1 Sinocyclocheilus anophthalmus | reverse complement strand
ATAAAATCATGATTTAAATAAAATGATCAACAATGTGCCTTGATTCTATTTGTCACAAACCATCTTCTTGACACATTTTAGCATGCAGCATGTAAGTCTACAACCCAGACAAACACACACGGCATCACTTTAAATCAGTCACTTATGCAGATAGATTGTTCTCAAAGCACACTTATGACTCGACTCAACATGCAACATGACTTGAATAATTCATTCAGTGTGTGAGAGTGTTTGTATCAGCAGTATGTGATTCAGAGGCTGATGTGTTTCCGTTGTCACATCATGTCAGAGTCAATGTGATTCACTAAACCTGCGTCTAATGCACTAACGTCTGCAATACAACTTCACCAGGCACTGTCTGCGCTGGTTTAGTGCTGCACCAGACTCATTAAATTAAACCACTGCAAACACACCTCGTTTTAGGCACATAGGGCTAATCTATCTATCTATCTATCTATCTATCTATCTATCTATCTATCTATCTATCTATCCATCTATCTATCTATCTATCTATCTATCTATCCATCTATCTGCTTATCCATTACCATCCATCCATCCATGCCATCCCCCATCCATATATCTTATTCTATTTGAAATAAAGTTATTGATGATAATATAAACTGTGTTATTGAAGTAATTTTACAAACACCTTCACATACATAAATCTTAAATTTAGGCCTTTTTGGGTGCATCTTCTGTTAATAATTATGGAAGTCCATTTCCATGGAATTGAAAAAAATAAATAAAAAAAGAGTATGTCTTATAATTCTGTTTATATCTTCCTTGCCTAACTTTATCGTGCAATTCTGAGTTTATTTCTCACAATTCTCACAAAAAAAGCCTGACTTGTTAAATATGAATTCAAAATTGTGTGAAGTCTGTATTATAAGATAAGAAGTCACAATTACTGTACCTTTATTTGTTTGTTTATTCATCCATCTATCTATTCATTCATTCATTTGCTTGCTTATTTAATATCACGTAACAGAAATAAGCTTGCGTGGATCAGTGTTGGTGGAGATGGAGTTGTGCAGTTGCTTTCAGTGTAGATCCTGATTCTAAAACAGCACAGACAGAGTGTGTGTAACAAATAATCTGCACTATTAGTGTTCCCAGTGAACAGTTCTGACGGTACGTCGTCATCAGTGAGGAACACATGGTGAATTGGTTGTGATGTCAGTTACTCACGTCACTCTGGATTTTTTGGGAGCACTTGTTTTACAGAAGACCCTAACGCTTCAGCCTGGCTTGAGTAATGTGAGATGTTCAGAGGTGACTTCATCTTCTAGTGACCTGTGAACGACTTCGGTCGTCGGGATAATGCACTTGTCTGTGTGAGTCGAGTAAACTGTAACATATGATCATTGCATTCTCAGTTGGGCAGATCCATAGAGACATTAACAGCTCATTAGGCTGGTGTTCACACTGGACTAATTCAGGATATATGAAGGCAGAACAGTGCGTCATGCAGCAGAGTCTGTTTCGTCTCCCACTGGACTACAAATAAATGCTTAAAAAGATATCCACTTAAAACTGTCACAGTGCTTTGCAAACGACAGCACACGACCTCCCGCGCGACCCCGTCTTCAGGGTCAGTCCTCCACCGCGGCGAGGGCCAGTCATGCGCTGAATGGAAATACAGACAACAGGGAGCAGAATATACAAACCGGGGACCTGTGTCCCTGACTATCACTGACCTTTAGATAATATATTTACAAAGGTGGAAGCTCTTTCCCTCACTTGACCCGGTCCGCTTCTCTGCTGGCAGATCTGTGTGTAAAGACATGTCTTCATGCAGAGGTTCAGCAGATTCCAGAGCGCTACTCGTCCACGGGACGCGTTTCCTTCAGAGCGAATGATGACCGGAGTTATTATAAGATGACTCAGAAAACGATTGATTTAAACGTAAACTATAGGATCTGAAATAAAAGAAGAAGTCGTCAATAAAATTAGAATTAAACTCGTGTGGGATAAGACATCCCACCAGCAGATGGCGATATAGCAGGTTAACTAAACCAACCGTTTTACAGTACACAACTCTTACCGCCTGAAGAAATTGGGCTTTTGAAAACAGCCTTTGAGTTTTTAGTGACTTTTTTGTTTTTTCAGCTAGTTGCCAATATATGTAGTTGATGTATTAAAATAACAAAAACTGAAATAAAATTAATAAACTCACAACACACACACACACACACACACAACACACACACAACACAATCACACACTTACACACTCAACACCACACACACACACACACACACACACACACACACACAATCACACACACACACACACACACACACAAACACACTCACACACACCCCCACACCACACACAACACAACACAACACACACACACACACACACACCACACACACTCACACACTCACACACTCACACACCACACACACACACACACACACACATAATGAAAGCTGTATAGACATATATGTAAACAAAAGCAACTGAAAATGAGAAAAACACAGAACAAAATCAATAAAACATTAATTAAATGTAAAAATAAAATATAAAAAGATTAAAGTAAAAGCTGATTCAGAATATTAATAAAAACTATAGCAGTCACAATTCAAGAACACTGCTCTGGAAATGTTTTGTCAGGTAATCTGCAAGTGGTAGCATCTGAATTAGTTTTGTCAAAATATGATTTAATTTGACTGAATCAGCTTGTCTACATTAGATACATGAGATTGGTTCCTTAAGCTTTTTAACAGCACATACATTTGTCCATGAAACACTAAACTGAAACTAAAATAAACAAACTAAAACAGAAGTTTAAAGTAAATTTGCATTATAAATAGCATTACAATCAAATAAATGTTGGTAACAATAATAGCCCAGCTGACACGAGCATAGATTTCAGCAACATAGCGAAGATTATTTGCACTAGAACTCAAGGGAGTTTGTGAAAAGGCAATTGGTTTACAGAGCCAGAGTTTGAAGCAGAGTCAGAACAACACGATATATGCTACGCTGCATGTTTCGCACAAGATGATGCATTAGTTTAACTAGCACAATGCATAATGCTGTCAGTCGTCTGCAGGGTCACGTTACGTTGTGTCTCTGCAGAAGAGATCGTATTATGCAGGAAGATTAAAATGCCATCAATATGGTTATAAAGTTCTAGCATTGATTGCACACAGTCGTCGTTCTCAGATTCTCATAAAGCCGAATAACACGGGATGACCAACGGTCCGATAAGACCCGGAGTGATCCGACATGATGTTTGAGACGCATGCTCTCAATATTAACGTGCTGCTGATTTTCCCCACCATCAAGCAGGCATTTTAAATCCATAATTGGATCCGATATCCCTCCGTAATGAGTGACCTTCCCCGGCAGGAGACTTAAAAAGCATAAGCTGATACAGTGTGTATGATGAATTATTCCTTTACTTGCTGTTAATAACTGTGAAAGAGTCATAGAGCAGAGCCCCAAAGCACAGTTTCAACATTAATGCTTTATTTCTCATTAATATTTATGGATGCCTTAAGTAAGACAGGGACAGATATGAGGACATGTGGAAAATAAAGATGTCCCCTAAGAAACTCAAATGTGAGTTAACATGCTTTGTCAAGAATAACAGCCGAGTCATTTTATCGCATGAAGGACACGTTTAAAACTGATTTTTCAAGGTGAAGAGTGTAATTTTTTTAAATACTTTTGTACATCTCAGTTTCAAATGCCAAGCAATGTAATTTTTGTATTATTGATATAATATTTATAGTTTTTAAAATACAATTTTATTTTCATTATTCTCTTCTGTTTTCAGTTTAATTTTAGTTAAAATTGTAAGCAATTTTGTTGTGTTTTTGTTATTTTTATTAGCTTCATTTAACATGTCCATATAGTTTTTATTATTTTTTTTATTTCATTGGTTTTAGTTTATTTAGTTTTAGTTAAGCTACACTTGACAACTAGTTGAAATGAAATAAGTTTCCATTATTTTATTTTATTTTATTTAAAAAAATGAGAAATGTTTAAATTGATTGAAAAGGAGAGATGTTGCTTGACAACTAGCTGAAAGAATACGTTAAGTCGGTTTATTTTATTTCAGTTCATTTTTATTTTATTTCAAGTAACAAAAATATGTCCATACAGTTTTTATTAATCCTAATTTAAATTTAAGTTAAACAAAAGAAAAAAAAAATAATTTTGCCTTGACAAGTAGCTGAAATCAATAAGTTTCCATTATTTTATTTTTATTTTATTTTGTTTTGTTTTTATTTTTTTAAATGATAAATGTTGCCTTGGCACCAAGCTGAAATAAAATACGTTTAAGTTTTTAATATTTTATTTCAGTTAATGTTTATTTTATTTCAAATAACGAAAATGTTTTAGTTTTAGTTTTACTTAACAATAATAATCCTGATGCCAAGTCATTCGTCTCTGCCCATTGGGGTGGGGCTATTGGTTTGTCTGCGCAAAGATGGATGGGGGAATGTTTTCATTTTTGCATTTCCATGACACACTTCACCTCTGAGACGTACATTCCCTGGACGGAGTCCGCAGGCGACTGCAAACACATCCACACCTGGACTGTGAGTCTCCTTCAGCCATATCTGTCTGTGATGACTTCCTGTCCTTTGGTCTCATCTGTTTCCTGTTGTGGGAAGCGGCGTCCCCGCCAGCAGATTCCGGTCTGCTCCGGCCGTCTCTCTCTTAGGAGGTGGCCAGTCTCGGACAGAAGTGTGGAAGCAGACGACTGTGTGTTTGACAGATGCCCGCGCCTGTGACCATCTGCCCCGAACAGCAGAGGTGCTGCACTGCAGATTTGAGCACGTTCCGTCCCGCCGCTCCGAGCAGAGCTGAGAAGGAGACCCCTGGACAAAGGTTGTGCCTTCGGTGTAGGGAGGCAGCGTCTGGGCTCTACAGCTTTAATTTATGATGGATGAGATCAAAGGAAAGGTCACGCACTGATAAATATGAGAGTGTTTGACTGGGGAGGTCATCAATTATGCCTGCGGCTGCTAACGGTCGATCTTGCGGATGAAATGGATCTCCCCGATATAAGAAAGCTATCTCTCAGAAAATTAGGATGTATTAATCACTCCGAATGGAGTGCAGCCCATCCCCGCGTCCTCTTCAAATTGGAGAATGGATGTGATCCATACCAGGAGGGGACGGTTGTTTTGATGCAGCGGACACCCTGGATTGAACCCAATGGCTCTGTTCCCAAAAACTAGAGAGATTCTAGCCGAACAGAATTGGGTTTGATTCCCAGCGAAAGCGTGAACTGATGAAATGCATGCAATATTTCCAATGCAAAGCACGTCTTTTGGATAAAAGCATCCAATAAAAGTCATTCAAAGCATCAGCACAAAGTTCAGTCTAAATAAAAATTATTATTTGGTAACACTTTATTTTAAGGACCAATTATCTGTATCAAAGGGATAGTTCACCTTCAGTTGCTGGTCCCCATTGACTTGCATAGTGTCCCCCCCACCCCCCCAGTCTATGGAAGTCAATGGGGACCAGCAACTGAAGGTGAACTATCCCTTTAACTAGCTTGAATATTACTCACATACTGGCTGTTTATTAGCACTGTAAAAGCACATATTAATGTCTTGTTCTGCATGAGCATATTTTAGATCCCTTAATCCTGAACCCCATACCTAAACTGAACAACTACCTTACTAACTATTAATAAGCAGCTAATTAGGATAAAGTGTGACCGAATTTGGTAACCCAAAATTTGTGTGTTTATGTATGTATATATATGTGTGTGTGTGTTTAATTTGCACATAATTACCTTGTTCACTTAAAAATAAAGGTTCCAAAAGGGGGTTTTCATAGTGATGCCATTGAAGAACCATTTGTTAAGGGAACTAGAATATGTTCGTGCATTAATATAGTAGTATATTAGTGCTTTTTAAGTACTAATAAACAGCCAATATGCTAGTAATATGCATGCTATTTAGCAAGTAGTTGATAGTGAATAGAGTTCCCTAATCTAAAGTGTTTGTGTACTGACATTCCAATGCACATTTCATGCACACTCATCGCCACATTCGTTGACATACAAATAGTATGTTTTATATACACATATGTACAAAGATTTTGCAAAAGATTGAACTGTTATGAAAGAATCAGCTCAATCGTTTAAAGTGAATGGTGCTTTGCATTCCTCTGTTGAAATCTTACAGAAAAGAACATTGTTGAGACATCTCACCTTTTTGTCATTTCGGTTCAGATATCAGATGATTTCACAGCCGAGTTTAAAAAGAAAAGCCTTATCCCCAGTGTCTGCAGATGTCTCGCTATCTCCATAGCGCTAAATCTCTCAGAAGTGGATTTTTATGACAGAAAATGGTCACGGTGCAATATATTACAATCTGACACACGGTTGCTGGCCAACAAATAAAAATTCCTTCATCCTCCACTTATATTTGGTCACATCACGAAGAACTTTGAAAGCTTCACGGGCAACATTTTAACTAAATGTAATACAGGAACATTCCTCCGAAAAGATCACAGCCTGACCTTTGACCGGGTCACCGTTCGTTTATCATTCCCGTCTTTTCCCTTTCTTCCCTCTTCCCATCAACTGCCACCTCAGGCCCATTATTTCCCAGCGCTATTGTTTCAGAAAGGACTCAGCCTTAGTGTGGAGGAGATTGTGATGATTACAAGAGAAAGCTGAGGGGGAAAACAAGCCGAGTGAGGAGGAAGTTCTGCTGGTAATTCTCACAGTGGCGGCAGAAATAATGGTCTTTTTATTCAGCTGACAAGCGGCCGTGATGTCAAGCTCCTCCAATCGATAGGCCTCCATTGTCCGCCAGCGAGCCCCAATAGACAAAAACCCCTCTTGAATTATCTCCTACAGCTCCAAAACAGCTGTTTTTCAGCGTCCGTGAAAAGATAAAGAAATATATTAGGGGGTTGGTGGACCAGTCTTGACCCCAAATGAAAATTTATCGCCCCTAGGCCACAGCTAATTGTAAGATATTCAAAGGCCCGTCTCTTGTGTAGTCTCTCAGCGCAGCACATCAAACCTATGGGCAGTTCTGCCTTTATGTTCCCCGCTTCATTCACTACATGCTACTTTATAGCCGAATGTCTTGTAAACAGAGAGGCAAAGGGAAAGAGAACAAAGACGGGCCGTTATCTCACAGAAGCAAATGATTATGTGTCTTTCTTTCACACTGTAAACGTTTGTAAAGCCCTTTATTTCCAACGTCATTTATGGGTTTCTTCATTCGCTTTGCATTTAGACGACGTGCAGTCTCTCGAGAATCGTGCTTTAGGTCATTATCCGTCTTGGCCCTTTCTTGATCGGCAAACATCCGTGTTATAGACCACCAGGCCGGCATAAAATATCGCGACGTGCGTCCGACTGACCCTCTGCTCTCAGAAAGGCCTGCTGAAGACATGGTCCAGGGCTCTCCTAAATGTAGCATGGCTTATCGATCTCCTCAGGTCGAGGGGAAACAGCAAGGCCAGCATTAACTCCAGCTGAGTCAGGTCTATTGCCATGATATGGACCAAATCAATTGTCTCCAAAGGCTAGTTTTCTGCATGACAATGTCTGTCCTTGTGGGCTTTTGTTGAGTGGAGTGTTTCAGTGTTAGGAGCCATTACCTTGACCATTTCAAATGGGATTGCTTTCTTTAACGCCACAGTGGACAATGCGAAGGAGAAGCTGTTATGATTACACCACATTTTCCCATTGCTCAAAATTAAAGTGCATTTCCACCACACTTGAAATCTTAACTCCACATTATTACGTAAAGCCTGCTGTGTTATACAAACTGGTTAACTCTGCAGAAAATCAGTTGCGTACTGTCATAAGTATGTTCCTCCTGCAAGGCAGGCCTGAGAGGGAGACGTGCTACCGATTAGCACCTGGTCGCAAGCCAATTCAAGCCATCTGATTTCAATTTAATGCATCTTTTGAGCTGATCCAGAGAAATGCATGATAGTCGTAATACTTTTCTAGCACTAAAATGGGTTGTTCAGCAAACGCTGGTCTTGGTTTTGCTTAACAAGGGCTTTCGGAGCCATCATCACCCTGTCCGGACTCCCACAGACGGAGCAGGATTACTCCACATACATCAGTCTGAAGACGTTACTTTATCTGTCCTTCAAACCTTCAGTGAGTGCAAGGAATATCTCTAGTTCTTCTGAATCATGGCCACATGAAACGACCAGTGTTGGGTCCAGGCGGAAGGTTTTGTCCGGAGGTCTGCAGTTCTTCATTTGCAAACCACTGCCTGAGACCCATCTCTGATGTCTGGTTTGGATTAGGACATCACAAGAAATCAGATTCATATCAAAATTTAGAGTTATTCAGGGCAGACAAATGTCTTCAATCAACACTTGTCTTCATCTACATGCGTTTTAATGCTATTGATTAATGTTAATGGTTCCCTTTATTTCTATAGTCCACTTTTATGACATTTTAGATTAGGCAACACTATTCACCACTAACTAGTTGCTTATTAGCATGCATATTACTAGCATATCTGCTGTTTATTAGTACTTGTATGCATGCACAAATTAATGCATGATCATATTCTACATCCCTTAAATAGCTAAACAGAACTACTACAACAGCTACTTTATCAATAAGCAGCAAATTAGCAGTTTACTGAGGGAAAAATCTTAGTTAATAGTGAATATGCATTCCCTAATCTAAAGTGTTACCAGACATTGTACTAACTATAAGTAAATTTGCAAAACATATCCGCAACTCTCGGTTAGACATAGTTAGGACTGTTAATGTGAGACTAGCCACTATTTGGAAAACGTCACTTATGTCAGTAGAGAAAAGTACAATTCAAAACAATGTTAGCAGATATTAAGCAGAGACTGACGCTTCGTAATGGAATGCTAAATGGCACGCTATAGATATATATTATATATTAAATATAATATTATATATAGGTGCAAAATCAAAATACAAAGTTCTGTGTCTGCTCTAAAGGTTTTGACTCACTCAAGAGATATAAACATAGAGACAAGCAATTTGAAATGTAGAATATGTTAAGTAGTCATGTATAATCCAGAAGTAGAAAATACATACAAATATACAATGCATTTAAGTTCAATGAGTAATTGTATGTAAAGAAAGAGAGTAAAGAGAGCGGAAGAAAGCGTATGCCATTCCGGACTGAAAGCGTCTATGTGAAGACCTGATGAAAACTTTTCCTTGGTATTAAGTTGAATGGCCAGCGTTATCTCCCTCGTGGAATTCCTCTTATCTGTGGAAGGCTGACAGATTGATGTGAGGCTCTACCTGTTCTCTTCCTAGCAGCCTGTGCTGGGATCCTGCGACGGATAGATACTGTTGATGCACATTGCCATTTTACACCAAGAGCTCTCAATAGCTGCTGAGTGACTGCGGAGAGAGCCGTGATATTGGGCATCTGTGTACCTGGGTGGTGCTGGATTCGGTTTCAGGAGATGTCAGTCGTCCTAACCAAATCCTCCAATTTAACAATATGGAGGAAGGATGGACAATGTCAACTATTTTTACAAAACCTGGCTGACCTGCAGCAAGCCTGGCATTACCTTGTGTAAAAGCTGAACCCGTGAGCAATGAAAAAAAAAAAAAAAATGGTTTGAGGAGTTTTCTTTTATTAGTTTTCCTAAATCTAGTATTTATTTATTTATTTGTTTGTTTATTTATTTATATATTTATTTATTTACATTATTAATAAAAGGCACCCGCAATTGTTACCTTAAAGAACTATCTCTGTCTGATTTAACCATAAAAATGAATTTCGTTGATCATAAATGTATTTAGGTTGAGTCAGTGATGATAAGTTATTTTTGATTTGAATACAACCTGAACTAACCTAAACCGTTTTTAGGTTTTGCTTTTTATTATTATTATTATTATTTAGTTTTGTTTTTGGAAATGTTTCTATTTGTCTTTAATCTATTTCAGTTTTAGTACTTAAATTTTATTTATTTATGTATTTACGTATGTATTCATACATGTATGTATTTATTTATTTTTAGTTTACAATGCAATAGTTATAATTTTCATATAAGTTTTTCATCTAATATTTATTTTTTTATTTTATTTTTTATTTTCGGTCAAGAAAGAAAATATTTTCGTAGGTTTAGTTTTAATTAATGACAACACTGTTCATTAAGTTTAGTTCAATGCATTAAACCATTATTCTTTCTTTTATGCATTGACTAACCTGAACACAGAAAATAAACCAAACGTTTTTTCTTCATTAAAGTCTCATTCTGACAGTCTTAATTATTAATATAGCCGTGTGAAATGTCACTGTTTAATTACTAGGGGAATCACTGGATGATAGTTAGCTCACTTCTTCCACAATGGTCCGTCTTTAACTAGCGGCGGCTTTAATTGATCCGGTGGCTCAACCTCTAGCTTAAATTGATTGTCTTAGTCTTTAGACTAAGCAAAGTCAATAAGCCATGAAATTAACAAAGACGGTGGGCTGGAGAGTGTCACAGTTTACTTCAAGTGTCCCTGCGTGAATTTTCTCTATCTGTGTAAAGCTCATCAGTGCTGATGGTTATTAGTGGCAGATGAGGGAGAATCCATCGTTACCCACAATGCCTTTCAGGTCTGTGTTCACATCAGCTGAATTGCAGGTGAACATTCACTCATTTTCACCGCCACTGAAGCTGAATCAATGCCGTTTGTACCATAATGTTAACATGTTGGAAATAGCAATCATTGGAAATAACATCTTGGACAGTATGACCGATGCATGAGACAGTCGGAGGTCAGTGACCTTATAGAAACCTCTGCATTGTGTTAGACTCTCCATCACATATATCTGTTTCTGCATACCAAGAAATGGCTTATCGCAGCGATTAGATGCACCTGGCCTCAGTCTTTCCCTCTCTGTATCTTATCTGTGTGTTTAATAGTTTTTCCAGGTGCAGGGCTTTAGTTAAGTCTACTCTGTGCCGGAAGAGATGCGTTTGAGATAAAGTTCAGAAATGTATTTCATGAGACAGGTGAACATAATAGGTGTTTCAGTGTTTAAGTTAATATGAAATATAAATTGACTTTCTTAATACATGTTTCTGATCTCATTGCGCGTGAATCATTAGTGCACTTTAGGATACTTTTAAAAAGAGTACTTTAGAAAAATACTTGAACTGAATGTAATGACACTCAACTGCATATATTAAATGCAATTAGCAGAACTTTAAAATGTTTTTTGACCCACTTAAGTACATCTTTATATCATAATGACCTTGTATTTGAAATATGGTTACGGTGTTACTAAATATACTTTAATATTTTGTAGTTATTTTTATTAAATAATTAAAATATACTTTAATGTAATTTCTATTGAAACTTGTATGCCATGTATTTAAATATATTTGTAATTAGACCTTTGTAATGAAATTGCAATTTAGTGCACTTAAAATACAGCATATGTACTTTCAATGTAATATCGAATAACACACAGAAGTTAAAAGTATAATCAAGAGCTTTAGTATGTTAGTCAAAACATCAACATTCTGATGCTGACAACCGATTATTAAAACAGAAAGATTTTAATAATGTACTTTAAAAATAAACTTAATGTAATCTTATACTAAAGTGCAAATTTTTATAAGTGGACTTAGTGCATCTGAATGTGTCTCCTTTTAATTCAGAAACTTAATTTTCTGCAATTACAGTTTCAAACGAACGGAAATTCAGATTCTTATTAATGGCAAATAAAGAAGATGAGTGCTGGAATTAATTTATGACAAAATCAAAGGGAGTAAAGGACCTGAATATGGGCCTGTTTATTAGAGCTGGGTTTTATTAAAGGAAAATTAGAGTTAATATTGCGAATATTAAAAATCCTAAACCAAACCTAAACCCACTAAACCAACCTAACCTACCCTAACCAGACACCCCACAACACCTAACCCCACAGACAACCATAACCTAACCTAACCTAACCTAACCAAACCTAACCCTAACCTAACCCTAACCACTCTAACCTACCCTAAACCGATTTAGAACAAAAACTCAATGTTATGTGTTAAATGAGGTAGAAAGAGTTTTTTAAGTCAACAATTCATCACATTTTATGGTGTATGTGAGTGTATTTACATCCCAGACAGAAAAAAAAAAAATATTGCATTTCAATAATAGAAAAGATCGTTATAAGTGCATTTTTATAGTGGTCACTTCTGGCCCTATATTGTAAGAAAAATAGTATTTTAGTTAAAAGAAAAGCAGATGGATGATTTGCAAGAAAGAAAGTGTGGAGGGAGAGAGAGAGAGAGAGAGGAAGAGGGAGAATTGAGGGGATGAATTACCCTGCAGGCATTGTAATTTATTATATAAGCTTCATGTAACTTCAGACACTAGATTGAATACCTTCAGCTCAATTTATCAGTCAGCTGTCAAACCCCAGGTCAATTTCCTTTTAACCCTTGTTTTGAGCTTCATAACCCTCTTACAGATTCAACGCTGTCAATCAAAACACGGGTTGTAGCTCATTTTCTCTCTGCAGGATGTCACTCGACATTTAACGACTTCTGAACACCAACCTTATTCATTTTGAGTGTTGTAACGTTACAGCTCAGCGTCGATGCCCTCATAACCTCTGAAGTTTCACTGATGACTCTCACAGTCAGTGGATTCAAATGTTTTCCAACTCTAAGTTTTATTATCGGAGATGTTCACCTTCACGTTTATTAGGCGGTAATGAAGTCATCCGTGGTCTTGTTAGCTAAAGAAGAATAGAGAGGCGGTGACGTGCACGATTCAGTGCATCTACTGTATTAAAGACTGCGTTCATCTGATGCAGCCTGATGTGATAAGCATATTATATCTCGAATATAGATGATGAGTCTGTGTGTGGAGTCGTCTTGCACTGTTGGCCGCTCTGGTCACTCATATTAAGACTGACTTTAAGGAAAAACAGACCTGTTTACTTTCCAAAAAGATGATATATGCAATGAAAAATCTAAATGGAAGAAAACTACTTCCGCTCTACAAACCAATATACTGATACTGCCTATTACTTTATATTCTGAACATAGTGAGTCAGTATTGTTATTGCTCAATGACACAATGTGTCAAACAGACGGACACCACATTGTTGTAACATTCACTGCATGTTTATTTCAATTAAACCTATTTCTTTTAACCCACTTTGTGCAAATTAGTTTCACCTTTTTCAATTCAATCAAATAATGTGTCATACATTACGTGTTGAAAATCCATCCAACGCACTCAATATGGAAGACTGCATTGCATTATGGGATACAGTACTCAATGCAGTGTTCTGTGACGTATATTGGTCATTGTGGCAAATGTAATTGGCGATTCTAATATTCAGAAAAATTGCACCATATGCACTATATACTGCAGAAATGGTAACAATAATATGTAAATATGCAAACATGTAAATGCTCAGATTCAAAGAACGAATGTCCTAAAACTGAAACGCTTTCATTGGATATACTCTGCACAGTACTGTACACGGCCAGTTTTTAATTGTAAATATGGTAAGGGAGATAGTGTTGTATTATTTCATAACAATATTGAACAGTGTGTAACATTTCCTCACTACGGTGAATATTTACTAAAAATTGATTACATTTCTTTAACATATTTTGTGTACAATTGTCTTCACATTTTGCCGTTTAATCAAATAACATTAAAATCCATCCAAAACACTGGAAAAGGAAGGCCAAGTGTACTATACACTGCAGAAATAGTATTAAACAGAATTAGTATTAGTATTGTATGATAACAGCTTTAACCCTCACTTAACTGAGTCAGTGATACACATCACGGTTTATCACTACACCAGATTGTTATAAATGTAACAAAACCTCACAGGTTTCATAATTCTCAGTATCATCACCACATAACAATTTAACAATTTGAATTAGTTAACAAATAATTATGCAACTACTATAAGCAGTAGTCACTGATTACATGTAATCTAATTACGTAATACAAATCTAAAAATGAAGCACACGTAATTTTTAAGTGCTCACGATCAGATTACAGTTACTTTTTATAGATTACATGATTGCATAGTATTTACACAATGGCAGTCACTTATTCATAATGCATTAATTCACTCTAATTCTTCTTTTTTCTCTCTCTCTTTCTTGAATTTTCCTTTCTAGAAAACACTCTAACTCTTATAAACATTCGGGGAGTCTTCAAGTTTTTTTGGAACTACACACCATCCACTGGACAGGTGATTAATTACACAGAAAATATAGAGGTCACAAAATTAGATTAATTCGATTTTTTTGTGACATTAATTATTAGCTTTTCAAACCCCATGTCAGGAACCCCGTTTTGTGAAACCTTTGAGTAATGTACGTTAATGCCTGTGATGTTGATAACAAAGAATGGGAAATATTTTCTAAAAAGTAATCAAAAGTACTCAGAATAAATCATCTAATACGTGTAATCCAACAGAATATGTTACTAACTACAATTTGTAATCAGTAATAGTCTATCATTTTTAAGTAATCTGCCCATGATGGATATACGTAATTAACCTTTACCACAAGAGTGCATCATGTCAAGGTATGTACATTTCAAATGAATGTAAAGTACATTTTCACGTTAAATATGAACCTGTATGTAAAAAAAAAAGATGTGTCCCGCATTTTCCATGTCTACCAAAACGGTGTATGTTTTAGTTTATTGGCTGAGACTGAAATTAACTACAGCCCTACATTTATGATCAGGAAATATTTATGTGTGTCTCTCTCATAGCTACAGGGTGAGTACATCCCATCATTTTGAGGTAAATGTGCTCAAATGTCTGAAAAATCTGTGTGTAGCTCAAAGGAACGTCACTACCAAACAACTTTTTTCGGCAATTAAGCACACTTTTTTTGGGGGGAGTTTTTTCCATATCATTGAATTTTTATGTGTGTACAACTGTTCAGAACTGTGCTAGCTAACCATGTGCTGATTAGCATCTTTGAGATAAGGTTTAAAAGTATCTAAAATTGTCACTAGCGAAACTAGCAAGTTTCGGTAGTGACGTCTTTGTATGTTTGGGGTGTTATCCCATAAAATTGTCACTCCTGAAACAATCACGACCGAAACATGTCGCCATTGTTTCGGTAGTGAGAAAAGGGAACACATAATCCTCATATTTGGGGGAAATAAACAAAATTTTAGTACAGATATGCAAAAAAATTTTTTTAGCATGTTTTAGTATGCAAGTTAAAATTCTATAATGTGATGTGGTCGCTACCAAAGCGTTACCGTCCTTCCCGAAACGTGGGATGCTTTGTCAAAATTAAAGTATACTGAATTATCAATGTTAGATGTTATGATGTTTTTGATTCAAACTAATGAATCCTTAACTTTGAAATAAGTATGATCAACTTTTTGCCTTTTACGAAGAAAAGTTGGATTCAAAATAAAACAAATCTCATAAATTACACTTTGAGATATTTTTACAAATGTAATTGTTATTGATTTAGCTCTGGAAAAAAATTCACAATGTAGATGTAAGCAGAATCTTGATAGGTCAATTAACCATTCTAATTAAATTAGTATTATTGGGTTTTGGAAGTGACAAATTTGAGGAGAGGACAAAAATTCCCAAACTTTCTGAAAATAAAATATGAGAATTAACTGCGCAATTACCAGAAATGTGTACCTTGGATATTATACAATTTGCATACATTGGAAAAAGACAAATGTTTTTTCAAGACATTTCCAATTCTGACTTTGGACCAGTTCTGTAGAATGGCCCATATACTATAGCAAGTTTATCAAATGCTTGATTGCTTCAAAATGTAACTATATTATTGCCCAGCTCTAATTTGTTAAATGTGACAATAAGGCATGAAGATATTAAGATATTTTAAACAGTAATATTGTGATTTTCTGTAAAGCTGCTTTGAAAGAGTGTGTATTGTGAAATGCGCTGTACAAATAAATGTGACTGAACTGTTAGTGTTAGTGCACTAATAGCCCATAAATGAATTCTCAGTTCTCAAGACTAGATGTCCTCAAAGAGTTTCAAGTGATTAATGCATTAAACAGCTTTCATTTGCATCTGCGGTGTGAAGTGTGTTTGTCTGTGGTCTGTATTATAACGTAGTTACACGCGGCAGCCGGCACTGACCGGGGGCCTCTGGGTGCCTCGAGGCCCATTGCTGGTAATTTCCATCAATAAGCTCATTATTCAGATGAGATGAATGGATCGGTGTCAAGCGTGGAGCGCAGCTCTGGTGTGTCTCTGGCCCTATTGTAAATGTTGCCACCTCGGCTGATGAGGGCCGTAACAGACCCCAGGTGTCAGATGACAAGGTGGCTGTCAACAAATCAGGGCTTTGACCAGCACAACACGTTTCAGAACACGCTAACTGCTAATTTGCTGGAGCAGGTGAAAAGGTGTGTAATTAAGAGGCAACGGGAATGAAGGTTCATTTAAATGAACGGTTGATGCACGCAATAAATGCATTTCTAAATGCAGCTTTACGGCAAACTGTCGCTCAGGGTCGGTCTAGGGCTCGGTCTAGGCGTTCGAAGACTAAGCTTCAGTGATTAAAAAGGAGAAGAAAAGCAGCCAAGTCTCCCCCGGCCCGCCCTTCTGCGCAGGACCGAGTCCCTATGATGGAGTGTCCTCTCTCCCAGGGAAAGTATGTTTGCCTAGTATTTCATCATCCCCTGGAGGCAAGAGAGGGAAAATAAGCACATCAGTTGTCATTATGACAGCATAAAAATGGTGCCATCATATTTCAACTACACAATGCAGCCAGCATCCCTTTCTCCGTGATGAATTATGGACTCCTCTTTTCACACGTTGACTATAAGTTAATATTATCTCCCGTGGATAATTATAGCCAAGTTCAATTACTGACCTAGAATTACCGCGCGGGTTTGGACGCACCGCCTTCTTTAAAAGGTATTTATCTTTTGCCCCAACAAACTGAATCTGCGTGCTGGCAGTGATGCACCGCAGCGTCCCACGAGTACGCTTTAATGTAGACACCTCCATTATTCTGCGCTTTAAGTGCCTTTCTGCTGGTCTCGATGACTCCGTATGCAGTATTTGGGTTTAATGCTTCAGCTGTGTGACTTTCTGCAGATCTTGCTAACTTCGCTCGCTGCTCGCATTAAGAGCTGCCGTTATCATACACTTAAAAAAATTTAGGAATTACTTTGAAACAATTGTCACTCAGAAATTGCTGGTAAACTTGTCAAATAATTGAAAAGAAACGGCAAGTGACATTAAACATTTTTATGTAGAAAAAGTGAAATAGTACAATGTGAAAAATTACTTTTCTAAGTTTAAATAAAAGAAAGATTATTGGAGTATGTTTTACAAGAAAATCCTATTTCAGTTTTCTACTTCAAAATTTCACATTTAATTCAGCTTGTAACTTCTGATTCTTTGTAATTAATTGTTAAATTTTCTAGCAATTTCGGGTTTAAAATGGTTTCTACACCAATGTTTTTCAGTGTATCTTCTTAAAAAAAAGTACTTCAATAATCTGTTTATTCTTTATAACTTCGAAAAATATATTTTTTATTTTTTTGGAAATGTTTCAAGGAAACAATCATTTTTTTAAGTCAGTTTTTATGATACCAGATTTTTTTTAACACAAAACATATTGTGAATTAAACATGCAATTTTGAATTAGAAAGACTGAAATAATTCACACTCCAATATTTAACAAAATATTGTTTTATTTACAACTCAAAAAAATACAAAAATCATTTTGCAAAAATCATATTTTACAGTGTGCAATTTTCAATATTTGTGTTAACAATTATTTATGACAACAACCAGCTTATCATATGATACATGATAAGGTATAATCTAAAGCAATGACTTTAATAATGCATTAATATGTTATGCACAAATTACATTTTTTACATTTTAAAAATCTTTAATCTAGTTAATTTTGCTCTGGGTTGTGATGCTTAAAAACAGCAGAAATTCATGACAATGCATTATTAATGTATTTTTATAATTAATAATAAAATCTATTATTAACATAAATATTGTAAATTAAACAAAAAAATTTCCAATAAAGATTATTAGAGTAGGTTTTGCAAGAAAATACTATTTCAATGTTTCTTCAAAATATCATGTTTAATTCAACGTGTTACAATACTCACCATTCTTTGTAATTATTTGTGAATTTTACCAGCAATTTCTGAGTGAAAATAGTTTTAAAGTATTTTTTTTCTTCATTGTATTAATGATGTAAGTAAAAAGTGTTACTGACAATTTGACATTTACATTTTTTTTTCTTTTTGGACTGGATGGTGAAAGAAATATGTATTTATGCTAGACCCCTGTGACTTTATGTATGTAAAATAGAAACAAATATTGTATGAACAATAATTTCAGAATTATTGTCTCATGAAATTCGTGATGCATTTATTGTATTTTGTTCTTGATATAAGTGTCACATTCATAGGATGTTATGGTACGACAGTACCATGTCATGACCAGGAATAATTCTGCATGTCTAATGACTATCCCTTCACTCTTTTCTTTGTATGACTCTCTTTCTTTCCCATTGCCCAGTTCTGTACGGCCTCAGATGAACAGGCCATTTGTTGAGCTGCTTCTAAAGGCCTCACATATGAATTCTGCATTAGCCAGAGTCTATTACAGATCAATATTACAGTTAACTACTTTTCATGTCACATGAACCCAATTTTCAGGGATATTTGATCTACAACGTATTATTTCCCTCGCTCGGCTCTCAGACATTTGTATTCAGATCCACGACTGACTTCAGGAAGAGCTCTGCCTCTGATCTGACATGAAATGAACGAGCGTTAGAAACCCGATCCCAACAGCGGCACAATAATCGTGACGCGTGAAAACTTTTAGGCCAATCAAATGTTCGTTTTTTCCCTCTTACATGTTTATTAAACTTGTTCCACAAGCTGGTTCTTTCAATCATCTTTCCGTCTCTTTTTTATGCAAATACAGAGACGGAACTCAAAATCTGATTTGTCATGAAACACTTGTACGCAATGAGAAATCTACACTAATTATTTTGAGGCTGGCATCTGCCTTTCAGCGCGACTGGATATTACATTTGCTTAAAACTCAATCATACGAAATGAAGACTCCATTTGAGAACATTTTAATAAAGATAAGTCGCCGCTATCATCTAATCGGAGACTGGTAATCGGCACATTCATTCGCCGCAGACAGATAATGTCAAGCCGACGTTAGGCTCTTATTTTGCAATAATGCATTTACATTCTAATGATTTTATTAAAGCTCATACAGGCTGTCGGAGACGGACCCCACGGCAGAAGATTCACCCAGACCAATTCTATCTGTTATCAGCCGCCGCTGCTTTATCACGTGCGGCCCACCTCGATGAGACGCTCGCTAGCTGGAGGACATTGCGTTTCATCAGTGCTCTCAATCGTATTGTTCTGCTTAGTGTGCATAAAAAAAGATCCGACCCCCCCCGCAGCCAGCCAGAACAATGAAACAAACTATCTGTCTTATTTATCGTTTTTGCATTTTCTTTCTTCGCTTACTTTCTTTATTTGCTGCGGGGTGTGTTTTTTTCTTTTCTTCTCTGACCTATCGGCTTTGAGCAGGTCGGTATTATTCAGAGATGTGTGGAGAGCCATTTAGATGGAGATAAAGAGCAGTTCTTCTCTCAGGAGTATATATATATATATATGCCAACGGGGACCGGAGACGAGGGCCGCTGTGGCCTCTGAGCAGGTATAGGGTGGACCTGCACTCTTTACAATATGTAAATCACATACACAATTACAGTGGAGGAGATTGATGCTTCTATGGACACTACGGGACGAGTTGCACCACATGTGCATGTAGTATTTCGAAGCAAAAACCAGCATTTAATACGCTAACATCCCACAGTCCAGTTTAAGCAGGGATCTGTGCTGAAATAGAGATGCACCGTAATTAAATTTAGTCATGTATGCATTCAGATGCGTGTGTAGTTATGCTCCTTTTGTGCATTTTAAAGATTGTCTGGATTTCAGTGCTGTAACTTCCCAGTAAAATCTGCCAGATCTTGCTACACTTTGAAAACAAAGGTTTTCACAGTGAAGCCATACTTGAATTCTGATTCCTGTGAATAATCCAAAGAACCTTTTGTGCAATAGAAAGGCTCCGTGGATGCCAAAGGTTCTCCGTGAAACCATCACGCAGATTAATTCATGCAAGCAAACAAACAAACAAATAAATAAATAGTATCCCTCTTACCTGTCTGCTAATCTAGCTTTCATTTTAAACTTGTCAAGTCAAGTCAAGTCACCTTTATTTATATAGCGCTTTTAACAATACAGATTGTGTCAAAGCAACTGAACAGCATTAATTAGGAAAATAAAGTGTCAATAATGCAAAGTGACAATAATAAACAATCCTTTTTCAGTTAAAGGCAGTTCATCATAGAATTCAGTGATGTCAACATCCAGCTAAGTTCAGTTTAAATAATATCTTTGCAATCAATGTCAACGATATCGCCGGAAATGAAGGGTCCCCAACTAAGCAAGCCAGAGGCGACAGCGGCAAGAAACCAAAACTCAATCGATGACAGAATGGAGAAAAAAAAACTTGGGAGAAACCAGGCTCAGTCGGGGGGCCAGTTCTCCTCTGACCAGACGAACCAGCAGTACGGAAAAAATCAATTTAAGACGTAATAAAACACGATGAATAATATTAACAGCAATTATTATATGATGCAATCAAACTTATAGCAAAATGTGGTAGTTATGTATGTTGTTTCAGGGTTGGCATCTTCTGAGGTCTTCTGAGGGGTTGGCATCATCTCTTTTCTTAGGTGTTCTGGATCCAGACTGAAGCTGGTGTAAATCCTAGTTACCACGGGATGTCAATTCTGTGGCAGAAACAGAGAAACAAATAGACATAATTAGTGTAGCTGCTGTTCTAACCAAGCAAAAATTATTTGTTTAACCAACGACGAAAATTTATGGCATTGATTAGATATAACGGCAAGTAAAAGATATGACTGCAGTAAAAGATTATGAGATGCATTTTTTGAATGCTTGGCCAAAGAGATGTGTTTAATCTAGATTTAAACAGAGAGAGAGTGTGTCTGAACTCCGAACGGTATCAGGAAGGCTATTCCTGATGCGAAAAAGCTCTACCTCATTTAGTGGACTTTGCTATCCTAGGTCCTACCAAAGGTCCAGAATTTTGCGACCTTAGGGAGCGTGATGGATTGTAGAGTGGTAGAAGACCAGTCAGGTACGCAGGAGCTAACCCATTAAGAACCTTATAGGCAAGTCATAATATTTTGTAACTGATACGGAACATAATAGCCAGTGCAGAGACTGTAAAATTGGGATAATATGATCATATGTTCTTGACCTGCTAAGGACTCTAGCCGCTGCATTTTGGAATACCTCTAGCTTATTTATTGAAGATGCAGGACAACCAACAAACAGTGCATTACAATAGTCCAGTCTAGAGGTCATGAATGCATGAACTAGCTTTTCTGCATCAGAAACAGGTATCATGTTTCGTAACTTGGCAATGTTTCTAAGATGGAAGAATGCCGTTTTTGTAACATGGGAAATATGATTTTCAAAAGACAAGTTGCTATCTAATATAACACCCAGATTTTTGACTGTAGAGGAAGTAACCGTGCATCCGTCTAGTTGCAAATTGTAATCCACGAGATTCGGCGTACTGTCTTTTGGTCCAATAAGTAATATCTCTGTCTTATTCGAATTTAATAGGAGAAAATTATTGGTCATCCATTTTACATTTTTAAATTTTGAACACACTCGTTAGCTTAGATAATTTAGAAGTTTAATCTAGTCTTGAGATATGTAGTTGAGTATCATCAGCATAACAATAGAAACTAATCCTGTGTTTTCTAATAATATTACCAAGGGGAAACAAGTATATTGAAAATAGCAGAGGACCTAAAACAGATCCTTGTGGCACTCCATATTTTACTGGTGATAATTGAGATGACTCCCCATTTAAATGAACAATGTGGTAGCGATCGGACAGGTAGGATCTAAACCATCTTAAAGCCTGCCCTTGGATACCTGTATAGTTTTGTAATCGATCTATGAGTATGTCATGATCTATAGTATCGAATGCAGCACTTGTATAACATCTATATTGTTTGCTCTTACTACAAATTGCTTGTAATGTTCCTAATTTGTAATTTTCATCATTCCACAAGCAATATGCTATAGATTTTTAAAAAACTGTTTTGTAATTTAATCGTGCTGCTATTTTAATGTAAACACTGCTTTCAAGACACATCAAACATATTTATTAGATCATATTTACAGTATATCATGATTTTTAGTCCTAGTCGACAACACAAACAGCACATGCTATTAAATTCAGCCTCAAATAAACGGTATGCATTTCAAAGAAATGGAAACATTAATCTTTACAATGTTCAGGACCTTCCCGTGCCATGCACTCTTAAAAAAATAAAGTTTCAGTGATTGATGAACCTTAAACATCCAAGGAATCGCTCCATTCCACAAAAGGTTCTTTACACCGGAAAACAATTTTTTTTAGATGATTAAAATGTTCTTCATTCTAAGAAATAATAGTTCTCTTAGGAACTGTGCACTGAAAGGTTCTTTGGAGAAGCAAAAATGAATCTTCCATGGCATTGTTACGAAACCCCCTTCTATAACATTTAGTTTTAAGAGTGTTTATTTAGTAAATATGTACAAGAATGGTCCGAATATAACAATAATTGGAGCATTTAAAACGAGAGCAACTTTGCAAGTGAGAGTTAGATATCTGATCACTTTATTAGAGTCCTGATATGCATGTTTTGCAGTAGTTTGAGCTCTCTGGAGTTGCTGGTGGTCTAAACCTCACCGCATCACAACAATGCCTGGGGTTGGGGAGGGTTGTAAGGTTTCATACTGGTTGTTAGGATCTGAATATGTGGTGGAGGCTCAAGGTCATTTTTCAGTCTGCGTGTCACAAAGTTATAAAGATCTTTCTCTCCGAACACAATGCAGAACTGACAAACGGCGGCGTCTCCTAAAACCACAAAAACGACATTCTGCAAGATGCAAGTTGTTGAAGCATAAGGTAAACTTGAGAGCTTTCTCAAGGAATTAAAAACAAACTTACAAACAAACCTGCACGCTGTTATTTTTTCTGATCATGAAGAATCTTTCCACACAATAACAGTATACATCGCACGTCTGTCAAGCTCCAAAAAGGCTCTTAAATATTATTTGGTTATACTTCTTTTTGATAGTCTACTGTACACTGTATACAAAGGTGCAAAGCTGTCACTGGGGTGGTACCTTTTCAAAAGGTACACTTTCGTACCCTTTTAGTTTCTAATAATTACACTTTAAGTACTACTATGTACCTTTAAGGTATCAAAATGGACCCTTTTAGGTACAAATATGTACCTTTTTGAAAAGTTACCACCCCAGTGTCAGCTGTTGTACCCTTTATTCCTGAGAGTGTAGACTTCTAGTAACTGTAAGTAACTTTGCAACTATGTCAACTGTCTCTCATTAGACTGTTAGGTAAGGGTCAGTAGAATAAGTTGACATGTACTTGCAAAGTTGCTTATAGTCAACAGAAAGTCTAAAGTGGACTATCAACATAAAGCATTATTTTTCATTCTACACACATACAATGGCACTTTGGGTTTGGTTACAAGAATAAATGCAAGAATAAAATACTTCATCTGCTAAACGACTAAATGTAAACAGTGATGTTGAACCAATGGCTTTGCCGTGAATGAGACTTCAGAGCTTCAGGTGAGATTTTCCAGAATATATTTTCATGCAAAATGGATATAATATCTATTACGCCCACTGAGAATCCACCAAATGCATCCGGACGTACGAGTTTGTGATTTCTCCGAGTAGTTTGATATGCCTCTGATTAGTCAAGCTGAATGGAGGACAGATACTAACACATGTAGCATTGACTGTTTAACATGAGCTACGCTCTTTCAATACAAGGGATTAACTAGGTTTATCAGCATTTCGCAGATAGCCGATTGTTGGAAATCTCCTTTGTACAAAGCAGCTCTAGAGGCTCAGACGATCGCTGGCGTCATTCAGGTAGTTTGAAGAACTTGAGATGCGATGGTCCTGACATAATGGGTGTCCTGATACGTTTGGCCTTGTGGCACCACATTGTGGCTTTAACAAGAGTGCTTTGAACTCTGTCAAGTCTCCACCTGGGGCAGGTATGTCAGGGCGACCTCGTGTATCATGTCGAGACCGAGAAACCCAGAGCGGGACGTTGACTAATTAGATGGTAAAAACTCTGGTCATGAATCTGTGGTTAAAGCTTCAGGAAATATAATAAATTGACACTGGCCTCAAAAGCTAGGGGAACCTTTTTTGTGTTCCCTTTTCTTCAGCCCGGTCGGAGAGCGTTATTCAAGCCCCGGCTGTAAACCCATCCTTCATCTGCAGGGCAGTTAAATAGCCGCTATTGTGCTCTATTGTGCTCCATTGTCCTGTTATTGCTGTTGTCCCGATTCCTTTCAAATTCAATTCTTTATTTGGTGTATATTATTACCCACAAGAAGCTCCTCTTCCTCAAGGCAAACAGCAGACCACGAGACAATATCAGCCGCACAAAAGACCTTCAAACTCCATTATGTTTTTTAATCTCTTGGAGGGTTTCATGACTCTCAATGCTCTGGAAAACAGGTGATGTCAACGGAAAGGAGTCCTGCGGTTAAAGGCGTCCGCTCAATATTCCTCTCACCGTGAGCGTGACTAACCTGACCTCTGTCGGAGCAGATCGAACTCGAGTCGCATTGCGACGTTCTGTGTTTCTGCGTAACCTTTGTGAATGAGCTACTCGGGTGTAAAATATACAGTGTTGTCGATTGTGGTTATTTATCTGAATGTTCACTGAGAAAGACGCAAAAATCAGGCCTGGAGTAAAAGCCCGTAAGATACTGATAAGGACGCATTGTCAGTTTTCACATTATAGTTTTTGATTCTTTATCTTCATTTTGTAATTATTAACAAGCATATAAAATCAGTCCAAAATAATGAACACAGAGGAATATTATAAAATGCATAGTTCCGACCGAAGTAAAAATTCCATTCAGTACCTCAGTAGAGAAAATGATTTTGAACGAAAGCTTATAAACCTTTAAAGACAAACCTGAGAAGCTAAGAATGGTATAATGCTTTGTTCACACCAATTGTTAATCATAAGAACTACATTACCCATGATTCTGCAGATAAATATCCACCAATCAGAGAACTGCAAGAAGTAAATCCTGTTTGTATGCATAATTTGCATATTTTGCAATATGTATAATTAAATCAATAGTTTTATATTTCTCTAGTGTTTTTAATTTACAATGCTTCATGGGTTTGTGGTTCTTCCTTCATTAAAGCTGTTAAGTTCACAGCCTTTTTGTCTGATTTTCGAATACCTTTTTGCTTCAAATCATCCCATACACAAATGCAGTGTATGTACATATATTACATTTCCATATATGAAATATAATAGAATCCATTAACAATGAATATAATATAAAAAACGGTTTAGTTTGGGGACCAATTCTCATATTAACTACCAATTTTGCCTCAAAGTCCTAAGTATGCTTATTAATAGTTTAGGGCTAAGTTAGTTGTTAAGTTTTGGTCGGTGGTAAGAATTAAGGGCTCTAAAAAATATTGTCATGCAATAAGGGCATTAATATGTGTTTTATAAAATATAATAACAGGCCAATCTAATATATATATATATATAATATATATATTAATATATATAGAGTATTATATATATATATATATATACTATATTATATATATGAGCAACTAGTTAATAATGAGAATGGTCCCTATACTAAAATGTTGCCAAAAGTTACTATGGGGATTTTATATGTGTTATAACTTATATCTTCATCTACTCAGAAAATTTATATATTTGAATATTTGGTGTTGCCGTTATAGGTAACATATATCGCAATATCACCCTTGATATAGGACACTGTGATACTCCCATGTAGCCCGTTAGTTTGGTTTTCTATAGCAAAAATGAATGGAAAAATTATTCCAGACCAAAGCAGCTGAAAAGTGTGTGCATGCTATTGCACTCTATATTCCACATCAAAATAACACTTAAATGGATAGTTCACCCAAAAATGAGAATTCTGTAATCATGTAAGCACACTCATGTCATTGAGTTTATTTACAGTTCACTAGAATGAATCTGAGAGAGATGAGAGAGTGTTTGATTATTAACTCGTGCACAATACAAATGACATTCAAAAACAATGCTGTAGTATTTTTGTCACGCTGACAAAGTGGAAACATAAAATGCATGACGAAACAAGAAGCAGGAACTAACCACATGAACTTAGGGTGGTTTCTTCACAATTCAACCCTGGCTGAGAGTCCCACGCTCTATCCTCTCTCTTTGGTGGCCATTGACAGGAAGTATTGACTGACTACAAGTAAAATACACCAAGAGTTTATCTGAACCACAAACCACCCTCAGCTAGTTTTATATTATCTTAGAGATGCTCTTTTACCATATTGCTCTGCTTAGGATGAAACCACACATGCAATGATTTATACCGCCTGTCAAATCGAGGTTTTGATGGTCATTTTGATTAACCGAGCAAAGTTTTATGTTTCTTGACAGTGGATCGTGAGATGTGTTTCACTTCTCGTGGTTATATAAAATAGTTTTTGCCATTACATCTTCAAAGTAGCAGTGGTGTAATGTAACGAAGTAATAATACTTCGTTACAGTACTTAAGTATTTTTTGAGAGTATCTGTACTTTACTTGAGTTTTTATATTTCAGCCAACTTTTACTTTTACTCCACTACATTTCCTAATTAAAATGTATACTTTTACTCCGATACATTTCGCCCGAAGCATATTCGTTATTTACTACAAAATAGTTAGAAGTCAGAAGCACATGGACTGCAGGAAAGCAGGTTTGACGAATCAGTGGTCTGGCTCTTTTAAGTTAGACTCCTAAAAAACACCTCAAACAAGTGCGCGCATAAACACGGATGGGATGATTAATTTTCCACTCAAGTCGAGTCTGGGGTGTGCGATATACAGCATCGTCTGCGATAGTATGGTAAGTGTTGTTGTAATGATGTGCGATCTGACATTATCAAGTACGTTAGGCTATAGTAGGCTCACCAAATCACACACAGAGTGCACGCACGTTGATTTATTAGTCTATTAAAACTCAAAATTCAAGGCATTCTAAATTGTAGACGGCAAACATGCTTCTGTATGCTTTTTATATTAACATAATTTAATATAGTTAACAATCTATATCACAAAGAGTACCATTTTTCAGCATGAACACATTTAATAATCATCTTATACAAGTTCAGTAAAGTACTGTTTTGCGTCTCTGAGCAATGGATGTTTTTACTTATTGAATGAATCAGCTTTTTGAACGATTCGGTTGAATATGATTCAGTGATTCACTCATTAACACAGTCAAATGCTTTGTTTCTGAATGAATCAGCCGTGGAAGGCATCTTGGTTTTTGAATCTCCATTCACTTGCTGCCACCTACTGGCGGTTTTAATTTAACATTTCGACTATTTTTTCATGTTTTTAAATCATTTCAAATATCAGTATCCAACGTTTTATGTTAAAAACAAAACACAAGGCCTATTTATGCATCTGTAAGTACAGTTTAAATGCATCCATGTCCTCTCTGAGATACATTAAACTGTGTAAATACATCTAAATTCTATTTCAGATGCAGTTTCCAGAAATGTTTTCTTAAGTTGAAATGAAAGACACTATGTACCGGATGAAGTGCTTCTCATTCTTACCCAAAAATACAAAATGGAAAAAATAGTTAAAACTGAACACAATCTTGCTACTCAAGCTGCGTATGAACATTTTTATTTTTATTTACATTTGATTTGCTTCTTTTCCATTTTGCACTTACTTGTACTTTTACTTTCAATACTTAAGTACTTTTCGTACTTAAGTACAATAAATCTCACATACTTTAAGACTTTTACTCGAGTAATATTCTAAACAGTGACTTTAACTTCTGCCAAAGTCATTTTCTGGTGAGATATCTGTACTTTTACTTGAGTATGGCTTTCAGGTACTTTATACACCACTGCAATGTAGCCCAGTTTTCTTTGTGCTTGCAAATGTGGGGATATTAAATCCTGCGGCAGCGCCTCAGTGATATTTGAATTCAGACAGGTCTTCTTTAGAGAAGCATACACATACACATTTATGCACTAATTTACATTCAGTTCATCTACAGACCAATCATTTAGCCCTCACTCATTGCATTTTGGTGTGTGTGTTCATTTCCTCTTGATCAGATTAAATGTTTGATGTGGTCTTCCAACTTGACACAATGGTGCAGATGAAAACCGGACAAATTTACTTTTAGGTGACAGACAGCAATTGGAGGGAAATTAAGTTGTATCAGTACATCACATTATACACGCTGGAAATATTGTAGCTGGAACAATCGCAACCTCCGTCTGTTTAAATACATAAAAAAAGTAATTTCATTGCTTTTCTTTGATGTGATCACTGTGAGTCCTGTAGCGTGCGGCTGAGCTTTGAAAAGAGGAAATTATTGAGTTTATCCAATGCCAGTCAATCTCACCAGCCCTTCTTTATTAACAATTTCACATGGCTATTTCCCCTGCTTAAATACCTGCCTCCATATAATGTGCATATGTTATTGTAGGTGATATTATTCTCCCTCTGGTCTGAGTTATTCTACTCAAACACATGTGCTCTTCCATTTAAGGCCTGAACCAGTGTAAAAGAAGAACAAAAAAAAAGTGACATTTAATCCTTGATGAACAGAACAGAGTCAAAATCTTTATACCAATCACACAGAGAGACTAGCAGAGATGTGTCAGAGTTCACAGCAACTCTGAACCTCTGAAGATATTGCACGCAGCTTTTTGAATTCCTCATTTAAGTATGTCATTGAAAAATATTACATATATATATTAATATATATATATATCTATATATTTATATAATATATATGATATATATATATATGATTTACATTCTTGCCTTTTTTAAATTCTGGTCAGATGTGCAATGATGGGAACATAAAAGCCATCTCACCAAATTTAAAAAGAAAAGCAGAGTTGAAATTACCTGAAATACCATGTTGTTTGTCTGATTTTATTTCCGTCCTGCCCGTCTTTGTAGTTCCTTTTGCTAAACAAAGAGGCTTCCTCACGTTGCTCTTAAAATGGTATAATTCAAGGGCTGTTTTACATAGCACAATAACCTAATACATGATTCAGAGAGTTTCTGCGAATCAGATGCATTAGGATAACGGAGACGGATAATAAAACTTTCAGAGGCATTAACATTTGATGCATAAAATGCAGAAGAAAAGGACTAAAATCTGTCTTTGGAGCAAAAAGTATGAGGAACATGCATGGATAATGAAAATATTCTATCCAGAATGAATGCATTATTGATATGTTTATCAAAATTTGACTAGAGACCAGATACATTTGAGGGGAAACTTGCTGTCTCTGCATGGGTTGAGTACATTTGAATTAATGGTTATTCAGGCTGAATAAAGAAAGAAATCAGCGCTCAGATGGACACAATAGCTGGAGTGATGATGGAGTCTATCTTCTGAAAATAAGATGATATGAAACTCACATTGTGAGAGGCACATTTAAATTACTTGCATACAAATTGACACACAACGCTACATATTACTTAATCTGTGGAGTTGATAAACAACTGAACATATTAAGTAATTTGTAAACATAGAAAACTCATCTGACAGGACTGTGCACCTACATGCATTATAGGATTGGAGACACTCCCGTCTGTGCTCTCGGGTTGTCAAAAACTAGAGGCCTGAGTGATCCTAAGTGACTAGTTGCGATCAATCGACATGATGTTGTAATGATTTTCAAACAGTGCATATTGAATTTCTGGAATTATGACCAAGGAAAGCCTATTTGGGAATTAAGAAAGTAAAAAAAATATATAATAATAACAAGGAGACAGGCAAATAGTTATAAATGGGAACTGCAAATAGTGCTTTAATGCACAAATTATAGCAGTGACAGCCATCTGCTTTATTACAGCCATTCAAGTCGTCAGTCCACTCTTGATATTGTAACTGGAGCGAGCCTTGAAAACATCCTGCGAGAGGACGGACACAAACATTATTACCTTATTTAAAGAAAGAAATCTTGAATATTGATCCAGTGTAGCTTCATTACCTGGAAACTGCCATGCCAGATTGATGTCTCTTTAAAGTAGGTCTCTGGTCAGAGCTACCCTGGGAATCGTGCTATTGACTTTGGGTGTTTGTGCAGCCAAGTCTCCAGAGACTTTTGCTTGCTTTTAATGGGATCCATCAATTCAGTTTCCCTTTTAATAATCATTGTTTTACGGTCCCTGCAAGACTGGAGCAGTTTGAAGCTGCTTAAGTTGAGTCACAGTTGTTTAAGTCCCTGCATTAAGATTTTTTCTCTGCTCTTTGAGGATACGTTGTTCTTTCGTCTAAGCTTTGACAAGCCCCCGCTTTGAAAGTTCGACCTCAGAAACCAAAGCAAGAATCACAGTGAATATAAGAAGCCACTAAAAGGAAACACTCAGTTCCATATGAAGCCCAAGTCAAACCAGGACTAAGGTTACACCATTAACCTGGAGGCAGAAGAGGCTCTTCCCCTCGCATTAGCATGTTAGTAATTGAAAGTCTGCAATGTATGTCTCTTCTGAAAGTGCATTGATTTTCATAAGGCTGATGCAGGGCTCCCGTTGTTGATTTTAATGGGATCTTTGATTCCCCCTGTCTTTAAGCACAGGGCAGCGGTGGAATAGTGCTTTAAATGAAAGAACAACCTTGTAGACCTTCGGTTCACCTTGCAGGCGAGCAGGAAGCCGAGGGAAGAAGAGAAAGACCCTTAAGTGATGTCTCACAGAAGATGAAAGAGGACGCAAATGTTAAGTACATTGATCAATGCTCTTCAACGCTCAACTCTTCTGCTCGATACATTGGAAACATCATTTGTATCAGCAGTTGTTTCTTTTAATTAAGATCTGACCCAAATCTTTGCCATTGATTTTTGCCATTACCTTATCGACGGGGCTAAAGCTGAGTCCAGACTTTTTCATTGCTGAAGGGCCCGGTCCCCAAATCAGATAATATCCCTCAGACCAAAGTCAGAGTATGAACACGCCAACTTCAATCAGCATTTCAGATGTATGACATTGACTCTAATGCATGTTTACAGAGATGTTGGGGCTTTATTATTGTGATTGTATCTCTTCCTGAGCTGAAAGTGTGAAATGCTACCCAATGTTTGGCCTTCATAACAAAAATCTATGTCTTGTTCCCAGATGGGCCTCTGATCAATACAGCGGTCTGTAGGGAGTCTTCTACACGAGCACCACAATGATCTCAACACAACTGCTGCTCATTCATCAGTTTGAAAACACTTCATGAAGTGAGAAAACTGTGTGTGGATGGTTCCCAAAAACAAAGGCCAAAGCTGACCCAGAAGAAGCTCGAGTTGGGCTGTTTCTTACTGAACTCTGGGTTTGGTTTTGGTGTTGGGGACGGCTGGTTTACTTAATTCCATTAAAGCATCCCAACAGTTCTCTCTCTCTCTCTCAGTTGGTTCGAAGTGGAACGGCCTTGTGAAACGACAATACCTTCGCCTCAGGTTGTCTTCCCAGATGCCTCCCATCCGACAGCAGCCGCTTTTGCTATCCTATTAAACCCCCCCTTAATGAATGCTTAGGTCAATGCTTGTTTACCGAGATGTTGAGGCTTTATTATTGTGATTGTATCTCTTGCTGAGCTGAAAGTTTGAACAGCTACCGAATGTTTGGCCTTCATAACAAAAATCAATGTCTTGTTCCCAGATGGGCCTCTCATCGATACAGCGGCCTGTAGGGAGTCTTCTACATGAGCACCACAATGATCCCAACGCAACTGCCGCTCATTCATCAGTGCTAAACATTGGAAAACACTTAATGGACCGAAAAATCTATGCATGGATGATCCCAAAGATGAAGGCCAAAGCTGACCCGGAAGAAGCTCGATTTGGGCCATTTCTTACCAAACTCTCGGTTTGATTTCGGTGTTGGGGGTGGATGGTTTACTTAATTCCATTAAAGCATATCAAGGGTTTCCAGTTGGTTTGAGATGGAACGGCCTCGTGAAACGAAAATACTTCGCCTCAGGTCCTCTTCTCAGACGCCTCCCATCTGACAGCGACCGCTTTCGCCATCCTGTTGAATACCCCCCCCACCAGTCAGGCGTACTCGTCTCTCTCTATGGTGCCGTCCAGCTCCCACCCACCTAAACCCAAAGCCCTCAAGTGCTGAATTTGTTTGCTCCCTCCCTCCATCCTTCCCTCTCTTCAACCTTCCCTGCCCTGGAGCCTCAGCAAACCCCATGAAGAAGAGTCAAAAATGGGTGAAAAGAATCAGTGGAGGCTTTGAATCTCCACGGGCATTTTACCCAATGCCTGCTCAACTCCGATTGCACAGTGCCACAAACACAATCCAATAGAGGGCTAATCTGATCATCTCATCCCCACTTTTCATGCTGTGTTTCCCTCAGAACGCCTTGTACTAGTTCCAGCCTGGGAGTGTGTGATAAGACACTGGAAATTTAGTCATCATCTTCTGCGCAAAGGGGCTCTGAGAAGGGATTATGATATTGCTGTAACCTTACATTGGATGTGGACAGGGGCAGCAACCGGCAAAGACTGCAATCCCCAACACCGTAGCCCATAACCCCCCCAGCCCTCATGCGGGCTCCCTCTCTAAAGGTTGGCTTTACCAGATTAGCACAGACTAACCATCATCATGTTGAGCGAGATAGCAGAAAGAAGACAGGTTTACCGTTGCGGAGTATGTTTCGTCGGGGAGGGGAGGGCTGATAATAGAGACCATTACCTCATTTTTGTGCATACTGACCATATGAAATAGTGTCTGAGGAATATGTCAGCTTGACAGAGAGATATGCTTTCAAACATTCACCTGTGTTAGCGGGATGCTGCATGTGAATAATCTTTCGATGTTGAAGAAAGCCTGGTGCATTCCTAAAGAGATTTAGTAGCTTACATAAACACAGATGTACAAAAAAATCTGTCTTAAAGCCATCCATCTGCTTGTGAGTGTGTTGTTTTTCAATCTGTTGTATCCCCGTGTAATATATGCAGAGACTACAATATGCAAGTGATTCATAGGCTAATTGGGGTGGGCGGGACTTTCTGTTTGCCCAACCAATAGTAGTTTAGTAGTTGGATTTATTTATTTATTGCAATTCTATTTGACACAGATCAATCCCTGAAGTAGAAAGGAGGGATTTTATTACTGACAAAGGTCGCATTCCCATATGTTTCCAACTGTGAATCATTCTTAACTCACTTAATGATCCTACTTTGTTATGCTTTTAAAGTAGACGTCTATCAATTTAACTAAAAAGGTGAACTACATCAGAAGGAATCTACAAAAGGCCAGTGGTGGGGAATTCAGAGGTTATAATAATGCATACATTTGCAGGTTGTCAAAGTTAGTTTAGCAGTGCACTTGTTAAGAGAACGTCTGCTGCAAAGGTGAACTGAGAATATGATGAAAGCAGACAGCTCTCTCCTCCGATACAAACACATTAAAGAACTCTTTATTATTTTTAACAAATACACTTTGACAGATCCACTATTCTCAGAGAGCTAACAGTGCCCGTGGATTTCACAGAAACTGGCACTCTGCGGGAATGCTGGAGGTGCCTTACTCAATTTCATTCCCCAGTAAATAAAAAAACCACACATTTTAAGGTGATGGCCATTATTAGTCTAATTACCTGTGTAGTGTCGCTCAAGATTTACTCACCCTATTGTCAGCGGTGAGGATGAAAGAGACGAGAGCACTGTGAAGAAGGCAACAGACTCTTCATCGGTGTTGGGGAAGATTTGCACTGAAGTTTGCAAGATGCTCATCATTTTAAGTAGTTAAAATATAGAGTCAAGCTAATCTTTTGAAAAAGTAGTTAACTGCAATATAAGCTACTCACAAAAATTAGCTAACTACATTAAAACTATTGAATATACATACATACATATATCCACAACAGGACAGGGTTATTATTGTTAACTAAGATAAAAAAATAAATAAATAAACCCACTATTTTATGTCAACAGTTCTAAATAACTAAGTACTAAAATAACTAAAATTAATAAACTAAAACTAATAAAGATAATGAATACTCCAGACTAAATAAATAAATAAATAATTACTTGAAATACAAAATAAATGTCAACTGAATTAAAACGTAAACAAACTTTAAATCTCTTTTAAGTTAAAATGCTAAAATACTAAAACTAATAAATTCAAACAAAACAGAAAAAATATAAATACTATATATACAGGTGTTAATTAAATACTAAATAACAAAAACACGCAAAATTAAAAAAAAAAAAAACAGGGTTAGGCTAGAATGGAAAAAATGGAAAAAAATAACAAATTAAAATCTAACTAATCAAAATATTACACGGGTTAGTAAACAAAAACAAATAGTATATCAATGATACTAAAATATCACTGCAACAGGATTTAACTAAATAGTATCTCTCAAAATGATTGTCATACGTCATTTTATAGTTTGGATAGTTAAATGCTGCTCTTCTTCTGTGTTAAATTTCCGCACTAGTGAAGATCTTGCGACACAGACCACCTAAGCACAGAAGCTTTCAAAGCAGCATGAATAAACTCATAATAAACAGAGCTATTGTGAGGTAAATGTGCGGACAGGAATAGCTAGATGAGTGTTATCTGACTGCTTGATCACTTTCTGCCTGCGTGACAGCCGAATAAAAGGGTTTTGAATTAGCGACGCCAGAGGAGTGTGTCTCGTACGCTCATGTATGGAGGCTGGGAAGGCCCTTTCATCAATAGTGGGGAAGATCGCTAATTAAACATATTGTCATGGTGATGCTGATGATGATCTGTGGGAAGCAGATAAGCAGTAGCACATCAATGCTCACGTCCACTCGCGCAGCGCCGCACAATAACAGCCGTTTTATGGCCCTACAAAAGACATCATGGCTGGAGAAATAATATTTCATGCCTCTGTGCAGCCGGACTGTCAGATATGTTTATTTTGCAACACAAGAGCATCTGTAATGTGTGGGAAATGTCAGAATGCATGTGCTGATGTAGCCTGGTAATAGGGTATTTAAAGACGCATTCAGGGTAAAAGTGACCCGGCGGGCGTTTAAAACGGCACGCTCAAGATCGCTGTAAGCTATTGTGAAATATCGAGAAGACGTGCGATTCTGACTATTGTCTTTGGCTTTGACAGTCGCTCTTGTAGAGGGACGTTAGTTCACTTTTCATCTCTGATACGGCCTCGTTCAGAGTCACGTTAAATTAGACTAAAACACTGAGAGGCGCATGACAGAGACGTCCCAGACTACCTCGACTCCTCCTCTCCCTCGCTTCTCATCTTTCATCAATATTGCAGTAGGGAACCCGAGACACAACTATTCCTTCGCTCCCAGTTGGGTTTCACAGGTTTGCGTTCGAGCGAATCTGGAGAGAAAGTAAAAGAGTCTCATCTGAAGCGATGTCCGCTCATTCATTCTGGACGAGGAAAATCAATCGTTCCATTCTCTCTGGATGGCTGCCCGTCGTGAATGGAGCCCCGTCTGAAATGAAATAAACATTTTCTTTCCCTAGATCGCCAGCTATGATAGATTTGTGGTGGTACAGATAGATTGCAGTTCACTTTACGAAATGGAAATGCTGGATGTGTGTCTGCTAATCACCTTATTTCACCAGCTTTCACACAAGACTTGAGTTATTCGTCCAAACACTCAAGCGATCGGTGCGACTAGCTTCAGTCCACTTACACCTTTAAGCTCCATTGTGTTTTCCAGATGGCTTTTTAGATCTGGTTTTGCTTCAGGACTTTTATATTGGGCATCAAGTGGCGACTCAATACAGCGCTGGAATCAGTGTTTGGTGTTCAAATTTCTCTTGAATTTCCATGGTTTGCTGCTCTTGGGAGGGAATAAGCACATTGGGTTTAGTGCAAACTGTTTCGGACTGCGATATAAACTGTATTTAATGTAATTTGGGTCATATTTTATTTATTTCACACTTTCAATGCTTTTAATCTACTACATAGTTGCTAATTTAGCTGCTGATGGTGCAAACATTTTACACTTCACCTTTAAGAAGCCAAAATAACAAAAATAAAGAAATTATAGGATGCAAATTAACTACTCTACTACAATAAACTACAGTTTGTGTTGGTATTATATTATTTTATTTACTTTTATTTATTAATCTTTTTCATTTATTTTATTTTTTCTCATTTTTGAAGAAATTAACCCTTAATTTACAAGAATGCATTCAAATGATCAAAGCATAAATTACTGTGACGATGGGGGCGTGGCCAGAGCCCGTGGGAACGGAGAAGCCAGGGAGTACTTGATCATGATCCACCACCTGCGCCACTCACCGTCTGAGTCCGCACTGAGAGACGATAAATGAGGAAGTCCTACCAATGAAAGACGAGAGAGGACCAGGCCTGAACTTTATTTTGTGTTTTGTGTGCAGCAGTCCTCCGCGAGGGCTGCCGCTTTACTTTCATTTTGTGTTTTTTTATTTTATTAAAGTCTTTAAATGTTCGCCGGTTCCCGCCTCCTTCCCGATCTATAAACGTTGTTACACTGGTGCCGAAACCCGGGAGGAAGGAGGGACACGCTGTCATAGAGCCCTCGCTGCTGAGGGGGATCGCAGTGCTGAGGATATCGGGCAGCAGGAACAAGCGGAGAGACAGCCGGTGGCTGCCCGAGGCGGTGGTGATGGAACGATGGAAGACGAGATGGGACGGAGAGCTTGCTGCCGCGCTCCTGGGTCGAGGAGTGGTGGCTGCCGTCCGTGAGGGAGCGGAGGAGTCGGCCCCATTCGCTAGGAGGCTGGAGCCTGCTGCCGTCCGCCATGATTGGGGAGGAGCAGGGAACGGGGGACTCGCTGCCGGCTGCCCTCAACAGGAGTAGCCATCGCCGTCCGCCAAAGATGTCCAGTACCATCACATGTCACCGCGAGTGAGAGCCTCTCAGCCGGTTGAGGACCAAGCGGCAGTGTGTCCGGGAACCGGACCGATAAATTTTTTTTCTTTTCCTCTCTCCCCTCTCTCTCTCGCAGCCGCCAGGATCTGCTCCCCAGAGAGGGGGAGTGGGGGAGAAGAGCGCAGTCTCGGGAGTACCCCCTGGCCTGCGAGGGGTGATGGGGGTATGTGACGAGAGGGGCCGGGGCCGAGAGCCGTGGGAATGGAGCGAGGCCGGTGGAGGAAATGCTAATGCACAACACCTGCACCACTCACCGGTCTCAAATCCCACGGAGGAGCTCCGGAAGGATAAAAAGAAGAGCTACGACAGTGAAAGACGAGAGAGGACCAGGCCTGGGTTTTATTTTGTGTTTTGGTTCTGTTTATTTTGTTTATTTTATTATTAAAGTTTTGTTTAAGTGTTCGCCGTTTCCCGCCTCCTTCTTCCCGATCTACGAACATTGTTACATTACAAATATTTATATTTCAAATAAATGCTGTTCTTTTGAACTTTTTTATCCTAATTGAATCCTGAAAAATAAAACGTGTCACAATTTCCAGCTTTTTCCAGAGTAATCAAAAATGTTTCTTGGGCAGCAGATCAGCATATTATATTGATTTTTGAAGATCATGTGACACTGACGACTGTAGTAATGATGCTGAAAATACAGCTGCGCATCACAGGAAAAAACTACATTTTAAAATATATTAAAACAAAAAACATCGGTTTTATTTTAAACATATTTTCACATATTTACTGTATTTTTTGATCAAATGAATGCAGCCTTGCTGAGCAGAAGAGACTTTTGTTTTTAATGGTACTGTATATTTAGTTCAATCGTTTTAAAAAGCAATAATACGTGCATTACTTACAATCTGTATTATTGCCAACATTGCAACTTTTACTTCAGCAATTATTTTTCTCTCTCTCTTTTGTACTACTCAACATATAAAGCTTTTGGTGTTTTGTTTTACCTCTCACATAAATGGATTCGATGATGATTAAATGCTGAGGTGAGTCTGTATCAGCCAGATTTCAGAGCTCTGCAATCGTTCAGAGTCATTAAAGATAAAGAGCTTTGACAGTGAAACTCTTAATGAAACATTCATTCATGTTCCTCCCCGTCATCTTTAGTCACTCACAAACTGCACAACCGATTCGCCACAACTTCATGTGTTGTTTGTTCTGAATGTCTCTCAGGCCTTCGTGCTTCTGTGGTTTGCCTGCGAGCCCTTAGACTGTGCCAAAGTAAGGTAGCCGTCATTCATTCACCCGGCTGTGGTTTCCACTCGGTTTCTGCACAGCTTCAGTTCTCTTAAGAGCTGGGAAATAAAAGCTCTTTAAAAGATTCAACTTCCGTGATTAAAACACTTGAAATTATAAAAAGCCAAATTACTTCAACCTTCATACTTCCGTCCTGATGTTTTGCCAGCCTTTTATAAAAATAAAAATCATCAATATAATAAAAAAATTAAGTGTGGTCAGAAAAATTTAATTAATGCAAAGGAGAAACACATTTATTTTTCTTACCTTATTTTCACATATATGTTTTTATTGTTTTAAGCTCAAAATTTACTTAAATGTATTACTCACTTAAAGTTAATTATACAGGTGCATCTCAATAAATAAGAATGTCGTGGAAAAGTCATTTATTTCATTAATTCGACTAAAATTGTGAAACTCGTGTATTAAATTCAATGCACATAGACTGAAGTTGTTTAAGTCTTTGGTTATTTTAATTGATGATTTTGGCTCACATTTAAGAAAAACCACCAATTCACTATCTCAACAAATTAGAATACTTCATAAGACCCATAAAAAACATTTTTAGTGAATTGTTTGGCCTTCTGGAAAGTATGTTCATTTTTACTGTACATGTACTCAATACTTGGTAGGGGCTCCTTTTGCTTTAATTACTGCCTCAATTCGGCGTGGCATGAAGGTGATCAGTTTGTAGCACTGCTGAGATGGTATGGAAGCCCAGATTTCTAGGGGGTTCCGGTCTGGGGAGTTTGCTGCCAGTCCAGCACACAACACATGGTCATTTAACCAACTTTTGGTACTTTTGGCAGTGTGTGCAGGTGACACATCCTGCTGGAAAATGAAATCAGCATCTGCATAAAGCTTTTCAGCAGAAGGAAGCATGAAGTGCTCATAAATTTCTTGGTAAACGGGTGCAGTGTCTTTGGTTTTCAAAAAACACAATGGAGCAACACCAGAAGATGACATTGCACCCCACATCATCACAGACTGTGGAAACTTAACACTGGACTTCAAGCATCTTGGGCTATGAGCTTCTCCACCCTTCCTCCACTCTAGGACCTTGGTTTCCAAATGAATACAAAACTTGCTCTCATCTGAAAAGAGGATTTGGACCACTGGGCAACAGTCCAGTTCCTTCTTCTCCTTAGCCCCAGGTAAGACGCCTCTGACGTTGTCTGTGTTCAGGAGTGGCTTAACAAGAGGAATACGACAACTGTAGTCAAATTCATTGACACGTCTGTGTGTGGTGGCTTGACCCCAGCCTCAGTCCATTCTTGTGAAGTTCACTCAAATTCTTGAATCGATTTTTGCTTGACAATCCTCATAAGGCTGCGGTTCTCTTGGTTGGTTGTGCATCTTTTTCTTCCCACTTTTTCCTTCCACTCAACTTCTGTTAACATGCTTGGATACAGCACTCTGTGACCAGCCAGCTTCTTTGGCAATGAATGTTTGTGGCTTACCCCCTTGTGAAGGGTGTCAATGATTGTCTTCTGGTCAACTGTCAGATCAGCAGTCTTCCCCATGATTGTGTAGCCTTGTGAACCAAACTGATAGACCATTTTGAAGGCTCAGGAAACCTTTGCAGGTGTTTTGAGTTGATTAGCTGATTGCCATGTCACCATTTTCTAATTTGTTGAGATGGTGAATTGGTGGGTTTTTGTTAAAAGTCAAAATCATCACAATTAAAAGAACCAAACTACTTCAGTCTGTGTGCACTTAATTTATTTAATACACGAGTTTCACTTAATTTTAATTTGAGTTGAATTACTGAAATAACTGAACTTTTCCACGACATTCTAATTTCTTGAGATGCACCTGTAATAGTCTATAATATATATATATATAGAGATAGAGTGAGAGAGAGCGAGAGAGAGTCAGAAGAGAGAGAGTCCACAGTTCTGGACCTTTCGTCTTTTTTTTGCATTGAGTTTTGTCAGCCTCCCCTGTTTCTGAATTGACCTTCATCTTCTGGATTATATTAAGTGTTAATCTTGTTTATTCTTCGTCTTCGTGAGCTTCTCTCCTACAAGAGCGTGACAGATGGATAGATAGATAGATAGATAGATAGATAGATAGATAGATAGATAGATAGATAGATATTTTAAAGATTTTTTAAGAAAATAACGGAACATTTACTTGAGAAACAAATGAAAATATGGCTCTGTAAAAAAAATAGTTAAATGCGAGAATTTTCTTTTTTTTTAGAAAATAAGACTTAGAAAAATATACTGAAGAAGAGATTAACTTTTTTTTCAGAAAAATTCCATTTATTTATTTGACAGCGAAACAAATTAAATGACTATACAATTGTTATTATAATTAAGTAAAACTAAAATTGAAACCAAAATTAAAATAATAAAAACAAACATGTTTGTTACTTGAAATAAAATAAATGTTAACAGAAAGTAAAATATAAACAACTTTTTATTTTTATTTCTCATTTTAATTCAGTTTTACCTGATGTACTAAAATAAAATAAAAACTAAAACAATATCAAAATCACTAAAATGTTGATTAAATTACAATGCAAATAGAAAATTGAAAAATAAAAAGGTTTGTATTTTATTAAAACTGATTTAATAAAAAACAAACCTATAATAGTATCTATTACACTGCAGTGTTCATTATTCAGCTCAATTCAGTTCAATGCTGATTTAATTGAGTTCAGTAAGTATTGACGCTGCAACGTTCATCATTTTTGAAACATTATAAATTTAGCTACAGCAAATGCACTAATGTGTAACATTGCAGGAAAGACATGACCCTCACAAAATAAACACAAAGCTGGTTTCAGACTAACAGTCGTGTACTGTATGTGAAGACTTCATCCAGTCGTGGGATCGGTGACTGTTTCCCACTAAAGTGTGAAATGTTTCTGTGATCAGTTAGCGCTGTAAATGCTTCACATCACATTTTCTCTAAAACAGAGGTTAATTTCCTCTGAAGGCTTCTGAAGACATCAGAGCTGAGGTGCTGGATTTAGCCTTATAGATCTTCCCCAGGCGATAGAGTGATAGTCAAACATGCTCACAGCAATCCTAATCTTGCTCTGGGACATCGACTTGCCATGAAAGGCTATTTTTACACATTACCCTGGTTAGAGCTCTTTCTTCTTGCTAAGCCTTCTATTGGCGTTCACAGAGATGCTCTGACAGCCAGCATTCAGATTCAGCATTGCTTCTCGCAGGGAAGTGTTTGAGATTCACCGCAGCGGCTGATGAGATCTTTCTAACTGAACACAGGTTAAAGACGCTAGCAAAATGTCTTGTAAAACTAAAGCAGCAGTCAGAAGGCTTTAGAGGAGATGTGTCTGAGTTAGTGTCACGTTTTAATTGTTTTGTTTTCATTGTGCGTCACTTTCACTGTGAAGGTGTTCGTTTCAAACAGATTTTTCAGCAGATTATGAAAGAAATCAGAGCTCAGATTAGTTTGTAACTTTGAGTTGAACATAAAACCTCTTTCAAGATTTGCTGTTTATTTTGTTGTGTGGATTTATAAATCACATGCTATTTTAGATACTACTATATTATTATTAAACCAGTTATTTATTTTGATGTTTTCCCTTTTCATTTTAATTTTAGTTAAAGTTTTATTAATTTTGTTGTTGTTATTATTATCATTATTATTATTATATAAAACTTAATTTCTATATCTTAGTTTTAATATATACATTTGTATTTCACTTTATTTTGTACACTGCAAAAAAAATATATCTTACATATTTTTGTCTTTTTTTCCAATAAAAAATATCAAGTCATACTTAAATCAAAGTACATTTATAAGACACAAAATCACATATGAAGCCTTTTTTCTGAAAAAAAAAAGTTTATGCTTTTTTGTTGTTGTTCTTTTGTCATATTTTTGTTTCTTGTTTTAAGCATAAGCTCACTTAGTTTTGATACTTTTTTTTTCAGAAAACAAGACTTAATATCTCATGCCATTGCCCAACTCAAGTAACTGGATCTTGATTTAGGAATTTTTTGATATTTGCAAGGGAAAACAAGACCAAAACACTAAAAAAAATAAATAAAAAAAGCAGTGGATGATCGCAGTAAGATATTGCAAGCTTGATATGAACGGGCCTGAACGCTGTAGCGTGTCTCCACATTGTGAAATCAGTAATATGAGGAGTTGCTGGCTCTTAGTTTTCATAAAATTCTCTTTGAGAGACATATTTCAGCAGTCTAAGTTCTCAGTTCCCAGATTTCCGTTACATAAGTACTAGATCCTTTAGAGGTCAAACTATCCTTGTGTGATTTCATCCCACTTGAGATCCTCCAACTTGAAGTGTCATGACATAAAAATCACACGCGTCTCTCATATATATATATATATATAAATCCGCTTTAGTCTCAACTTAGATGAATGCCATTAGATCTGGAAGCATGCAGCAACTAACAGACACGGCTAACAAATTACACTAACTGAGGTTACAGAAATTGAATTTTATTTTAGAGAGATTATTTACATTTTGTGTTTATCATGATCTGAGTCATCAACTAATTAAAGTAAGAGTGTTATAAACCATCACATACTTAAATATCAAACCAGTTTAGCCCGTTTCAACAAAAGCCAAACTGGATATTTAGCAATATAGAAATCCTGGCCGTATATGTCTGGGAAAGCCATGTATGTCACCATATTCACCTAAGGTGCAGTAAGTGATTTCTGAGAAACACTGTTGACATTTGACATCAACAAAACAAACACGCCCTACCTAGAAGGATCACGCCCTACTTTAATAGCTCCGCCCCCAAATCCATGAACATGCTATGTAACACATCATGAGTGGACACGCCCCTTACTGCTGATAGGCTGGAAGTGTGTTTTGGTGTTCAGTCCGATCCATTTTCAACAGCGGTTCTCAGAAAATGCTTACTGCACCTTTAACTAATTATTATTATTATTCTTTTAAGAAATGCGAGATTCATTTAGATTTTTTTTAAGCCAGTTTAACAATTTAAGTTGAAATGACTTGTGCAGCCAATTTGGTTCAACTTGAAAATGTAATGCAGCAACTGATTTTTCATAGTGTGAGATTTTGAAAAGCCAATCTGAACTGTCTGAATTGGCAAATTTGAATGATTCCTTTAGTTAATTGGGTGCTTAAAGGAGTAATTAAATTAACTAAATTAGGATATCTTGGTCCAGAACACGGAAAAAATAATACATTTATTTATACTACACCGACTTTGAAACAATACAAAGCTGGTTGGAGATTGTTGAACTTACCCTTTAAACAATACAGAGAGACAAACAACTGAATGAATGCATGATTTTCCTCCATAATTCCTTTGCAGTGGCAATGTAGATTCAATAATAACCCTGTTTAATGAATGTTCAAGAATGGTTAACAGAACCAGTTCTGTAACCCTGGTAAAACATTATGTAAATATGGTTTTCTGTTACAAGAGTTTGTCTTAGAGCATTTGATATGTTATGACGTTCCTGTCCGAAAAAACACAATATCCTCGGGTCTGTTACATAAAGGAGAAATACGTGAATTAATTTCCTTCAGGAAATCGCTTTAATTTGAATTGGGAAGATTTGATCCTCCAAATTTCCCAGAAAAGGGTGTGAATGCACGCAAGTATTAAAAGGGCGAGATGAAGCGAAATACAATCTTGAATGAAGGCCGACTTTAGCATCTCGTTGCACGTCACATGTTCCTGCCGGTTTAACCGTGGATTTTGTGAGCTTTAATAGGTCTGTGCGATGAATGCATGCTGCATCTACAATTACTGGTGTTAACAGCAGGCTGCGACTTTTTCGCTGTGTTGTGTTACACATTAGCATGACTGGATCTGAACCGTCGGACCTCCTGAGCTCCACAGCCCACATTAGACCAAACTCCACGCACACGGCTCTAATCCAGCCCAGCTCTGCTGAATCCACACACACATTACGTCACTGAAGCACAGCTCTGTCAACAGCAGACGAGCGTAACTCTTCACATACATGCACAATTAAATTTTAGAGGCTCTGACAAGAAACGGTCAGCTGTATAAACAATGCCTGAGCCAGAAAGGACTTCACTTTGTCCACCCTCGTGAAAGTGGCCCAGAATCACAGGACACTGTTCTTCTCTCTTAATTATGAGCTACTTAAGAGGTCAGGACATATTTCATATTTAAATATCTCACAGATCCCACATTCTATGGAGTCTAAGTCGGCCTATATTATTCCCCTCAGACGATGCTTTGACCCGGAGAATGGTGCTTTATTGCTTCAAAAACAGAAAATGCAGAAAGAAAGATGGAAAGAGTAAGATTTAAAGGGATTGTTCACCCAAAATTGAATATTCTGTCATCATTTACTCATCCACTATAAATCCATATCACTGGCATTTCTATAACACAAGAGGAGATATTTTGAATAATGTCCAAGCCACAATCAAAGCACACAATGATCAAGGTCTATCAATCTCCACGTGGCTCTCTGTTTAAATGCAATATTTACAGTCTAGACACAAACTCCCGAATCAGCCCACAGTGTGTTTGTCTGGTAAGTGCAGGACTCATGTAAGAGTGTGACTGTGATTGAGGAAGCGTTATCTGTTTGTAGCACACAAACGCTCCTCCTCTACGCTGGCCCTTCCTCTGGGCTGTTTTCTAGAGTTCCTTTCTTCTACGGGAAATGGAAATTCATCTAGTCTACACGAGAAGAAACTGATGAATTCAGCGTGTGTCTGTGTGCTTATAGCAGGACGGAGCACATATGCAATGATTTATCAAAGCCTTACAGATCTACATTTACATTTATGCTTTATAGCAGATGCCTTTTACAAAGAAGCTCGACAAAAGAGAAACACATACATTCATAAGCCAACAGTATTGTAATAACCAACCGGTTGGACAACTAGTTTAGGAAGCAAGCTAGAGAAGAGGAGAAACAGAAACAGAAACACTTTCATTAATACATCAACAAACATTGTTTAATAGATCATCAGCTATATAGCTATGCATTACATAATGATTAACAAATCATTAATGTAAATTAAAATGCTTGCAAACATTATTAAACATTCAGTTCATTTATGATCATGCACTTCTTAAAAAAATCTGCAAATGATTTTAACAGCACTATAATTTTCATGAATACATCAACAACAAACACTATATAATGCTAACAGATCTCTCGCTCTCTCTTCTCTCTCTCTCTATATATATACAGTATATATATATATATGTCTGTAAACGTTACACATATGCCGTTTCTGTGGTGTGTATGCAGACTTCTGTAACACTTTAGATTAGCACATATTCACTATTAACTAGTTGTTTATTAGCATGCATATTACTAGCATATTGGCTGTTTATTAGTACTTAAAAAGCACACATTAATGCCTTATTCTGCATGACATTTAACCCTACACCATACCCAAACTTAACTACTACAGCAACTACCTTACTTACTATCAAAAATAAATTAGGAGTTTATTGAGGGAAAACTCTTAATATTAAATAGGTGTTCACTAAAGTCTAATACACATTTACTAATTATTTGTGCATTTACTAATTAATGATATGTTTTTGCAGCACCCAATCTAAAGCTGAAACTGTTCATCGTTTGTAAATGTTAATAAACATTTACTTTGAACAATCTTGTACCTTTATGTGGACTTTTAGCTACTGTAACAAAGTTACTGTAACAAGTCACACATAATAATAAAGAACATAGTGAATACATAAGTGGAAAAGTAAGTCTCAATTATGTCGCAATTTCCCGTAGACGTGGAGACTAAAAACAACCGTCAGACGTGTGATATCAGCATAACACGGATCAGCGCATGAGATGAGCATTCATGGCCTCTCATTAGCATCTGAAGCTGTGGTGTGTGATATTGTCCCAGCTGGGCCGTGGGGTCGTTTCTGAGCGCCGTTAGCGCCGATGCCCACTCCTGATCCCACACACACTGCAGGGAATCCCAGCCTTTGATGTGTTTGGGGAATTTGCAGGGCTGGATTAAGACTGGCCTGCGTCGCCCATCACTCTTTTCCAGCAGGCCTGCTTTCCAACTTAGCAAACTCCACTTTGTTTGCTCTGTAAATAGATGTCTCTATGAGGCGAGCTCTTTGTTGGAGGCTCCAGCGCTGATCTGGATAGTCCTGCCACGCAGAGGAGGCATGCACCAGCTGGGTGGGTATAATCGGGACACGGGAACACCCCGGGCCATTTCACAGTCAGCGCTGCGTGTCTTCACTAACTCCTCTGGTCCGTCGCCATGAGTCCAGCCTCACGCTTGCCTTCAGGAGGGAATCTCATGTCATTATGCCTCATTCAGTTTAACTATATTTTGAAATATACTTCGGTATGTGAAAGTCTAAACTAAATATATTTTTAATTTCAATAATATATTGATTGCGGTTCAACTTCATGCACCATACATGTAGCTATAGGTCAAATATAGTAAGTTCCAGTTGTCTATGGATTTATTTGCTGGATGGGTAAATGTTTTATTTGGATCACAATACAGTAACAGTTTAAATAAATTTTTAAAATAAAAGTAAGTAAGGTTATTCGCTGTGATACAACGCTTTTGCAAGCAAAAAATCTTTTGTACACGTTTAACTCTTTACGGTCATTTTGATCAATTTAATGTATCTGTTGCCGAATAAAATAACTAATTTATAAACAAAAAAAAAAAAAAAAGATATATATATATATATATATTATATATATATATAGATATAGATATATATATAATATATAATTATATATTATAATATACATAATTACTAATTAATGAAAATATATACTCCTAGGCCCCAAACTTTAAAAAAAGTCTTGTATATTACTTAACTATGCACATATGATTATTTTGTTTTTAATTTTATTTATTGATTTATTTTTTTTGTGTGATAATACAGCCATAAAACCATATGGCTTATCATGAAGTTTTATTCTACACTGAGGTTTCTCATATCCGCAATATATACAGTAGTTTATAGTTTCCGCATGATTTTTCATTATTTTTATTTTCCCCCAAAACTTTTACAGCCGACATTTAAGCGAAATTAAAATGTGGATGGAATAGCCAACTATAGAAAAACATGATCTAGATTTTATAATGATTTTATGATTATTTTTTATCTAACTGGATATGGTCCTGTATATATATAAATTTATATTTATTATGTGTTATGATGTTCACACCTTAGAGTTACCTAGGTTATTTCTTCAAATGTGACAAGTATGGTGCAGCATTTTCTTTGATGAAATATATGGAGGACACTCTTCTTTTGAAATGCTTTTAAAATATATATAAAAAAATATTGGTAGAATACAATTGGTATAAATATGTTCATTTAATATTTTTAAATAATAAAGTATTTTTTGGCAGTATTGAAATACATTTGGAATATATTTTTATTTTATTTTATTGAAGGAATAATTCACAAAAAGAGAAGAATATTCTGTCGTCTTAGCTGCACTTTTATGTCCCTGTCGTTGGTTTTTCTTAAAACATAAATATTTCAACTTTTGTTATCTGAAATAACTCTTTACCTTGACATCGTTAGTTATTTTTGCAACCAAGGCTCATTGGAAATATGCGACTACATTTATGCAATACTGCAAAAACATAAGCACTCACTTCACTGCAGTTTACAGCTGAAACGAACACTAGAGACAGTAAAACACCTACACCGCGTATTCCTCTTGTTTTACACAATTTATGATTATTTTGGAAAATTATTAATGAATAAAGACTTGTTTTGTGTGCTTGCTTGCACAATACTATGTTACAACCCTTAAACAGTGGTTTTCTTGTCATGATTACAACGTTATTCAAAGGTTGCAAAAACGTTCCTTACAACATTCTACAAGCTTTATTTTGACCCAAAATGTAACATTATTTGAATGTTTAATGCTAATGTTCCAAGAGTTCTCTGCTTATTCTAAACAGCAGCACATCTGATCACAATGAAGAGTGTGTGCTGTAAATACAGGACATTTTTCCACACGGAAGGGTCCTGTTAGGATTAGAGATGCATGAAGACCCAATCAAAACAGCAGGTCTAAGTTCACGTAAATCATTAGGGGTCAATGTAGTCATCACTATGTGGTCTTTCAAACACTAACTTGTCTCGTGGATCATTACCCTGCTAATTATACACCTGCCATCGAGGTCTTTTCCACCTCGCTCAATACAATCAGCGGCGCTCAGCAATCAATCATCCTGGAGTGTCTCCATTACGGCCGGCTGAGCGGCTTCATGACACTCATCTCTGTTTTATCCAGCTAATCTGAAGTTGTGTGGGTTATAAAGGCCACTCAGTAAATTAAAGCAGACAGTGGCAGATCCACACACAATACCAGCTGATGCTGGGAATTATTAATAACCCATAGTTCCTAGAAAACTCTGATTGAACAAGAGACGGGTTCAATAACATTTTTTAACGGGTTAAATTTGTTAACATTGGTTTATGCATTCGATGTCATGAACAATGAAGGTAACACTTTAGTTTAGAGACCATTTATCACTATTAACTTTGCTTATTAGCATGCCTGGTATTAACATATTGGCTGATTTGTAATACTTCTAAAGCATTAATTCTGCATGAGCATATTCTAGATTCCTAATCCGACCTTTAACAACTACCTTACTAATTATTAATAAGCAGCAAATTAGGAGTTTTATTGAGGCAAAAGTCATAGTTAATGCGTTGTTTAGAGGCGAGCATTGTACCTTAAAATAGTGTGACCACAATGATTTTTTTTTCTTCCAACAAATCGTTTATTAATCCTTGTTCATATTAATTTATAAACAACTGTTCATTATAATTTCATGTTTGTTCATAATACAACTTTTATATGTAAAATAAATACACATGCATAATTGCAGAGGCTTGTAGGTAGAAATAGACATTAACCTAGATTAATAAATGGTGTAAACTATTTGTTTATTGTTAATTCATGATAAATACATGAACTAATATGAGCAAATTTAACCTCATTATAAATTGACAGCAATCTGTCCATTGTTCAACAGTGGATATGGATGCATCACGGGAGATTTGTATTTATTTATTTTTTTCATCACATCTCAAACGATGTTCAATAGCATTTTCTGATGCAAATACAATTTTTTAGAATCAAATTGCTGGCTAGGCAAATGTAATATGATTTTATGCATCATAAATAATGTATAACAATCATTGTTTACCACTTTTTTATGATGGACTTTCATATTTTTAAATTGAAAGTCTGGATCTATAATACAACTACAATGTAAAAGGTCATAACATAGTACTGTTCACGTTATCCTGCAAAATTAAGTCTTTATTCATCAATAATTTTCCGCATTAATAATAATTTGTGTGAAAAAGAATAAAAATGAAGTTTTACTACCTTTTAGTTAACATAACATAACAGCAAGTTAACATTGAATTAAACATACAATTTTGAAGTAAAAAAATGAACTAGTATTTTCTTGTGAAATGTGATCCGATAATTGTTTTTGCAGTATATTCTCTCATGTTGCTGGTCCTGCAATTGCTCATTCTATGTCACATAAGACATTGTTTTTCTTTGATTTTAAGGGCTATTCCTAGACCTTTGTTATATTACATTAACACACTTCTGTATTTTGCACACGAGAGCTCATGACTCTCCGTTTCTGAGCCAGTCATTTCTGTCCTGATCCGAGTCAGTCAGAGATTCCTAAAGGTTACACAGGTTAAATGGTATTTGATTAAAATCAGAAGATGTCCCCACTCTTTTTTTCCCAGGGGGGTTCTTTGGCCTGCCGGGAATAGAGAGAGAAATAGCCTGCATCATGTGCGGATTTTTCTTGTTGGGTGTGTCGTGTGTGGAGAGAGTGTGGGTGTGTATCTGTGTGTGTGGGTATGTGTGTGTGTGTGTGGGTGTGTTGTTTGTGTGTGTGTGTGTGAGTGTTGCGGCGGGTTTGTTAGAGAGTGGGTGTGTGAAAGTGTGTGTGAGTGGTGTGATGTGTGTGTGTGGGGTGTGGTCGTGCGGTGTGTGTGTGTGTGTGTGTGTGTGTGTTGGGTGGTGTGTGTGTGTGTGTGTTGGCTGTCCGGGGAAAAGAAAGGTAAATAAAAAAGCTTGCCACTGTTTATCAAGCCACAGCAAATCCAATTAGCCCATGGCCTGCCTCCCAACCCTATTAACCTGCTCAGCTGTGAGAGCACTCAGCAGCGCTGCCAATATCTCATTTCTCCCGCCGCTGATAAGATCGGCTCAAGATATTCAATGGGTTTCACTTCAGCTCAATCACACTGATGCCGAGACTCAACCGACCACCCTGCGCCGCTCCTCTTTGTCTTTGGGCCATCCGTCTCGCTTTTTTCTCACACGTATACGCGCACAGAACGACAAGCACTGTCCGCTCCAAAACCGCCGAGAACGAGGGGAAAAGACGAGCCGTCGGGACAGTAAGTCGTGGCTTGTTCCTTCCAGATGGAGATCAGGCACAGGCAGCGTCTGACAGGAGGAAAACTGATTTTCCTTATCACGACCGGCCCACAAAGGCCCAGGCTAGGCCCGCGTGATTAGCATTCCTCGCTGGAGATGTGTCGGCCATGCTTCTATCACAGAGACAGATTGAGCCTTTCACTGACTGACACATGGCCCGGCCAGGAGGACAACATTGTTATTTGAGTTCAGAAATCAATTTGTATCAAATGTACACTGTAATTTATTTGTTGGCTTTGAAGGAAACCTGGCTAAGATAAATGGGAATGGACTGTTTTCTTCTTCTCCTCTCGGCCGTAGCCGAGCTGATAAAGTTCTTGTGAAACCCGTGATAGTTCCAGTCAGAGCCAAAGTGACACAACACGTTTAAAGTTGCGCAGTGATCTCTAAATCTAAAAAAGAACACCTTGTTGGACATGATAGACCATTTCTAGCTTCTCCCTCCCCGCCGTCACAGCGCTGCTGACATACAGCTTTAGTAGTTTGTTGTTTTTTTTTCGCTGACATTTTCTTTATCGGCCTTATCTCACAGTTTGTAGCGTTTCCTATATTTTCGACTCCATCCCCGGCGAGCCTCCGAGCTCAGAGATCAAGATGTTCTTTCAGGATTAAAAAGATTAATTTCAGCCTCTCATGTATCAAGACTCTGAAACAATATTCATGCGCTGCGATATGTTTTCCAGATCGTGCCGTTCTATATGTTGGGTGTTTCTGAAAAACGCTACACTTGGAATTGCTACACAGTCATATTTATGCAATATTATTATAATTTAAAATAGCTGTTCTCTATGTTAATCTCTGTTAAACTGTAATGTATTTCTGTGATGCGCAGCTGTATTTTCAGCATCATTCCTCCAGTCCTTCGTGTCAGATGTCTCAGAAATCAACTCTTAAATCGCATATATATATTCACTTCAATAACAATCATTCAGTATATTAACATGCTCATGTTATTAGTCAACGGAACATTTCCTCGCACAATGGTAAATCTTCAAGTGCAGATACAAAACATTCCCCATTGTGATAAACCCAGCAGAAACAAGTTATTCTGCTGAATTCATTTACAATAATTAGAGCTTGACTGTGAGGTTATACAGTCTCTGTGAAAGCTGATGAATGGACAAAGACAAACCGAAAGACAAATAACAATAAAAGTAAGCAATGCCACCACATATTTCCATTTTAACAGGTACTTTAGTCCTATTCAGATCAGACTAGCTTCTCTTCAGGAGGCCAGGTGAACTTGTGTTTCATTTTCTGTCTAAACTGAGCATTTAATTGTAAACTGTACTAACTCGGCATCTGGATGCTTCTCCTCCTTCATGTTGACCTTTGATGACGCAAATTCTGTTGGCATCCCATCTGATAATAAAAAAAAAATTAAATCAATACGTGGAGTCTGATCACAGACTGCACAGAACGGCCACTATTGTAGCAGATTGTCATCTTAATTACTTAATTCGCTTTAGTATGCATACATATTGTAATAATTAAGTTGCATATATTCTTTTTTTTCAATAGGTTTTGTGATGATCGTAGGACAAACAACAGACACACACACCCACACACCACACACACACACACCTCACACACACACTCTCTTACACAACCGACCACACACATCAGCATCACTCTCACACACACACACACACTTTCTCACACTCTCACACACTCTCACACCCTCACACACACTCTCACACACACACACACCACACACACAAAAACACACACACACAAAAAAACACACAAACACACACACACACACCTAAACACACACACACACACACTCTCACCTCCCTCACACACACCACACACACAATCAACCCACACCCCACACACACACACACACACAACACCACCACACACACACACACACACAAAACACACACAACACACACACACACACACACCACAACACACACTCACACACACACACAACACTCACACAACACACACACACAACACACATGCACACCACTCTCCCACACACACACACACACACACCACACAGCACACCCCACACACACACACAACCCACACACACACACACTCACCAAGCACTCACACCACCCCGACAACACTCTGCCCCACTCACACGCACACACCACACACGCACCACACACCACCACACCCACACACCCACACAAACGCACACACCACACCACACACCCACTCACAATACACCTGTCCCATGCAGTGAAAAATTTCCGTATTAACGCCATTATGACTTAGGTTTGCCTATATATGCCATATCATATTACCTCTAAGGCCCGATATAATACCCAAACTTCGCCTGGCATATATGTATATGCACATATGTACATACAATATGATAAATTCATGGTACGTAGCAACATGTCAACAATATATATTTTCTTTATATATTAGTTTTTTTCTTATATGTTTGTAAATATTTCTCTATATGACACTTTATAAACCAAATAGATTAAAAAAATAATAATTATTACTTATTTAAATTTAAATACCTGTCTATGTGTAGATGTATGTCTATTAATATCACAGTATTTATGTTTTAAACTGAATAAGTTTACATGACATACATGTCCAAAAATTTATTACACATTCATAAACATTTTTGTATCTAGATTAATATATGAAATTGTTCCAATTTCTAAAAGGTTTCGTATATGTTTTTACTTCATATGACAATACAGTATTTCATATATATAGAAATGTATTATATACACTATCATTAATAATTGAATAAATACCTGCTAAAGAGCCAAAATCATAGTATGCTAATCTAGTTATACTTTATACATTAAAGATGAACATATTTTCTGTTCGCAAGATATTGTACAGCATTGATTTCCTGATTTGCTTTGTATGTAAACGTCCTATATTTATGCAAATGTAATCGGCATAAATGCACTGCGTTCTCTTTCATTTGTTCTATCACAAACATCTGTGCAGGAGACCAGCTAACCGAAGACTAGTGCAGCTTAATCTAATAAACTATGGAAAATACCCAGCCATGTAAAAGAGACACTGAGTCTTTTTTTTTACAGAAAGTCGAAAAACGAAAAATACGTTCGATAAAGATGTTCAATTCTGTTAGAAGCTCGAGCCAGTGCAGCATCTCTCTCTCCTCCATAGAGCTCGAAAAAAAAATGCAGGTGGTTATCTGAAACATATCAAATATGTGCTGAGCCTCTGGCTTGACACTGGGAGCTTTCTTAGTTCATTTCTTCACGGGGGCCAAAAGCATGCTGTCCTGAATTGGAGTCCAAACGTAGATATGCAAATGCCCTCAAAAGGAAGAACGATTGAAAAGGATGTCTCTGAGGCTCAAAGCGGCGCACTCCAAAGCTAAACAAGATTAGGAAAATTGAATCATTTCAAAAGCTGTGGGCAGAATGTAAACTTGTTAGCGTTCTAATCCTTAGGCCAGGTGAGCAGTTTAACGTCTATCTACACGCCGGAGAGAGACGGGAACCAGAGCCAAGCACTGTAGCCAGGTTTATTGGAGCTAAACAACAGGCCAGCTCATGTTCTTTCGGAGAAAACCGAGCCACGCTTTCATTTGTAACCTTTTTGTATCAGCCGGACTCCAGCCGTCCAACATACAGTTTCCATCCTGTTCGACATAATTCACTTTCTGTGGACCAGATGTTGCACGGAGACGTCTTGATCCCCCCACAAATGTTTTCGGAGGGAAAAAAAAGACTCCAAATGATCATTTATTGTGATAGTTCATATGTTTTGCCTCGTGTCTGCATGGCCTTTATGCACTGCCTTAAGTCGTTAAAGCGGTGTTTCTCTCTGCTCACTTCCTGTTGTTTATATTCGTCATTCCAGCGCGATGAGTCTGAACGAAGTCTGTTTTCACAGGACATATACTTCCCTACTTTAGTTATTAATTTTCAGCTTATTTTGGGTTATTTATCCCCTTATCAAGTTACAATGATCCTGAAAACACGACCTCTCAAACCACTTTTTGGCAGAATTCGTACTGAACCAATGCTGAGAGTTCATGACTTCCAAATTCTGATATTATTCACGCACCGTCATATTGTCCCAAACCCATTTGACTCTTTCTTCCATGAAACAGAAGTTGCATTATGCTGCTCCTTCTCACCCATCGACAGTTCAAAAAGGACAAAACACACCGTGAATCAATAAAACTGGTCCATGCGACTCATACATGGCGTTTTTGATTCAAGAGCCCTTGTAAAAATAAGTATTTATCATGGAAATACTATGCATAAAAATAATGTACTTAAGTACAAGCTAAATGTAATGTTTCTGACTCTTAATTGCATGTTCATTTCAATTTAATGAAAATTAATTATAGTTTAAATGTGTATTAAATGCACTTAGCTGGACTTTAGAGTGTTTTTACCGACTTTATCAAGACTTAACCACATCTATATATGAAATTTTCATAATGACTTCTACTGTCTTTGAAATCGGGTTAATTCTGAATGTACTTACAAGAATTTCTGATAAACTAAAAATGCTTTAGTGACATTTCTGTTGAAATCTGTATGTCTGCATTCTATATAATATTTATACGAATTGCACTTCTATTCATTCAATATATTTACTTTAAATGTAATGTTGAATAACACACTACAGTTGAAATTATAATCTATACGCATTAATGATAATATGATAGTATTTTACATATACTTTAATATTAAAAAGGATTTCAAAATGTGCTTTAAAGTAAAACTTTTAATAAAAAATAAATAAAATTTACTTAGGTGTTGAGAAACATTTTGTTTCTCTTTAATTGCACTTAAGTGGCCTTTAATTTCATTAATATTATTTCACCGACAAGTAGAGTTTTTAAAAATATACTTTTAAGATTTGAAGAACACTACAAGTGCACATGAAATACAATTAAGTGCACTTCTTTTTTTTCCGTAAAGCAGCTGCAACAGAATATATTTTCATTGAACAATGACTTAAATTGCACACATTTTAAAGAAAGTCTTTGAATATAACACACAAGTAAGTCATATGGACACTTTTGTGGTGCTCTTGCAATCTTTCTTCGTCCTAAACTTGACAGTCGTCATGAACTCTCATATGTTTCTGAGTCCCTGAAATATCTGAACCTTGAAATCTTCCCATAATACCACGTCTTAAGTTTGTAACTGTTTTTATTGAATGTTTGTGTCTGCAGTGCAGTGAAGATGGTCTGCAGTGATTTACAGTGATTGTACGGTAGATGTGCTCCATCTGGCTCCTGCGCCGCTGCTTATACCCGTGTAATCCACCAGCACTACAGGGTGACTACAGCATTTGATCAGCTGGGAAACTCTTTCAATATGACCTTTTGTACTTTCTATTCATAGCGGCATGAGATCTGTGCCATATTAACAGCGCCGCGATCCTTTCCCTGCTCGGATCTCCAATGTCTTTGTGGGGAATAAATATTGAGCTACGCAGATCTCTAGACACGCTTACAGGCGCATTCATCACATTATCTCCATCATTAGTGATCGCCGTGTGTGTAAATGATCCAAACGTTCTCTTTTTAATCCAAGTGCATTGATGTTTGTGGTTTTAAGCTCATCGGTGTCGTTACATTCTGTACTCGTACACTAAGTCACCATGACTTGTTGTAGAGATCCCGTAAATCTTTCAGTATTGGGACTTAAGCAGCATTCGTGACCTGACAACAGGGGAACATGATCACAAAATCCGATCGCCTTGTAATGTGCCGCTGACCTCTCTCATCTCCGTTTGTCAGGGACACGAGCTTACTTTACTGAGATGACTCTTAAACGCTATGCTAACTCTTCAACCTGAGCTGCAGGATTTATTTTGGCCTAAATGTGCTTGTGAAACACCTCACCGCGAATCCAAATGATCAGATTTACTGCATGGAGTGACGTATATTTAGGGGAGGGATGAAAGTGAATGTTGCTCAACATGAACCAATGATTCGAAGGCCACAGATGAGACTGAAACAGCAACCAATGCATTTCTTGTATGCTGTAGTTTTACCTTGAATACGAATATGCCTGTGTTGTAATTTAGGGACGTAAAACTATGAAAATGTACTTCGGCGGTATAGACAACTTTCATTAATTGCAGCTTGATTATTTGCACAATGACTGTTTGCATCATTTTAAAGCGGTTTTCTCAAATTGGGATATTATGATACAGCTTAGCGATTGTTTTGAAAATCGCTAATACTCGCTAATAATGTTGTTTGTGCAGCTGTTTTCCCTCCAAAATGATGTCACTTCCTGGTGGATGATGTCATGAAGGAACTGGCTTTGTTAGTTAAAAAGTCAGAGCCATAGAAAGAGAGAGTTGCGTCAACGGAAGTCAAAAAACGCTTGATCGTCACGTGATTCATGTAGACTTCAAATAGTTCCAGGAAGTTCTTTGGCGGGCAATTCAAATTGATAGAGTAGCGAGACATAACTGCGATTTTTGGTAATTTGTAATAAGTAAATACACTGATTTGCAATATTTATATAATATACAGACTTCAGCATGTTTTATGAGTATGTAGTTACAGTAATGTTGTTTTTAAAACATAAAAAAATCGTTAATATTTGAGGATTAGTGTGATCAAGCATTACCTGCCTATGCAGTATATGCATATACGTATTGTAGGCTAACATAGCCTTGTTTACGTCGTTTATTGTGATTTCACTAATCCCATTGTAAAGGCCTAAGTATTCTAATGACTAATGTCATCTTTGACTTTCAGATAGGACAGGAGACCAACACTTCAGAGGTGATTGTCAGCTCACACCAACCAATGCACTGCAGAGTAACAATGACCCATCACTAAATGATGGACTGAAGATGTATATCTGTCCACAAAGAGTCCAATTTAATGATTTTAGTTCATGAAATCATCTGTCTCGTTTGTTGACGTCTGTCTCAAACCCCTCAGTTGTTGATTGTTCTCTAAAGTGGACATGTGATGCAGCAGAAGTGAAGAAATAGCCCGTATTAAGGAACCCCGCCGCTCTTGTTTTGGGAATTAACGGGAAGCACAATGTGCTCTGTGCGCTTCTAATTAATTAGATTAGTGGTTATTAAAGAAATTGGTGACAGTGAGTCAAACTCCAACACCTTGGTCTGCTCCTGAGGATTTCTTGCTAATATACTGCCTTTCTTGAAAAGATTAATTTGGACAAACGCGTCGACGGTGCTGCTGTGAACGAGCACCAGCGCAGATGGGAAAATAAGCTGTTTTAGCTCTTCATTAAAAACACAATCCCACACAATCTCAAGGGTGGAATAAGACACGTCTCCATTAAGTAATTAAGTCACGGCAGGATGGAGATCACTTTAGGAGCAGAGCTGGAAATCACTGCTGTCATATGAGACGGAGATATAGTCAGGCCTCGCAGCAGATCCCTCATGATCTCAGCAGCTTCAGACTTACCACAGGATCGCTGCGGCGAGCTGCTGTATATTAGCTAATAACGCCACCATGCACTGCTTGAAACACCGCGCTTTACTCACTGTTGGCCAAAACTGTGAGCCTGCGGACGGCTATCGCGTGTGGGATAGCCTACTTAATGCACAGCTAATCACGACTAAGCTTAAAATAGTAAGTAAATAAGATAATTAAGGTAACTGTCAACATACGATTCTGTATATCGTTCTGGGCCGGTTTTCAACATTTTTTTATCAGACACATGCCACATTTGCTTTTCATAGCGCTCATTTAACTTGGGAATGGAAAATTGGTTTCTCATTTAATATTTATTTCTACATTTGGATATTTCTTTTTTTTTAATGTAAATTACCATTCAGCATTTTGTCTTGTATAGTATTATCAGTTATATCAACCTGTATTATTTAAAAAAACATTCATTTCATTCATTCTTCAGTTCCTTTAATAGTTGATCTATGTCATTCAAATGTAATGTTAACATTATATTTCTTTATTAAATGAAAAAATGCTTCTTTATAAAAGATATATATTTTTTTTTTTTTTATTTTATTTATTTTATTTTTTTTATTTGTAGTCTAAACTTTAAGGAATGTGCCTCTACAGAAACTTTCCCAAATGAGAAGTGATCACCGCAAAAAATTAAATAAACATGAAATCCTGTCCCCTAATTTTAACATTTCTGCAACAGACTCACATATGAAACCGACCTATACTGAAAGGACAATGCTGCCAAATATGGGGTTTCTTCTCACATATAATAATGGCCTCATTTCTTTCCAGCCGACTCGTGGAGTGGTTAGACCGAAGTCACAACCCCATGGATCCAGTTTCACCGGTGTGTCCTTGATATCAGTCTTATGATAGAGTCAGATCTCCTCTCCACCATCCGAAGCGTGCCGAACCTCAGACTCACTTCCGCTGAGAGGAAACAGATCCTCCGTCTGCAGACGCTTCAGTCTTCTGGATGGAGCTTTTTACAGAAAATGCTTGTCCTAATACTGTAGATTGTTTGTGTTAACTTCCACACAGAAATTGTCTTTTCTCATTTATTTATGGACATTGATTTATAGACTTAAAACATTCGAAATTTAATTTAATTTAATTTGTTTTAATGTCTTTCCACATTCTCAGCTTGAGCTCAATGACACACACAAATCAACTGTTTTCTCTTACCTTAGCACTGCTGACGCTCCTGGCGCTGATGAGTCTCACACCGTCCCCTTCAGCATGTCACTCTTATGTGTGCTTTGGTTTTCCTTGGAATGTCTGGACAAAAGGTGGTCGTGTGCATTGAAATCCTGCTGGCCGGCTGGGGTCATGTAGCCCGATACTGAACTTCCCTTGGCTTTGTGCGATCTTAATTGTCTGTCATTTGTGTCTGCAGACGCGGCTGCGGTCGGCCGGAGTAAGGCCTATGGAGACTTGAGGTGAAGCAGCACCCTCACTTTCATCACAGGATCGGTTTCCAGCCGGGGTTTGTGTTACGTGCCTCATAAAAGTAGCTCTTGTTTCAGCGTCACCCCGCTTTGTCTGGGGACCCAGCTAATCTGTCAAGCTGAGCTCGCAGGCAAATTCTTCTGCAGCGTAACAGAAACTGTTAGAAACTCTCAGGATGGGCTTTTTGGGCTGTTTTGACATCTGAAATGACCTGTTGACGATGACCGCCGGCCTGAGCTCCATATCTTCCAGTGTTTCTCCAGACGCTTTACCTTCCGCACTGACTCTCGCATTAGTGAACCGAAACCCTAAGTTAAAATGAATGAAAAACCTGAACTTTTTTTTTTTTTTATAAATTGTCAGATCTAATCACAACATCCATCAGCAATTAAAAAAAAAAAAAAAAAAAAAATATATCTATTAGATATATATAAATATATATATATATATATATAT
>JADLZN010011407.1:62500-115000 GCA_018155175.1 Sinocyclocheilus anophthalmus | reverse complement strand
TGCTTTTGAAATGTAAAAATTAGGAGAATGAAGTTAATTTAAAACACTTACTACCCAATAATTAACATGTTAAATGAAGAAACAGCTAGAAACCTGCTAGAAATAATCATATGTATATATACACTCATATATACAGTATGTGTGTGTGTGTGATTTACAGCCTATTTATAATTGTATTTAGAATTATCTACTTTTAGAAGCCACAATTTAATATATATTTCATAATACAGTATATAAATACATGTTTTATTCAGCTTTGGCTATGTTGTTCCAATTTAGCAGATATATAGATAGATATATAACATTACTTTATTTAGCTAAATTTATATACTAAACAAAAAAATAATTAAATAACCTTCCTAACTACCTTTTGGACATTTATAGTACAGGTTATGTTTATATATATATATAAAAAATAAGCAAATAGCTATCCAAACCATAATACACAAGTGCTTGCTTCAGTTCAATATGATGAATTAACAAGTGAGGGTGTTTAATAAGTGAGGTGTGTAACCTCTGTGAATTCCTGACCACACCCCCTGTCTGCCATTGGTCAGCCAAACTGATGGTCCCGCCCCAAACTCACATTCAGTGCCGCTGTATCTCGCTGCTCGTGATGACCAAACAAACTGCACTTTTAGCATCAGAAATAATTATACGCATCACCTTTAAATCTACATGGTGTTTACAGCAAATTCAGACAAACAATCATGTAATCAGCGTGCAGTCAGAAGAGTGTTTGCTCTTTCAGCATGTGTTTTTCACACATGTGATGATATGTACTACATATGAGTCTGAGGGAAGGACACAGACCTCAGTAAGAAGTATTTCAGGAAACACTGTGTAAACCAGCATCCTGATCAGACCGGTCTTCACAGAAGCTCTGAACGGATCCGGGTCTGTGTGGTTGAGCTGGAGCCCAGATGAACCGTGAGGGTGGCATATCAGATCAGATCAGTGCAGAAGGACCTGCGTCTGACCTCTCCAAAACTCCTTCAAGCGTGCCGTAGATGGCGCACATGTGGGCCATAGATCACGCTCTCCCTTCATTCCAGCACATGGAGGCCGGTTTGTTTAATCCTTTCAGCCATAGCAATGTCAGAGAGAGAGAGAGAGAGAGAGAGAGAGAGGCTGCTGCTTTGTTGTGGAGATATGAAGACAGCAGATGAATGATCACTGGCACAGGAAGGAGAAACAGGACGGAGAGCAGCCCAAAAGAAGCAGTCCGATTCTTCTGTGAGTTTATATTCACAGCATTACTAATGAGGCGGCGTTATTAATGGACCGTACGCACAGCTCACCATCTGTAATGAACTATAATTATACATCTGCAAAAATAAGCTTAGAAATGACAATGTAACTGTAAAACATTAATTTACTAACATTAATAACATTAATTTAAGGTTTTAGAAACATTTACCATTTTTATTTATTTACTTTTCAATGATTATGACATTACAAGGCATTATAACGTCTAAAACCACATCCTCAAAACATAATTCAGTCCTTCATATGGATACAAATATATAAAAATATATATTACACTTAAAAAACAGTATATAATATAATAGATTATATACATATAAGATTTTATAAAAATTATTTGTTTGTTTGATGTAGAGTTCTTTTTGTATAATAATTTTTATTAATAATATTATTATTATTCTTATTCTAATTCATATTTTATTAGGTAGTACCATTTGTTCTTAGAGAACAAGCGAGAACAAAATGACTCTTCATTAAAAAAATGGGCTCTCTTGACCTGTGGTCAATAAAAGTATGGTTTCACTTTATTTTGATGGTCCCTTTAACACATTCTGTTGACTATAAGTAACGTTGCACCTACATGTCTACTAACTCTCGTTAGAGTGTTAGTAGAGTATTAGTAGACTGGTAGGGTTAGGGTTAGAATAAGTTGACATGCACTTGCAAAGTTACTTATAGTCAGTAGAACGTCTGTTGGAAACCCATCACAATAAAGAGTTAGCAGATATTAAGTAAACAGTCTACTGATACTCCGATGAGAGTTAGTAGACATGTAGGTGCAACGCTACTTATTGTCAACAGCAGGTTCAACAGGGACCATCAAAATAAAGTGTCACCTTTTTGTTATGTACTTGCTCAAATAATGGAATTTTGTTCCATCCAAGAATAAAAGTCAGAAACACAAACTTTTCAGTTCTGTAGCCTGTTTTGTCCCAGTAGCCTGCTCGGGAACCAGTAGTAGTAAGTCATTATTTCATGTGCATAAAATATCAGATTTCTATGAAAAACATATTATGCATGGCATTATGTGCATGCAACATATTATTGATCTGCACCTCTAAAGCATGATATAATGTAATAATGTTAATTAACATTATCACTGAGTGTTATGATGAAGTGTTATTGTTAACTAAGCACAGCAAAAGCACATCATGGATATTGTGTTGTGGAGTCGCTGTGACGTATTGCAGGGATCGGTCTCTCCGGTGCTGTGTCTGAACTGAATGAATCAGGAATCAGGCATAGGACAGCACTCATGTGAGTCAGGAGCATGTAGTCAGGATGCAGCGATTGGGGCCACTCTTTTACTTACACAAAGACCCGGTCTACAGGGACACCATGGGAAGCGACCTCCTCCTCCTCCATCTCTCTTGAATCCGGCCGTTCAGCCTTAGAACTGAGACATGTTGTTGAAAGTGTGTGCTTGTTTGTGTCTGGCTAACGAAAAGAGATGCACTCTAATAATGCCCTATTCTCAATTCATATGAACAAAGATTGAGAGGGCCCCTCGAGAGGGAAGCGCCGTACCGTAATGCGTCTTCGTGTAGTCGGGGGGGCCGTCATATTTCCCGAACGGAGGAGGAATCATCAAACAGTGGGATGTGCTGACATCATTACTTCATGGAAACTTATGATGTGATTATTTGATATGATTATTAGTGAGAATGTTACAGTCCCGCAGAAGAAATAACAGTGCTGGGGTTATTTTGACAGTGTTCGGCCGAGGCTGACTGAGCCGGAGCTGTTGACTTTACTCAAATACATGCTAAATTAATTTGCCCTCCAGCAGTGACTTTACATGAGCCAATAATCAGTGTCTGTAGTTTTTGTAAATATTCAAAACAAATTCCATCATTGAACACGATATGTTTTTATATACACACCAGCAAATATAATAAACCGCTGGCCTGAGTTTTAAGTCGACATGAGTATGAGTTCATGCACAGAGAGTTTTCACAGCCAAACTTGATTTAGGTTTGTGAAAAAGAAGTGCACTTAATTGTACTGAATGTGCATTTGTAGTGTACTTCACATTTTGAAAGTATATTGTGTTTAAAAAACTGTTCTTGCAGACAACATAAGATTAATGAAATAAAAGGCCACTTCAAGAGACACGTCCATGACTGTTTCTAAACACACTTAAGTGTTCATTTTAAAGTTAAATGATTTAATTTAAAGTACATTTTAAAGCATTATGTTTTAATAATCTAAAGTTTTAACGACTAATGTGTTGACTAACATACTAAATAATGTGTAAAGTACTTGCTTATAATTTTAATTCAGCTGAGTGTGTCATTCAAAATTGAAAGTAATTATATTTTAATTGTACTAAATTGCGACTTCATCATTACCAACATGTAATGACAAATATATTTAAATTCGAGACATGCAAGTTTCACTAGAAATTTTTTTTAAGTGTAATTTAGTTTATCATAAATGCTTGTGGGACACTTTAACCATATTTCAAAGACAATAGAAGTAGTTCAAATGACGCAAATCATTCTGGCACAATGTAACCCATTTCGAAGACTTATTCTAAATATTCATCTAATCAAATGCTCTCCTGCCTCTGGATAGCAATGGCAAGTAGAAAATCACGATTCACAACTGTGACAGAAGACATATTATAAAAAAAGACATAGCCTTCCATATGTCCCATCACAAACTTCCTGTTTCAGCAGGAAATACATCATCACACGAAAGAAAAGTGAGCACAATTTAAGGTAAGTAAATAAGGTGAACAATCATGCGAAAGCAACCATGCATTTTCATATTAAATATATTAGATAGATAAAGCAAATAAAGACTAGACAAACACGTAATTAAGTCTAACAGTAGTTTAAATAAGCACACTTTGGGAAGTGTAAAATAAGAACCTTATATTTGGAGTGGTGGTTTACCTAAACGAGTTAATGTGTGACATTAGAGACCGCAGTAAGATGACACGCTACACGCTTAACGAGTCAAACACATGTTCTGAATCTGTGACTGCTGGCAGACTTCACAGGCTAGTCTAACCCGACGGAGTGATTCTCCAATTTATAACTGAAGGAATGGAGAAAGGCTACAAACCACAAGGGGGCCCAAAGAAAAATAAATCTAGGGTTTCCCATTTCTGACACATGTAGAGGTAGTATGTGAGCGTTTAAATCACACGGCTTGTTGGAAAGGCTTGTGTATTTACCCAGAGTTTGCCGTCTCTCTCCGCAGAGGTCATTACGTGGAGGCATGGCTTCTCTCAGTGTTTGCACTGACTGATGTTGTCCAGCATGTGTGCGTGAAACCGAGCCTGTCCAGCCTTGTTTGGGAGAAAGAGCTAATCAATTGTGGAACTGATATGCAGCTAAAACAAATTAGACTTCAAACTAATTCAAATATTCTTTGAGAGATGGATGCGGGACATAGCATGTGCTGCGTTTCACTGAGCACGTCCTGAAAGAGAGGCCTGCAGAATGTAAACTTCATGGCTGTGTTCGAATGATGCCAATATTTGGAAGTCTTGAAAGCCTTTCCTGGTATTAAAAATAAAATAAAATGTTTTTTTTAATTGCTGTCAGAAGCTATTTTTCTACTGTAAAAGTCACTCTAGAAATGAACACAGGATGTGTTGTATTTTTCTTTATATACTTTTATTGGAGTATGTGTGTATCATATCCAGGAAATAAGCATACCTAAAGAACAATGCAATGCATTTTGTTTTCAATAATATATCTCAAGCATGTTTATGTACATGTATTTTAAAGCATTGACATCCTTGACTCATTGTATAGTATATATAAAATATAGTGTGTGTGTGTGTGTGTGTGTGTATATATATATACCACGGGTAAAGTTTTTAATGCACTGTAAAAATAAATAAATAAATACATACATAATTACAAACAATAAATAAAAAAAGATTGTTTAAGGTTGCAAAGAAAACAAATATTATTGTAGTAGGATTTACAAGCAAATATTTCAGTCATTCTACTTCAAAATTGAATGTTTAATTCAATGTGTTACGTGCAAGTTATTTGTGAAATTTCTGAGTGAACATCATTTCTATGCCATTTTTTTTTCAATCCGTTCACTATTATTTTTATTGTTCTAATAATCATTATACTTAATGGTTCATATCCAGCTAAACTTCTTTATGACCTTTCCTTCACTCTCAATTACATGGCACAGCCACTTATTTTCATTTACAAATCCACAAAGATGATCCAACTGGATGCGGAGCAAGTTCCAGCCTGTGGCAGTTTCCAGCACGATTAGCTAAACCTCCGAATGAAAACAGGGCCAGTCATTTCTGAACTCCTGTTCAAACTTTTGGTGAGATTAGAGTTGAGAAACGTTCTTCCAAAAGTCCTCCTACAAGCCAAATATTGTGCGTCGATAATTGCTCATGCCACGCCTTTGGTAGCACCGTAATCACGTGATATGTGACCCTGGACCACAGAACCAGTCTCAAGTTGCTGGGGTATATTTGTAGCAATAGCCAAAAAAACATTGTATGGGTCAAAATTATCGATTTTACTTTTATGCCAAAAATCATTAGGATATTTAGTAAAGATCATGTTCCATGAAGATATTTTGTAAATGTCCTACTGTAAATATATCAAAACGTAAGTTTTGATTAGTAATATGCATTGCTAAGAATTTGGACAACTTTAAAGGCGATTTTCTCAATATTTAGATTTTTTTTTGCACCCTCAGATTTCAGATTTTCAAATAGTTGTAGCTCAGCCAAATTGTCCTATCATAACAAACCATACATCAACGGAAAGCTTATTTATTCAGCTTTCAGATTATGTATAAATCTCACTTTCAAAAAAATGACCCTTATGACTGGTTTTGTGCTCCAGGGTCACATATTTGCTGCAATACTTTCCTCCAACCCCAGGGTTGTCAAATGGCTTTAAAAAAAGGTTCAAATCAAGGTTTGCAGCCAATTACATTGCTTGCTCGGTATTTCAATAGTCTGGTTAAATGTTTGCTGTAAGTTCCTCTGAAACCCTCTACCTCCCCCAGCACCACCTGTCTTGATCTGGATTTTTTTATTATTACACTAAGGGTACATTTACATGAAAATGATGTAACAAAAATGGAAAATATTTCCATTGAAAAGTTTCATTAGAGGTGACAACATTGTGAAAACGACCCCCATTCACACGAAACTGCATAAAAATGACTAAAAACGCTGCAGTATTCATGCCAGCTCAGTAGTTGGCGATGTTGCTTTGTAAAGGAACACTACGGACCTGCGCACATACATGTGCCCTGAACATGTAATATTCATTCACATGACGTCAACATTTTCCCAAATTCGTGTCTTCGTAGTTTACACAGAGACAATAATGGTATCATTTTCAAAAACTTGCTCTTTGAACCGCGTTTTTAAACATTTGCGTTTTCAGGCCACCAAAATACCGTTGTCATGTAAATGAATGGCCAAAATGCATAAAAAGTTTTCAATTTTTAATTGTGTAAAATGTGTACATGTGTAATGTATGCACCAAAATTGTAAATATTTTTTTTTTAAATAGCAATAGTGCAACTTTATTATCAAAGATAATTCTGTGCATTAAAGCTTGTGTTCTTTCCCTAATTGTTGGTTTGCAGCTATTGGGTTGCAATCCAAAAATGGTTTTCTCTTTCGAATGGTTTGCATGAACAGGGGGGAAACTAAAATAAATGCAAAAGTCAAAAGCCATTTGTGCCATTTGTTTGTTCAAAGTGCACTTTATTTTTGGTGTAAATTAGACAGACGTCAACATGGACAGACAAATTTGATCAAATTCTCCACTGATTTCGAGCACCTCTCAACACAGAGACGCAGTACAGTGTTTGATTATGCCGAGGGTCAGGTAAACACCGACGGCTTTACCCACAACCCACCCTGATGCTAAGTCAAAACAGAGCACAGAGGAAATCACATCCTCCCGTACTGTGTCACACCAGGGCAGAAACTACATTAGCAGAGGAGAAAGAGAAGAGGAGGAGGAGGACGGGGGTGAAGGGATTGGGGGGTGGGGTGCTTTTATTCTGTAACACAACAGAGGACTCAGGCTGATACTCAATCGGAACAGGCCTGTATTTTCTTCGCAAGGTCAGAGAGGGCAGCGTTTGGAGTGAATTGCAGAAACGGGGAGGGTGCTGGATAAACGTTTGCTTTCCCCAGCCGTGCTGGGATTAGACGAGGACAGGTACAGCACACGTTAGAGCCAGCCAATTAACACCGTCAGCAGCAGCGGCCGTAAAGAAAGGCTCCCGCTACGGTGTGAGTCACACGCTTCCACTCGGCTTTCTTCAACGCTGGCCGAGCAGCACACAGCTGTTAAACTGGCAGGTTTTTAAGCATTGCTGATGGGCGCAGGAGCTCCTAAAGATTTCTCAGCAGTGCTTCCTGAGGAGAGATGGAGGGTAAGCAATCAATGTGCCAGACCTTACAATGCCTCAATGGATGGCAGATAGCGGCTCTGGACCCCCCATCCCCGGCCCCAGCCCTTGTTTTTTTTTAAGAGTGAGAAGTGACTGATATTGATGTCAGGCATGCACACAACAGGCTGGAATGGCCTGCTGGGAAGACTTGGAAGTTGGGTTGACTTCTTCATCCAATCCTTCGCTCCCCTGCCTGCCACACACCAACTGCTGGCATTTCAACAGCTTTGATACATATTTTAAAGGCTTCGCTGCATCAGAACCGTACTAATCTTAGTTAAAAGGGGCGGTGCTCTACACAGATTGCAGTGTGGTGGCCCACTGACTCTTGATGGAAATCTTTGGGAAGCAGAGTCCTGTGATCTGGGCGAGGACGGACAACCTTTCATTTTTTCAGTTTTAATGTGGTCAAATGTACACTTGATGGTGGTGGACAAAGTGGGCCCGTGCCCCCTCTGACTCTTGAGCTAACTGGATTTTGAAAGCATCTTCCAAAAAAAAAACAATATATGCAATATCTATATATGTTTCTTTATTAATTACACACTTCACCTTTTAGTTGCACTGTTAGTATAGGTTTTTTTTTTCACCATTCGTTTGCTCTAAATTGAAAATTATTTCATAGAACTATATCATTATCTTTGCTTATTTTCTGTGAAAAACAAAAGGAGTTAATTTTAAAAAAAGTGAAAGATGCTATTTTCCATATTCAGTTGCAAATTTGCTTAGTCTATATATATACTGTGTATATAATTTATTTATTTATTTATGCTAGTCTGCTGCTGAGGCCTCTTACAAAACTGTATAATTAAAACATTTTATAATAAAATAAATGCATTTTTAAAAAATTATAAAAGGTCTGTGATGCTACTGGTACTGGTATATGACTAGATTACACAGCATGCAGTATTAAAAATGACTCAAAATATATTCTGACAATGTAAAGAGAAACTCAAATGAATCTATATTATGCCCACTTACAGGCTGAGAAAGAGAGTATGGATACACGCATCCTCGCTTGATAAGAGTGATGAATGCAGATCCGTGAAAATCCATCTCAGCGTTTTACAGTCGTGATGATGCATGGTTTGTTTTTCACATAATAGTGTTATTGGAGGTGATCGGTGTCAAGATGTTATTTTATAATTCCCTCGGCTCAACACTGTCCCGGTTGCTGCTTTACACAGAAGGTAAAAATAAGTAACAATAGGTTGACTTATTGTGTCGTGTCCTTTATCTTCTGTGGGCCGTTTTAGAATTGTACCCCGGCTTGGCGTTCAAAGTAATGTCTTACTGTTTATTAAACCATCACCCCAACCCATCCACCGCTTTCTTTCCCAAACCTCACAGTTTATTGTTGCCAGGGTACTGAGATATACATCTGATCATTTCCTCATTCTCAGCAAATCTCTGACATTAGTGGCATTCGTGTCAGTGTACGTGTAAATCTTCTTCTATCTGCAGGACGAGCCACACAATATGACTCACACTAAGTGACTGCTCGGCTATTATTGGTGCAGAACTGATAGTGAGTCAAAAAAGAGATGGATAAAGAAAGGCGAGGAGAGTTGACCACATGCTGGACAATATTGGTGGCAGATGTGGCCACCAGATCACAGTGAAACCAGGATGGCATTTCCTCAGGATGAGACTATATATTTTTGAAACTTTGATGTGAGAGCTCTCCAGAAATATGGAGGATTTTGCATGCATCTGATCTGGCGGCATCAATCGTGGGGATAAACTGAAAAGTGAACCTTGCATTATTGGCTTTGAGGGTTTCGACAGTGATTAGCCTTATTCATTGTGGAGCTATTTCAGTCACATTCCTGCTGTCCTTGGTTCAACTAGTGGTGCTTCCCAATGCAGAAAAACTCGTTATGATGCTAGTGTGTCACGGGGAGTTGCCAGGTAATGCTATGTGGTTGCAAAGGTGTTCCTAAGTGGTTTTTAGCTTGTTGCTATGCCTTTGCTAGGATCTGTAGATAAGGCCTGGGTCGATCAATGTGCATCTGTGGGATTTTTTCACTTGTTTTCTGATCCGTGAAGTGCTGATGCACTGAAGTGGTGCATCTAATCACATAGTAAAGTAGCAGGACACCTTTCATCAACAACACACATGACATTGAGGATCACTGCAGGATGAAGTTGAACACTTAGGCTTGCAAATTAAAAACAAACAAACAGAAAAAGTCCAATAGTTGCAGTAATGAGATCACCCACTTGTTCTGAAAGTATGTTTTCCATTCATTTGTCCCAAAGGGATTTAAAAAACAAAACAAATCTTCATTTAAGAGTTACAAGCCATGAACTAACCCAAAGAGCAACAAGATAAATCACAGCATTACAAACTGAATGAAGCAAAAAGTGTTTGCAAATCAGACAGAAAGACAAAGATACAAGACTGTGATCTTGACAGCTTTCGTGAGGGAAAGAACTACAATCCCACGAAGCATTGCCAATGGCATTATTGAATTAAAAATCATGGAGAAATGTAAAACTATTCATTCAAATAAGTTGATTATGTATATAGAAACATTGTATTATACAATATATTATACATATATTTGGATACTGAGCCATTTGTGGTGATTCAGTGGGCGTTATGTGCGATTCGCTGGTTTTGATTCCCTAATTGGTGGAGATGTTTTGCAGAATTATGGGTAATGTAGTTTTTCACCAGAAATTATTCTGTTAAACACAATTAAGTCGAAATAATGTGAAATGATGGCTTTGATAAAAGCATGTAACAACCTCATCGCTCAAAGTGTGTCTGTCTTTAAATTCAATTCCCTTACTTAAGTTACTTTTAAAAGTAATGCATTACAATATTGCGTTACTCCATAAAAAAGTAACTAATTGTGTTACTTAGTTACTTTTTATGGAAAGTAATGCGTTACGCTACTTTTGCGTTACTTTTTCATTCTGGACAGGGCTTGATTGTTTGTTTTTAAAATAAAAAAAAGTTATATTTTTGGCAAATAAAAAAGCCTTTTCACACCAAAAGTGAAAAATGAAAGCCTCAGGCTGAAGGGAACGTAAAAGTACGTCTGTACAGTAGAATGCAGAAGAAGACATTTCAACACACTTCAGCAATAAACAAAGACACACAAATGTTTGTCTAGAGTAATTTTTGCTTATTAGTACGGTTGAACTGGATCATCGAAGGTCAGAAGCAAAGACATTGGTTAATAGAATGGGATTAAATACATAAAGGATATTTGTGTTGTTTAACATTTAATTATTGCAGGTTTGCATCATATTCTGAGTTGCATTATTTTTATTCATTTTGAGGAATACGGAATCTGTTTTGTTTTTTTTGTTTTTTTGTGAGTGAGATGAATTAATGCATATTCATATTTATTTTAGAACTACAGTAACATCAACATGGGGACAGGAGAGCTGTCAATCAATAAATTGGAAAAAAAAGTAACTTGCGTTACTTATTTGAAAAAGTAACTCAGATATTCTCTTGTAAATTAAAAAGTAATGCGTTACTTTACTAGTTACTTGAAAAAAGTAATCTGATTACGTAACTCGTGTTATTTGTAATGCGTTACCCCCAACACTGGTTATGGCATAAATCAACAGGATTTTTACTTCCGACTGTTGTGCTCTCTATACTGAAGGCAGCGTGATTGTTTAGCCACATGCTGACATTAGTTCAGACTCGGGCTCTTGATGTGTGATTGTTCAGTGTGAACGCTGTGAGTTCTTCCCTCAGCTGAGTTAGAGTTGCCCGTGAAGCATGAGGAGTTTGTTTTGGTGTTGTGATGCCACTGAGGATGGCGTACTGTACGATCACACCCTGAATGCTAACGAGTCAGGGTTGAGCAACATCAAACACCTTCAGGTCACCGAGCCAAACAGGAGTAAGGAGCTGGTCGGACTCCACTGTGTCCACATTCGCTAATGTATTCTCAACCATATCAGTGTTTGATCTGCTGCATCTCACTAATTCATCATCCACGGCTGCTTCAAACCCCCGGCAGCCATCGCTCGGCCAATAACACGCGAGCGGACGCCAGTCTGATAACTGCGGCTTTAGATCCCGATTCGAGAAAAATCGACATGAGCCGCGATGCAGATTAGAGGAGCGATCTGATATCAGCCTCTGCGGTGCACATGTGCGGAGGGGAATAACAGAGCCGGGCCCCAGCTGCTGGGTGACACTTCACATACATCCGCACCTCTTTGTACAGACCTCTGGAATTAACCCAAACCCGCAGTGGCATCACATCAGAAAGCAGTGCAGGAAAGTCTGACTTTATTATCCGTCTCTGTAACGGCTGGGCTGTCTGCTGTTTATTAGGCGCAGCACAAGACAATAGCAGCCTCGGGGAAGGGTCAGAGAGTCTGCGTTAGGCTTTGCAGGAACAGACACCGGGAAAAGTGCATTATACGCAGACATACAGCAGGCAACTGCCTGCCTGACATCTTTGCTACTAGTTGTATCTCACAGTGTGTGTTTGTTTATTTGATGTGTTTGCAGTTTAAAAACCCAAATCCATCCAAAGAAATCCACTTTAAATATTTCCAGAACATGTCTAAAAAACTCTTTGATGCATGACTTTCACTGCAGTGGACTGAGATTGAGAAAACAATTTAAGGGTGTGATGTTACATGACTGATGACCTTTGACCCTTCCTCATAATCGTATATGACTGTACTTTTGTTTCTAGCTTTTTGTTTATGACAACACAAATTCAAAATTTCTGATGAAAGAGGGCAATATAAAGAATTAATAAATTATTTAAAAAAAAAAAAAAAAGAGTGTGATTATATTCTTGTTTTAAAATAGGAAAGAATAATTGATAAGAATGTGTATATATTTCGCCTCTTTCCTAATGTGATCATTCATGCATCAAAGGTTTTATGTCTACAGTTGATCTCAAACTATTTCTACTTGGATGTTTTTTCTTAGAATGCCAAGAAATCTGACTGCATTGCCATTTTTTCCTGGTCTATATTCAGTCTTTAAGTGGCAATAAATAAATACAATATTAAATAATAATCATTCATCATCATATTAGTATTACTTGTATTTATGTTGTTGAATGTTATCTATTATATATTATTTGTAAGTAAAAGATTAAATACAAAAAAATCTTTCAATTAATCTAATACAAAATATTGGCTACAACAGCATTATTTTGTATTTGTTGAAGTTGTAAATAAAACAAAGAGATTTATGTTGACAGAATATACTAGTTCAAGTCTTTACCTTTATAACAATTTTCACTCAATACCAAGGCTAGTAAATTCTCACATAATTTAAACATTCTAGTAACACACTAATTTGACACAGGAAACATTGTGAATGTAAATACTACAAATTTATGTTCCAACAGCTACTTAAGTATTCAAATCTCACAATTGTCATACTATGTAAATCCCCACACTTTTTTCCAGATGATTGGAGAAGTCATTTAGCTGGTGTTTGGGTTTCACTGCTGTTTTGCCACCAGCACAACAGTGATTGTAAAAAGGCCACTAGCAGTCATCACTAGCAGTCCTGTCCCTGTTGCTATTGATTCTCTCTCGTCTTATCATACTCTTCTCTCTCTCTGTCTCGGTCTATATCTCTATCTCCATCTCACCTACATATATCTTCTCTCTCTCTATGTCTCTGCTCTACTATAATCTCTCTTATCATATCTCTATATGTTCTATGTCTCTAGCTCTCGACTCTCTCTCGCTATCTCTCTGTCTCTGTATCTGTCGCTCTCTCTCTCTAGTCTCTCTCTCTCTAGGTCTCTCTCTCTCTCATCGTCTCTCTGTCCTCGGTTCTATCTACTCTCTCTCTCTCTCCTATCTCTCTCTGTCTCTGTCTATCTATCCTCATAGATCGCTATCTCTATCTCTATCTCTATCTCTCTCTCTCTCTCTCTCTCTCTCTCTATCTCCATCTCTCCCTCTCTCCCTCCCTCTCTCTCCTCCCTCTCTCTCTCTCTCTCTCCTCTCCTCTTGTCTCTGTCTCTAGCTTCTCTCTCTCTCGCAGAGGCCCAGCCTCATACGGTGGCATGTTCAACAGCAACCCATCGCTCCTGGGATGAAAAGACGATGACCAAGGTATCCGTCCCATCCACACTCTGTTGTTGTTTTGGAAAGCAGGAACAGCGCAGTAGTCAAACCATAACATGGTGTCTGGCCAGTGTGGACGTGAGTGACTCCTGGACTCCCCGACTCGCAGCTCCCAGCAGGGCCCAGCCATTGTTGAAGGTATTCGCCCAGTGCACTCATGAAACTAGATAAATGGATTCGTTCTTCAGAGATACTGGCGGCATCTTCAAAAAGACAACAGCGTGGGGCGGTGCTGATGGTGGGGGTGGATGAAGGGGGCGCTTGTGCTGTAGAAACCAATGACCTGTTTCTGCCAAAAAGACAGGACAGTGATAAACTTTCCTCGCTGTTCACCTCTCTCTCTGTGTGTGTGTGTGTGTTACACTGTGACAGAGACACAGGCATCATGGGAGAGAATCACTCACACTATACTGCAGCAACAGTTTCTGTGCAAGGATACAGTGCGCTGCATTATGTATTATTTCTATCGGCTGCATGGCTTTTCTGTCACCACAGCGCACACCATTATCCGTGTCTTTCAAATAAGATTATGATAATGATTTAAACGATTATCGTGATTTTTCTCTATATTCCCAGCCCTCCCGCGCTTGCATCTCGTTTTATTCTGTTAGGTGTGTTTTGGCTGTGGTGTGTCGCCCGGGGCGGGTGTGAGAGGAGCTGGAAGTGTCCGAGTAATTATGGGTTCCAGCCCCGTTTATTTCTCGTTAGATGAGTGACTGTACATCAAGCACAGACTGAGTAATTGCGTGCGCATCAGCCTCCAGCTCGAACCCCATGCTAGCTCAGGACAAAAGATAGAAATGAAACACCGGGAGCTTATTACATTTCAACCACACCGAGCTACGAAACGAGATGAAGACGAAATAACGAGGAGAGCGCACCTGCCCGGATTTCATCTCTCTCCATTTTTAACAAGGGAGCATTATTATTATCATTATTATTACTATTATTATTAGCATACAATTGCATTTTGTTTAAGCGAGATTCTGGTTATCATTTTTACGTGCGCAGTATTTTATATATTTCTCTCTCTCTCTCTCTCTCTCTCTCTCTTTAAAATCGGGAACGAGGATTATTAATTCAAAACGGTTAATATAGCTAGTGTTTTATATACTACTACTACTAATAATAATAGTAATAATAGATGCAGAGCATACGTGTCTGCTGCGATTTATTTATTTATGCGAAATAATGCCGAAAATAAACTTAAAAGGTGAGCGTATATATCATCAACTTTTTCGTTATTATTTTTTTAGGTTATATAATGTTACTCAGATAACAAAGGTAAAGAAATGCATTACAGTAGGCTGATATATTTTAATAAACCTAACAAAGCACCTCGGACAGAATTCGATTTTTAAGTCGCTTAAAATCATCTCTAAATGTTTTAATTCAGTCTTGCCATTTTTTTCGGAACGTTTAATTTCAATTGTGTGGACTAATCCAAACACTTTGATTGTTTTCGTGCATGGAATACGCAGGGCTTTGGAATAACGTAAGCCTAACTGGAATATGATATGCTATATAATAGTGCACAACTATTCAGTATTTAAAATGGTTAAAGTTTCAGATTCAGATGCTATATTATTTTCTCATCTGAAATGCTGTCTGTACTTTCAGGGGAAGCAGATGTTAAGTGATGTTTATGAATTCCTCCTGTCTGTTCCCATGTAAACCAGCTGTAATGGCTCTACTAATCTATAGAGGTCGCTGCAAGCTTTCATTTCTTAGCAATTCGGCACATTCTTGTTTCCTGCATCAATAGAGTTTTGGATGGAACAAGAAATCCAGAGGGCAAGTTTAACTTAAAATATATATATATACAGCCTTAATATGAAAAAGCCATGTACAATCATGTAGTGAAAACAGCTGAATATCAAGCCTATCACATCAGTTCGATATGAGTCACTTGTGTGTAGATGTATGCAGTCATCATTTGAACACACTTAAGTAGATATTACTTTTTTTAATTACGTCTTTGTTTATTGAGTCATTTCTATAGACTAAATGGTTGCATTTGAATTATTTAACGGGAGAATAAATTAATTTCGCTTTCAAAAAGATAACACATCTCGTCTAACAGTGGTTTATATTTTAATTTGAAACTGGATTACCATTAGGCCACGATTTAAAACGGCAATATTGTGAAACAAATAGTAATTATTAGGTTATGAGTTGTAAACAGTATGAGCGCTAGTGTCTCATGCTGATGGCGCTGAAAGCCTCAATCCACTGCCTCTGAACTGAATGTCACTCTCCTCAACTAATTAATCATTTATTATCGTATCCAGTTTTTTTTTTTTTTCATCTGACAGATTAGATTTTAACCATTTGATTTTGTTTGCACAGGGCGTTCCCACATTATTACTTAATGATATTCCCAGCTGCTTCGGTCCATTTTCCGCCGCCAGCAGCCATCTGGTCTCTTATTAGCACCTCAATGCATTTGCAGCCAGCTCCATTTAACAATTGAATTTGAACGCTCGCGCAACATATCTGGAGATCCATCCATTCTGGGCCTCACGCAAACTAAACAACCGACAGCGTTTTCCCCTCAACATTCGTTATCGGCGATTATTAATAATGCAATTATATTATGATGCATCTAATGATGCTAATAATAATAAAATGAAAAAGACAAACCGAAACATAAATGCGGTAACTTCACTGAAACCTCTTCAGAAAACGAACCAAACCACAAAACCCGTCAAAAGAGTACTTTGGATGTGTCTATAATTTCATTTAGTTTATTAGACAAAAATATATGATTCTGAACAAACTCCGTCAACTCGCTATATACAAATGTGGGTCACCTTAAAGGAAAACACCAACACATGAAGACAAAATAAGCCTGCCAGTGTCCCACGGCAAGGAAGGGGACACAGGTGTCATTATGTACAACTCCAGCGGCGCTAATCAAACTCGGCCTTTTGTTTTAGAGTAACTGAAGGCTATGCTGAATTGATTTAGATTGCATTGTCCCTTTATGAGCGCCATCAGTCCTTTACGCGGGGCAAATGTCTTGATCACGCGGAAGAGAGAGCTGTGAGGACCCTCTGTGTCGATTCCTGCTGGTTTCTGGGGCTGTGGAGACAGACAGAGGGACATACATGTGATGTGATGGTGTCCTGTCTTCACAACAACAGCCTGAACTCATTTCACGGTTAGCCACACATATGCATCTTCCACACGTTGTAATATAGATATAATAATCCATATATAACATAGTTATGATAATTCGTAGGAAAAAAAATATGTGTAATAAATGCTGCGCATATGTGTGTGTGTGTAGACTAACCAATAATGTGTACTGCGGTAAGTTACAAAGCTAATGCACTTTTTTTGTATCGTAACCAATAAATTATTTCCCATCCACATAACAATTTACAAAAGCCGCTTTCCTTCTAAAATGCAGACTTTCAATACAATATGGCGATTTACTTTTATGCAGGACATAAATAACCATAAGTCAAGTCACCAAGACCCCCGCAAAGGGCCTGCTGAAATTGTGGCACTTAAAAGGGGAAAGTTTGAGCAAGACTGCTCCCCCGAGGTTCAGTTTCCCCAAGGGTCTTTAGGAAAAGCACACAGCCTCAGTGACTTGATAAGTAGTTATTCTCCTGAGAGACACAGAGTGTGTGTGGGGAGGGGAATCGTGGCCTTTTGTCACCAGGAAAAGCACAACTATTTATTATAAGCGCTAAGCGCAGATTTCTCTCTGCCTGTCTGCTGGAAATAGCTTTATCCCAAGAGTCTTTCATCTCCTATAATGATAGCCAGCTACCGCTAATAATAATAATAATAATGAACAAAAATATACTAAATGAAAAATGTCAGGGAAAAAAAGAAAGAAAGAAAAATAAGACTATAATGCAAATGTACCTGTCGTGGAGAGGACGAAAGGATGACTTTGAAGGTTGCGTTGGTGATTCATTTCTGAGGACGCTTCCCCGATCTGAGATTTAAAAACCAAACGTTGGAATTAGATTAATTGGAATTAGAATTTGCGCAGGATATATTGCACATATTTATTTTATTGTGCACTATATAGGCTATATGCATATACACTGAGGGCAAAAATAGCAACAGCAATAATAATACTAGTGACATTCAGAATGGCATTGCGGCCGTGTGGGTCACGTGTGTTGTGCACACACAGGCCTGCTGGGATTCGCGCATACCTATGTGTTTTGGACTCAGGTCCTCTGGCGCATTCTCGCTGTTCTCGGCTGCCATCGATGACACCCCCGACGACGGCTGCTGCTGCTGCTGCTGCTGCTGGGGGTGCACCGGGTGACTGTGGTGGTGATGCTGATTGACGCCCAGGAACGACCGCACGTTCAGCAGGGAGTTCTGGCCCAGAAACGCGCCATTGGTCCAGTTGTGGAACTTCCCGATCTGGCACGTGTACAGTCCGTGGCTCGGCAGGAAGGCCGGGTGGGTCGCGGGAACCGAGGGCGACGTGGGTTTCTGCGAGCTATCGGGACTGGTCGCGGTTTCTGCTAACGACCATATCTTGGGCTTATTGCTAGCCGGAACTGGACAACCTCCCTGGCGACCCGGCGACAGAACCCTGGTGGTGTTGTTTCCGTCCGACGGCTCTTTGCTGCCGGGTTTCTCGAAGGCCTCGAGCTCCCCGCGCTTGTCCTCGTCCTCCTCGTTGCTCTGATCCCCGTCGTTGTCGTCGATCTTGTCGATGTCTATGCTCTCCAGATCGATTTCCTCCTCGTCTTCGTTTTTCTCGGCGTCCCCCTCGTTGTCGCTCCCAAAAAGGTTGCATTCTTCGTCCTCTTTACTCCTGCCCCATGTCACCTTGTTCTCCTTCTTGAGTCTTCTTCTGGCGTTGGCGAACCAGGTGGACACCTGCGTGAGGGTCATCTTGGTGATGATGGCCAGCATGATCTTCTCTCCTTTGGTGGGATAGGGGTTCTTCCTGTGCTCGTTGAGCCAGGCCTTCAGAGTGCTGGTGCTCTCCCGCGTCGCGTTCTTCGGCCTGTTTGGGTCTCCGTACTGGAACTGGCCGTAGGGGTAGAAGGCCGGGCTCGAGTGGGCAGCGAAGCTGGCGGGGTGCACGCCAGGGCTGTCTTTTAAATCATACTGAGAGCCCTACAATGAGATCCACAAGGAGAAAGGAACAAAAGATCATATAGACGGCATTTATTACACACGACAAAGCGCACACATAAATTCGGGAATACGCTGTGCCAAAATTCCATATCGAGCTTTCAGTTTCTCTCGCAGAATTATCAGTCATTTCTTCCTAATTCAATCCAGTTTTTGTTTCTGCTTGCACTGTTATTTGTGTGTTTTTTCCCCATGTCTTTTATAAGCCAACGTTTGTTTTGACATTTGACTAGTATTGTTATATAAAAAAGCTAGGCCACAGATAGTGATAACACGAAAGACCGATAATATAAATATTATCCCAAATTTAATGAGAATGGCATTATGGAAAATGAGACAGAATGACGGCATTATTTCCAGTACGATGTGATTATAATTAAGTGTATATTTAACGCAAGGTTCGCTCGTGACCTGCAGGCCTTAGCATATTACCGACATCATTATTTGTATTTATATAAGGTTATACAACAAGCGAGGTAAATATACTATACTTTGTTTGATGGCCTGTTCGTCGAAAAAAGTAGAACTGTGAGGAAAAGTATATTTCGCCTTTTTCGTCCCCTAAGAATTAATGCATAATGTTTATATAATTTGAATTAATTTCCCATGCAAAACAGATTCATGCACGCAATTTGAAATGAATTGCTATAGGTTAGCGAAAGGCACAACTGATTAATAACTCTCACTTTCAATATATTTCTTTTTGGGGGGGGGGATGCATCACATTCATCAACCCCTTTTATAATAATTTGCATTGATATCACTTAGTGCAAAACAAGAAGGCATGCTGTAATAAACTGTAAAGTAGTTTCTGAGCCGTTTCAATAACAATAATTCGTTTTACATTGTTTTCCGGCGCGAGCATCAAAATTCTCGATCGAAACAATTTAAACGAATTATTAAATGCAAAATTGAGCTTAATAATAATTATAGCGTGTTTTAAAAAGTGGCAATTTGGTGCACGATTCGAGTTTTGACAAAACAACCCGCACAACTGTTCTTCAGCTCCAAACCCGAGCCCGATAAAACTTTTCTTACGGTGTAAAATGGCGGTGGGAAAGAATTGTAGGTGTTTTGAATTTTATGCGTGCCTAATCTAAATGTAACAAATCTGCAGAGAAACTTCCCACGCACATTGCAAGCCTAAGTTACATTTTCCTCGCATGTGCCGCAATCCCCCCGCAATGCAATCGTCTACAGGACGCTCGCAGAATAAAAGCAATACAAGGCAAAACAAAAGCGAGCAGCTTTCGTGAAAGTACATCTGCTTTTCTTACCATCTGGGAGAAGAGAGCCAGATCGGCGCTGGTGTAAGGCAGAAAGGCGCTGTAGTTGTGTGCGTAAGGGTACATGCCCAGCACCGAGGACACGGCAGCGGCGGCCGCCGACGCGCTTCCCCCGATCTCAACGCTCCCTCCACGGGACGACGGAGTCAGCACCCCCGGCCGATCGCCTCCGTACACCGCCTGGGAGGCACTTAAATACTGCGGGTAACCCAGCTGGGGGAAAGACATCTCCTTCGCCACGTCGCAAGCCAAAACGAGGCAAAAAGCAAATAGCCCACCAACGCAAGAAGTGAAAGAGTTTCTCTCTCTCGAGCAGCACAGAGTGAGAATGGGGGGAAACGCTCGTCTTTAAATCTCAGCTTCTCTTTTGCAGCAAGTCCGTCGGATGTGATCAGATCAACAATTGAGCTCCAACTGATGTCTCTGCCCCTAGGTCCTGGGCTGATCTCTCAGATACAATTTGAAGTTGATGCTTTGATTGGCGTCCCAGGCTCCTCCTCGTTGGCGCATGTGGTTAGTGCATTGGCCAGGGCCGCTTTTGCACTGTTTGGAGGATTGTATGTTAAATGTTTAGCATTAGAATCCATTCACTGTAGTGTGACAACCTGTCTACACACGAAGAAAAACAAGGGAGGGGGGGAGGGGGGATTTTACAGCTGCCCAGCACTGGGGAAATGAACTGATAGGCACGCGGAACTTATTTGAATGGCTCGTAATTCTTATAAACACTGGGGAATTAAAGCAACACTCGCGATGACACTGATCTGCAGAAGGTATTGACGATCAAACAACTGTATTCTTTTCTTTTTCTTTTTCTTATTTGCTAATATTGCGTACAGGGTTAGACACATTTGGTAAAAAATATTCTCTGAATTGAATTATTCAAATGAAACACTGGCTTTCCTGGAGTGAGATTAAATAATTAAAGATGTGCATTTCCATACTCTAAACCTCATGCATTTGTTTTCCTTTATTATTTTTGGTACTGACAGAAATGCAGTTTCTACTGCATGAACTTGACTGATGTATGCTGTAATTATGCGAAACGACAGTTTTGCCAACTTTTTTTTTTTCGTTGGAAAAACAGATTAATTAATTGATCTCGCTATTGGCAATCAGGGCAGAAAATGTGTGCCAAATAGTCAAAAACATTCTAACACGTATTTCTCTTCCATTTCTTCCCTCTCTCTCTCTCTCTCTCTCACACAAACACACACACACACACAAAACACACACACACACACACACACACACACCCTCACACACACACACACACACAACACACAGACACACACACTTATAACCCAGAGGCACTTACAAGCATACACACGGGGGTGGGGTCGTTGGGGACTTTGTATTTATGTTTCATTGTTAAATACTGAACGAGGTGATGTCGTGAATAATCGTGAGCACTTCATTAACATGCACACGAGCGCCATTTAGCTGCAAACCCCCAAAATTATTAATGCCCCTAATAGCTAATAGCTAAAGGCATCGCCTGTGGTCTAACAGTTTGTGATTTAATGCGTGTGCGGCAACAATAATCTCACTAATCCTGCCACATCTTTACCAAAGTACCTCCCTCTAATAATAATGAACTCTCTTTGCTAAATATATGCTATTTAAAATACACATGCAAGGTGTTGGTGTTCTTCAGAAACGGGATACAATTTACAGATTTACAAAATGTGATTTTCGAAACGATTTAATTGTGCGTCGCAATTTGTATTTACTGTTATTATTATTAATTTAAACTTGAAAATACAATTGATATATATCTATTTTAATTATCATAATTCGGTCGAGATATTAAATGCATGCGTTAAACGCTTGTTTTCCCCCTCTAACCGAACTAAGTGCTCTTGATTAGCGCTCGGGTCCGGGCTCCGGGGTCCGGGGCTCGCTCTGTCATGGGGTCGCTGCTCGAGCGCTTCTAAAGTTGTGCTCGTTGGAAGGATATAGTGGATTTAATACTTTAACGGCTCAGATGAAGCCAGTGATTGTGATCTGCCTCAGATGGCCGCGAGTGGAGGATCTGCTGGAAATATCTGAGGGCACTGATGCCAATCAGAGGAACACATCAGACAGAAGGAGGCATGGCACTGGTGATAACCCGCAGAGCTGGAGATCATGCAGATATGACACTGAGCATATCTCTAAACGACGGAGACAGAGACGTTAAGAAAGGACACTCACTCTTGAGAAAAAAGTTGGAGCTGCTCAATTACTCGCTTCTTATTTAAACATTTAATTTTGACATTTTTTTTGTAGGCCTAATTTAGATTTTTTGTTAATGAACAGTGTAACCACATGTAGCCTATTTTAATAATATACTATTTACTGCAAAAACGTATTTTTAGATTTTATAAATGCATGCTTATTTCAATTTTTTGTTTTGTTTTTCGAGTCTTGTTTTTGGGGGATACTATCAAGTTTCCTTTTTCGGGTCAATAGGGAAAATAAATTGTAAAGGGGTTGAAGTTTGACCCTCCTCAAACAAAGGCACGTGTAATCTATGGGCAGTAAAGCCTGTTCACACTTAACTGATTTATGGGGCTTGTTAAAATCCCATTATCACTTTCCCTGCAACTGCAACAGCAAGAGACCCGTGTAACTTCACTGGAAACCTGTAGCGTGTTCTCCTCTGAGAGAGTTTCTAATATATATATATATATAATATTATATATATTATATATGTTTTCTTTTTCTTCTAATATAATTATCTCCGCTCTTTCTCTCTCTCTTATATATCTTTAATAATTATACCATGCATGTGTATGCAGTGCCTGGCGTGCATGTAAACACACATATCTATAAATGATGGAAAGTACATTAGTACACATGCCCTTAAGCAAACTTATTTTTCTGCTCTTCTTCCGTCATATAAATAGCAAACCTTAGCTTAGCAGAGCAGTGATTACAGTCCTGAATTCTGCATATTTCAAAGGTTAAAGTTTTTTTAGACTATGAAAAAAAAATGGACTTTTAAACCAATTCAAAGCAACAGCAAGAGAAGCACACATTTTCATGGTGGAGCTTCATGTGCTGGTTTATGTTCAGAATCTGAAGGGTTTCAGTTTTGTACAGTGACTCTGCTGCTGTCAATGTCCGTATAATACAAACACTCTTCGTCCAAGCTTGCTTTCCCATTAATTCCAAATGGGCAACGCAAAAAAAAAAAAAAAACGTATTTATTTTCTTTCAGACCATTCCTGTTATCTGCATGCAAGCTTCATGAGACAGATCTTGCAGCGCAGACTCCTGTTTGTGTTTGGATTTCATAGAACTCAAAAATCAATGCGTTTCTCAAGCATGTCAATGTACATTCTTTAAGTACAGGTGTAGGGCAATTCTTACAACACTGTGAAACTCGTGTAGCACAAACGAAAGCAGGGAATGGCATTCAACTAAACTGTCAACTTTAAACAGCCAAAAGCAATGAGATCAAAGGCATGCGCTGGAGTCTCTTCTCTCTTTAGATTACAGCCCTAACGGTTTGAACCCTTAATGCTATTAAAGGGAACCAGGACATCTCTCCCAACCATGGTTACTGAGTAAATCCCCTCTGGACTCAAAGATGACCAGAGCCACGTTTGAGTCAGCAGTTGTCAAATGGAGCTTTAGCACCGACTTTCAGCACCAACCTTCTTTGTAACATTTTATGGTCTGGGTTTTTGGGAGAGACGCTGCAAGTGCACTGATTTAACAGGCCCTTGATCCACCATCTTGGCTGCATGGACTGTTTGCATCTCGGCTTGTGAGCTAATTACGGCTGGGCTCATGCGTGTCTGTAGGAATAATCACTGCATGATGCTTTTTTGTTGTTGTTGTTTTCATTTCAGCTTTATATGTATGTACTCAAAATGTAATGTGCAATGCAAATTGAAAATATCAAGTACTGCATGGTTTTAAGAAACCATTATCTTGATTTTTATGAAGGATGTGTTAAACATCAGCAATGGTACAGTGAATGTGTGTGGAATCATAACTGATGAAAATGCCCAGGATCCTTCAGCAGTTTGGGAATGTCTTGAGATTATCAGTTTTGGGAACTGTTATCACGTCAGCGGCCTGCTGGACCACACATGATTGTCCCCTATTGTCCTCTTCTGTCTTCGGCGAGTTGACATGAGGTTAAAAATCTCTGGTATGCCCCTCTCGCCCAGGAGAATTTAACAAATTATCAGGTGCTGAACTCTAGTCCCCGCTAACCCCCCCCCCCCCCCCCCCCCCCCCCCCCCTCGTAGACAGCGTTACCAGCCACCATCACAAGGGCCGTTTCGCCCCAGCCCACAATAATTTATCCATAACCCCAAATATCCCCAACAACCCCGCAATAACCGGAGAGGCAGTTAATGCCTTATTAGTCCTGCTCTAGAATTTGCGAGAATCCTACACCACACCCAGTTACGGAAATAGGAATTTCAGGCTAATAAAATACGTGTGTGGAAATGTCAGACGGCCAGAGTGCCAGTGTGTGCGGCTGCAGCCGAGCATATGGAAAGAGATTTTACCTGTGTAGCGACACCTTGCAGTGAAATCTGTCTACCTACTGGCATCTGCTCGTTTGGCATTGCTGCAAACTGTTCCACTCATTGCAAATTTGCCAGAAAGGGACGAGCATAAATAGTTGTTATAGTGCATTTGTCTGTAACTTTATTAGTTTATTTGCTTGCCCAAATAATAATAATTATTATTATTTGATTAGAGAACAAATTATGTTTTTGTTCCTTATATTTAAATAAAAACACATTAACACAATGTAAAAAGGAATAACAGTTGGAATTATATCACATGAGTAGTACATTCTATAGATTGTGTGCTAAAACACAACTGTCAATTTAACAATAGAATGTTTTTAAATGAACATTTTCCACTTGACAACAGCATCTAAAATTGCAATAACAAATCAATTTGTAGGGGAGTCTATATGTCATTAACTATAAGATTTTGAGTGAAAAATCCTATGACAAAAATTCTATGTAGGTTTTTTTTAAAAATTGGTCTCAAAGATAATGTCTCAATTTTAACATTTCAATATCATATGTATGTATGTATGTATGCATTTTTATATTCATTTTTTGTAATAACACAACATGAACATTATTTTTCATAAATGACATGTTGGGGCAGGTTGTCACATGTTCTATATATAGCAATTTTATACAGTCCATTCATTATGTTTTGATATTTTTATATGTGACCTTCAATTTTTCAATTTCATGAATTGTTTTATTTTCATAACACTGTGTCAATTTACCCTGCAATTGGTATGTCTTTAATTCTTTAATGCACCTCTGTTTTCTTTCAGCAATAATGGTGAACTTTATCCAAGTGTTTTTTTTTTCTTGGTAGCTAAAATGTTTAGGTTTGCGTTTGTCAGTAGAAACTGACTTTTTCAGACTTTCTGCCTACTCTGAGAAATAAAATGGACATGAACTCCAGAAGCACAAACTAGCTAACTGGAGTTTGTGCTTCTGAAGTTTATGTCCATTTTATTTTTATTTCAGGCCGCTGGCTGTGTGTGTGTTTGGGTTAATCGGTGTCTTTCTCCTTGGATCCCACACCTCTTGAAACACTCACAGGGTTTTAGGAAAAAAGCAACAAAACCTGCTCCAATCCACCCACCGGCCACCCCAGCATGCTCACATATCAAAGGCTGGCCAGGGTGCTGGCCATCCCAAAGGGCATTGTCAATGCTGATTAGCGGGTGGGTCACCTCTCTGAAGTGATTGGCTACTGAGAGAAAAAGAGAGGCAGAGAAATGTGAGAGGGGATGTTAATTGTTTTGGCTCTTTTCTAAGGAAAACATATCACCATGTGATCTAGTAGAGGTTAAGTACCCTCACTGCCACAGGGCCAGAGGTAATTAATAGACAGAATGGCTGTGTTTATGTGCATTAGTCTTTTATGGCTCTTTCAGTTGTAATGGTTTGTTAAATGGAGGCCTCCTCTCACCACAGATTGCAGGCTGATAAAAGACATCAGGTGGCCTGCGTTTAAATCTCAAGCACCTCACTTAATCCAAACCAACACCTCCACAATACCACTGAAGTGTGTGAGCAGAACTAGGCCAGCTTTTTTTTGTGTGTCAACTTCTGTTGAAAGCTTCATGAAAATTATGTTTAAAAATGATTACATAATTCTGCATTTGAATGGAGGTTTTACAGAGACCATTTAGCTTTTACACTTGCATAATCTATTCATTTTAGTGAATGTGCAAAATTTCCCCTTAAGATATTTATTCAAACACACAGAACACACACGCAGATGTGCACCCACAACGTGATACAGAGCATGCAGATCTGTTAATTTAATTTTAAAGAAGGTTTGTCCAAATGATAGATTTGTGTGTATGCAGACTTTGATTTCATGATATCTTGGGACAGAATTGAAAGTAGAGTTGCACTTTTAAGTTTATCTTTGACATTAGATATGTTCCAAATCTGCTTCAATGAACTAAATCCTGTTTTAGCTCTCACTAATCATTCGTTTGTCTTGATTTATCCTCTGCTTATCATAGTCATCCATCTTTAGATCAGATATGTTTTTCCTTTTTTGCTCATTTTGATATTAAATAAAAGCAAAGTCAAAAGCAGTTTCACACTGGCCTCATATTAGTATGTTTTCACATGATCAGGTTTGTAGTTATCAGTGTTGTTAGATCTGGAGCATTATCTCCTGGTGAACCACGAACTGTTACGATCAAGCATCTAATAATCAGTGAGGCTCCACATCTTATGAGGTGCATTAAGCAAACACACAGATTTCTTTCAACTCTAGATTACTCATTCACCTTCAGGCACAAAGGGATGCACTGGACTAAGTCAGCGTGCCTCATTGAACTGTCAGCATCTATGAAGCCGCTTTCCGCGTACAAGGTTACAGAGCGGGAGGGCATGGAGGGGTCTGGCAGGTACGGCCTGGCAGAGTTCGTTCCTCCATCCAGCGTCGTGTCACTTTCGCTCAGGGCTGAACACTCTCAGGCGGAGCATCCGGGGCTCTGGCCCAAGGGGATGGCAGGTTGCATCCCTCGGTTTTGTATCAGCTCCACGTAAAGGCGGCATTGATCCCAGCTGAAAAAAGCCATCCAAACAATGAGGTCCAATAGCAAGTCCATTTCAAGGGCCCAGCTGATTGGAGCTGGGTAATGCCAGCATTAGAGATACTCAGCTGGGCCGGCGACTCGCAGAGTGGACCGTGAAATCTCTTGTTAAAGTAAGAAAAATAGTGTTTGCTCAGTAATTGAACAATTTTATTTTAGCCCCACCAGCCCCAGCAGCCCCCGCTCCTTCTCCTCCTCCTCCTCCTCGCGCTCCGGCGCTCCCCTCCCCCTTGTCTTTGTGTGAGTACCCATCAAATCTGGATCGATCCTGCAGTGTCATTGTGTAAGGGGGTTATTTATGTGAGCATCCAATCTCCAGCTGCCGTTGTATTCGGGCAGGGAACAAGGCCAGAGATTTTGTTAACAGCAAAAAGAACATCAGAGGAGACACCGCGGCCGAAGCTCCGGTGCTTTCACAGCCGGTTAGTCTTTAAGTAGTAGATGTATTGAGTTCATCCTGGTGAAATAGACAACTAATTTACTGTTTTCTCTCTCCATCTACATGGATTAGGAAAGGCAAATGAGATGACCGTGGGGCCCCCTGCGACCCCTCCCGGCTGGCTCGCCAAAAACTAGGCTCGGCCCTATCTGCCGGAGAAATGAACGATCCTATTTATGTTAATGCATACATGAGCGTTACACAGGTTTTCCCATGATAAGGCTATAGGTTAATGAAATGCTCATTTCATTCTAGCAGTTGTTTTCTCTGTGAAGTTCCGATAAGTAGCGAACCAATGAAGCCTGTAATTACAATCTTACAGAAACCCGGCCAATCTGTATATAAATCTCACCATCCAATTACAAGATGTAATAATTTTGCAGTCAAGCTGGTAATGAGGTCTAATACTCATGCATGTGATAATCCCCCCTGGATGCTGACTCTATCAGATGTTAGCTTTGTAATTATGTGAGCAAAAAAATCATTATTTCATGTTCAAGTAGAAAATGAGGTTGGTGGGAAGTTAATTTTCTCTATGCTCTGTGAAGCGTAGACAAGAATTTAATGATTTAATTACAGTTGTTAGCCCTTTTTTGCGAGAGGCTTAAATCGAGCTAAGCGTTTTTCATAGCCTGATATCAAGAGTTCGGGAACATCAAAGATCGCGGTGACAGCGGCCCCCGGAATTTCCAGGAGCGCCCATCTCCTCGGAATATCGGTTATATCCTCATCGCCAAGGTAACGGTGGACCCAGGACACAGAGCCGCCAGATAAAAGCGACATCAACAAATATTAAGCGCTTTGGCTTTCTGGGGCGCTCGCTAATCCACTGTATGTGAATTTGTCATATCAGATTACTATGACAGTCATGGTGAGGTGGAGTGGAAAGCATCCACCCGCCTCAAAAGGACAATATAGTTTTCTCTCCACCTTTCTGGGAATTTCAAAACGGCTTCTGAGTGGTGTCTGTAGCCCTCTGATTTCCATATATCCTTTATGGAGGAGAGCGAGCGAGGGAGAGAAACAGTAAATACATTCCTCAGAGTAATCCCTAGAAAGGGGAATGCTTTTTGCCAGTGGAAGAAAGCGCTTTGAGCTATGTAATTCAACTTCACAGCGACACCAGCTACTTGTTTATTCAAGGGTTGGGGAACGCTGCTCCGCTCCCTTTAACAGGCCTCTGTGAAGACTGCCAAATATTTAGCCTGTCCTCTCCCGCCTTTCATCTGCTCCCGCAACTTGACGCTCGAGATACTTCTCACCGCTCTCCTTACAAACTTCTGCTATGATTTGAATTTGACTTTGCAAGAAAGGGTATATGCAGTCTAAAGTCATTCGAGGCGCTTTTCGTTCAATGACACTACAGAAGCCCTGGGAGGCATTTGAAGACTTTCAGAACTCCAGGTTGGGGGAGAAAGTATTTGTAAATGACTTGTCTTTGGTCGTGCATTCGAGTCGTTGGAATTAAGCCCCAAAGCTACCTACATTTTAAACACTCCAATGCCTCTTGAAATATCTAAAGGTGACAATTGCACATCCCGAGGCGTGAAGAACAGATCCTCGGTGACAATGGTGCTCTAGAGCCCCTGCCTCCCACAGCACTTCGGGTCCCTGACCTTTAAATCTTCCGCCCTGATTTCGGCGCTTCACTGCGTTCTGTTAAACAAGAAGTGTTGTGACCCATAATTGTGGGCAGGCTCTCAGCAGGTTGGGAGAGCTCTTTCCACCAGAGTGTCCAGTCCGGCTCCATCTGCTGCTGTCTTGCGCTGGTCCCACTGGGAAGCCCGGCTAATTTTGCAGTCAATTAGCAGAAGGACGCCTTTTGTTCTCTGGCCGTCCCAACGGGCTGCCGTCCCAGTCTGCCGCGATCTATGGACGCTGCATTCAGATGGTGCACAGGGCTGTTTTTCATTCTCCCCGCTCTCTCTGGTGTCGGGCCCTCGCTGACCCTTTTGACATTGTTGGCCAAACGCTGTCGATCGCAGTGAGCCGCACGGAGGCTTGAATGACGAATGTGAGATGGACAGAGAGTGCCTGGGTTAAATTCAGCCGTGAATGAAAGGCATTAGAGGCTTCATTAGCTGTTGGATTAGATGTCATAAAGCCCTCATGGGCACATCATGAGCAATGAGTATGCTTAAAACCATTGGATTATCGCTGCAATAGACTAATTCTGCACAACACCACCGACATGAGACTCTAATGTGCTATAACCACACCAAATCTCGAATGATACATGGGAGAAACGTCATTCAATTTTCGTCCGCAAAGCAAATTGATTGAGATTATGTGTTGATTAATATTAGGTTTTGCTCATTAGAATCTTTTAAACATATTTACGAGTTTTTCTGTTCCTGTAAAACATATACCTTAAATGCACTATAAGTTGCTTTTATGGCATCTGTCAAGCAAATAATGTAGAATTGCATTGGATTCGTTTTTTTTTTTTTGTAACACTTTAGTATAAGGACCAATACTCACTATTAACTAGGTGCTTATTAGCATGCCTATTATAACATATTGGCTGTTTATCAGTACTTATAAAGCACGTATTGTGCATGACCATATTCTACATATCTAATCCTACCCAATACATAAACTACCTTACTAACTATTAACAAGCAGAAAATTAGGAGTTTATTGAGGCAAAAGTCATAGTTAATGGTTTGTTAATAGTGAGAATTGGACCTTAAAATAAAGTGTGACCGCAGTTTATTTTTTTATTTTTTTAATATATATACTTTTATCAGCAAGGATGTATTACACTGATCAAAAGTGCCAGTAAAAACATTTATAATGTCACAAAAAAATAAAAATGCTGTTCTTTTGAACTTTCTATTAATAAAAGAATCATGAAAAATTAAAATGTATCACAAAACAACTGTGTTCAGCATTGATAATAATCAGAAATGTTTCTTGAGAATTAAATCAGCATATTAGAATGATTTGAGGGATTGTGTGACACTGAAGACTGGAGGAATGCTGCTGAAAATACAGCTGCGCATCACAGGAATACATTACAGTTTAACAGAGATTCAAATGGAAATTGGTTATTATTTTTGATCAAATAAATGCAGCCTTGGTGAGCAAAAGAGACTTCTGTCTAAAACATAAAAATCTTTCAACGTTAGTGTGTCTGGAGGAAATAGCCCTATAAATAAATCTAGGATTTAAAGAATAAGGTCTTGTGTAACAAGGTATCATATTTGGAGGAATTTGCATAATTATCTGCACTACTTTGTATCCTGCAGATAAGGTGCTGATGCACGTACTGATATACATTTAATGCACTAAAATGTGTTTTTATTACACCTGGCAAATCATTTAATCTGCCAGTTTAACCACAATACATTATAAATCAATTAAATGTATAATCATGTCCATAAAGTGTTTATTCTGATATCCAAGTATGTTGTATAGTGAATACTAAACTTTAATTTAACCACAATACATTAAAAGTCAATGCCATGTGTAATTATGTCAATAAATGGTTTATTGTAAAATGTAAATATGATTCATGTTGAATAAACTTTTTATTTGACTTTGTAATAATTTTAGTCTTATGTAACAATATAGCGTATAAAAAAAAATTATATATTACTATATATTATATATTATATATATATAGATAGAATATATATATATATATATATATCTAATATATAATGATACCAGCAGTTTAAAACTGGCCAGTAGATTAAGTCCATAAATGTGTTATTCTGATATTTAAATGTGATTCATGGGGAATATACTTTTGATTATACTTTCTAATCATTTCTGTGGGTCCTATTAAATATAGTAATGGTGTCTGATATTGGGATGCATTCTAATATGTGTAAGCGGCCCGCTCCGCCCGATAACCTGTGGACGAAGCTCTGTCATTAGCCGCCAGTTACAAATGAGCTTCCCAGCCTCTCCGAGCTCTTTTCTGATAGATGAAGCACCCCATCTGTCTCACCCCGCAGTCCCGGAGCAGCTCTACCTGTCTCAAGTTAATAAATCATTTTGGTCCATAAAATATTCAAGGTGGGTGGGGAGGGCCGAGGTATCAGGCAAGCAGGGCAGGTTAAAGAATTTCTTAAATTTTTACAGCATGACAGCCTGTCCCACATAAGCCCCTCAGCTGTCTCATGTTCTGGGGCAGAAATGATCCTCTGTGTCACTCTAATAGTCTAGAATTACACTTGTATCACTGTCACTAGCATATGGGGATGTGTAAACCCCCTAGGCCTGTGCTCCCTCTGCTTTCATGGCATTTAAAATGATAACATTTGGCCAAGCTAGTTTTGACAGAAAGAGAGAAGCTCTATTCTCTCTCTTCCTCCTACGCAGCGGGCGTATCGCTGACAAAGACAGCCACCAGGGGCCTGCCACCGAGCGGCCAATCATCAGGCTTTTTACTGGATAATGATGGCGGGTTCTGACTCTGTTAATAAGGGCCCGAGCACAGAGGGAGAGCGGCGTCAGAGCTGTTGGGCTGCCATTCACTTCATTATATGCTCTCTTATTATAGAGCTCTCTCTGACTCGCTCTCGCTCTCCTCCTCCTGATCGTATCAGTGCAGCTAAAGCGCCGTGCCGGTCCCCGTGACGTCGGCCTCGTGTTCTCCAAACCAATCGGACCGAGTCAGAGGATTTCTGATCAACTCGCCTCTCTTGTTTTTATATGAAAGGAATCACGACGCATACTGAACGAAATATGACTCGTTTCCCGTCAGCAACACAGCAGCAGTCGTACGGAATAGGAGAATCACACTCACGTGTTATTATTTTCTGTTGAAGCACAAAGGAATATTCATGCAGCACTTTTCCAAGCAATAACAAGCTTCAAGAAGTCTCAAAAAATAATGACAGAAGAAGCTTGTCTGCCGTGTCACATGCAATGTCACTTTATGTGAGAAAACGACTAAACAAATCTCAGCCATATTTGATTGGCAAACTCTAAATATGGCATTTATGGTCATGATAAACTGGCGTTATTAGAAAAAAAAAAATCTTCAAAATCTCTTTCCATGTTCCACATAAAAATATATTAATATACCAGTCGAAAGTTTGGAATAATTTCCCAAAAATCTGGACTTTTCATTTTGAAGAAAACTCTTTGTTACCCGTCATATTATGAAAAATTATTGCAATCAATTTTTTTTTTTATTTAAGATGTTTTAAATTAATTTTTTATATATTCTGTCCTTTAAATTATATTTAAATATAAAAATTTCATATATTACTATTTATTGTAGATTTTGTAACACTATGCATGTTCTACTGTCACTTTTGTCAATCGAAGGCATACATAACAGAATAAAAACATTAAGTTCTCTATTGTTGTTTGATGTTAAATCTTATCAACTTTGAATGTTAGTGTATCATAATAAAAAAATATATATATTGCTAACATTGATGATAATCAGAAATGTGTCTCGAGCAGCAGATCAGCATATGATACTGATTTCTGAAGATCATGTGACACTTGAAGACTGGAGGAATGATGCTGAAAATACCGCTGCGCATCACAGAAATACATTACAACTTAACAGATATTCACATAGAAAACAGACGTTTTAAATTGTAATAATATTTCACAAAATTACTTATTAATCAAATGAATACAGCTTTTAAATAATTTAAACACACACACACACACACACACACACAAACAATATTATATAGATATATATCTATATATATATATATATATATATAGCTATATATATAATTATTTTTTTTTTTTATCCAAACTATTTATTCACAATTATTCCAAAACCTTGGACTAGTAGAGTACATATAAATTTGAATTTTTTCGGTAAACTATACTTTTAATAAAAATAGACATATTTAATTGCAAGTTAATTCAGAATGGGAATACATCAACATGATGTAAAATGAATGTGCTTTACTTACTGGTGTATCCAGGCATTATGAAGGATAAACTGCATATGAAATAGTGATGACCGACCAATTAAGCCTCCGTCACTGCTGCGTTTGCCTCCCCTCTTTTTTCCTCAAATTCCCCTCTCGCCGTTTTCTCTCACTTGAACAGACCCCAGCAGCGTGACGGAGTCCCTCTGGATTTGGCCTCTCAAGTTGTAAAAGTGGGAATCAGCAATCTCTGCTTTCTACACCAACAGGGAGCGCGAGGACAGGAGCCTGGAACAGCCCTTCCGTTATTGAGCCTGCAGGTTCAGGTCGCGGCGCTTGTGGGTGAGAAACCCCTGCTCTCGCACTATTAATCATTATGTGACCCTTTAACACCTGCTACTAACTCTCTGCCTCCAACTGCTGCCGTATTGATATCATTCCCTGTTGATTTCTTCATTTTCCGAGCCCAGCCAGGACCGAGCCCTTTGAAATTCCTCATAAATGTCAGTAATTGTGCATCAGAGTTCAATGTATTACTTTCCCACTGTCTCTTTGGCTCGCTATTTCTCTTTTTTTTCTCTCTGGCGCACACACAGGCGCGTATGCAACTATGCAGCGGAGCCTCATGTATTTTGATGATATAAAATATGACCACATTTACATGCAAATAGAAGTTTGAGATTAATGGGGACGCAAACAGTGAAAAAGGATGACAGCATGGTAATATGCCATTATGCTGTTTAAATACATTTACCCGTGTTTGGAAGCTGAAGTAGCATGGTCTGAGCACCAGGAAATCATGTTGGCCTGATTGCAATTTTGTTTTCCAATTGATCGTACAATTTCATCAAGTTCAGCTGTCATTTCTAATAGTAACCCAGGTTTACCGACTAAATTGAAGATTTTCGCTGTGGCAGAGAAATCTTGGCAGAACAGGTGAATTAGTCTGGTTTTTGTGTTTTTTTTTTGCATTGGCCCATGACACGAAATTTAAAATTCAAATATTCCAAACATGTTTCCAGTGTGCATTTGAAGCGTGTCGATGCCATTTGGCAGTCGCACACACACACACACATACACACATACGCGCGCACACACACACACATACGCGCACACACAAAACGTGTACACACGACACACACACACACACACACACACACACTGCATTTCTTTACTTTTGACTGATAATTGTCAGCAAACTCTCATGTGGTTGTGTTAAGATTAGTATTAATTGACTGGAAATCATAAGTGTGTCTTAAAACACATAGCAATCCTGATTGACAGTTTCAGAGCCGCTCTCAGGACTGTCCTGTGAAAGCAGGGGCCACCAAAGGCCTCGTAATATGCAAACAATAAATCCATTTCTGTGGGCCTAGCATTTGGCCCCGCAGATGAAATGATGATTTGAATATTTCACAACATCATCTAGGAGTGGAATAATCTATCAGTCACTCAAACGTCTGAGACGAGCGACCAAACAAACACCCCGAGCAAATGTCACTCATCTCTTACCCAAAATGATGCTGACAGCTAAATGCAGATCTCAATTTTACAGAGAAGGATTCATTACCTCTGAATAATAAATGGCAAAATAAATTGTCTAATCTTCTCTTTGTACACTGTCTGCTGGGGCTGAATAACAATCTCCAACAATCCCAGGCTCAAGAAGGCACTGGAGAATAATGGCTTGTCCGCTGGAATTGTCTGACAGAATACATTCAGATATCTTTTTGATATTTTCAGCAAGATAAAATGCATTTATATTTACAGATGCCTTTAATAATAGAGCTGTTTAATCATTCAGTTCTACAGGCAGCATGTAAAAACTATATATATATATATAATATTTCAGTGGAGATATAATAATTTATATTGAACGTGGTTTTTCAAAGGAAAGAGGAATAAATAGCCTTTTTTCTATGTCAGAAATAAATAGTATTTTAATAGATTAAGGAAACATTAAATCAATAGATTAATAAAATTGTCATTATATTATTTAATTAAATATGTCATTATGTTTTTAGTTTTCAATAACATTTACAGATATAATATATATGGATACATAATTACATAAATACAGCTTGCTGGAAAATAACAACATAAAACTGAATGGTGTTTTCAGTAAATCCCATAAAATAAATATTCTCGCATGAAAAACTGCTGCTTGGTAACTGCTGACATAAGATGTTCATATTGTACTCTATTAGCCGTTATCAGTAAATTTTATTGTATTTATTTTAGCATTCATTAGATAAAATAAAATAAATAAAATTTATGACATATTGGTTTATTAGTTTTTTTTTTTTAATTTTATTTAGTTAAAGGTTTTAGTAATTTAATGTGTCATTATTATTATTATTATTATTCATTTTTAAATATTTCAGTTTAACTTAGTTTAGTTAAACTAAATAAAATGAGAAATGTTTCCTCGTAAACCAGCTAGTGTAGTAGTAGTAATCTGATTATAGAGAGAGAGAGAGTGTGTGTTTTAACATTCATTGATGATCAGGCTCTGTATTCAGTGTTGTGGATGTGAACTCTTCGTTAAGTTCCTGTGTGTTCCTGCGGGAGAGGGTCAGCTGGGGGCAGCACTGGGGCCCCGGTGCGTCAGGCCGCTAATTTGGCTCACAGGGGAGTGGGTGGCTTAGCAGGCCAAACGCACGGCCTCTGACACAGGGATCGATCGCTTGCGGAGGGCTTGAGGGGCAGAACTGCAGGCCTCTCTCATTAGCTGACCGGACGAGAACAGAGGTGCAAACTCAGCCGTCCCAGAGGAAAACACTGAGCACACTTACTCCAGCTCCTGCAGGGCCACGACCACGACAACTTCTCTGTGCAGCGCCTTTCCCCAATGCTGATCACACACCTCATACTGCGGACTTTCCCATCACTGACATTTCCAATGAATTATTTTTATGTGCAAATTCACAAACTGTTCAGGTGTGGCTTGAGCAGATTTGCTCCAGGAGGATCCCCATATCTGCTGATTGGCTTCATCACTCTGTCTCCTCTCCACCAATCAGCTGGTGTATGGTGGGCGTTCTGGCGCACTATGGCGCTGTTCTTCAGAACAGGGCTTTGACTCTGAGTCACTGTATGCAGGCTCTAAAACTTATATTTCACCACACCTATTGTTTTTAAACCGAGCGTCACACCTATGGAGGACGAGAAATGACTTAAGTATAAATAAGTATGAGTATAAGTAAGTATAAACACCTCAAACTCTGAGAGAGTGCAGAGACGGAGTTTGTGTGGAGCAGCATTTACTGTGAACCGTGAAAAGATCTCAGCACTTCACGCTGAAACACGCCGCGTATCATATTACATATTTATATAATTACAGCACAGTCTTTGAGATTTGATAATTGCGTTAAACTGTATCACATTCTCAGGTGTTGTTAGAATTAATAAAAAAGTTACCGACCAACTGGCGAGTAACACTTTCATATACTCATCAAAGCTGAGTTTCCTCACATTTGGTGCTTGGCCAGAGTTCATAAAGAAACTTCACTGAAGTTCAGTTAAAACTTTATCTACTTCATTCAATCCACTTCAATTCATTTCAGTGCATCAGTGCATTTCCTCCTGAGTCAAACTCAGCAAAGCTCTTCCATGAATGAAAATAACTTTTTAATCAAGTTGATTGCTCTCTTTCATCATCTACCTCTCTTAAACCGGCGCACACAACTCCACGCCGCTTTAAAGTGTAAAATTCAAGCGGTTAAGCAACAAGATTGTTTCCTCCTCACTAATTAATTGGACAGAAAGGACTGATTCAGTGGTTTTACAGCACAAAGTGGCTGCTTTTACTAACAAGATAAAGGTGTCGGGTAATGAGAGGAGAATCTCATCAGGGCCGGAGTTTACATCTTCAGAACAAAACAGAGCAGCCTAAGGTAGTAATCACCATAATGTCAGCGTATTTATATTTGTGTTTAAAGGCCCTGCATAATCAGACTACTTCACGAGGATGAGAAATAAGAACAAAGAGGCGCTGGAGGTAATTGGTGAGAGGTCCTGTTCCCGCATCCCACCGGCACACGGTAAAAGAGATAAAACACGGAGGAAACTCGATGCTCTTCAGGAAAATCCTCCCTCTAGACTGCAAACTCTGAACGCGAGCTGCCCAGGTGCCGGGGAATCGCTCATATTGCTCGTCGTTCTCATTTTCTGCATTAAAAAGTCTGCGATATTTGACAGGCCTGCTTACGACTGTCTTTGAAAGCATTTTTAATGACTCTCAAAGCAGCGCTGCGCTATATCAAGTGCCAGCTTCCCATGATATTCATACATTAATGGGCTTTCCAAGAGCTCCAAATGAGTCTCCCTAACAAGGCGACATAAACAGATGTCATTGAAGCAAATTCATTCCCCACTCAGGGCAAATTGCTCGTCAGGAAAGTCTCTGGCCAAAGCGCCGTTTTCTGTGGTAGTTTATCAGCGTTAGCTGCATATTTGAGGCTCTTAATTGGTGACATTTTGTTCTCGCCACTGTTCTGCTTCAGTCTTTTGGCAGTCACTCACCTCTACTTGAAAATGACAGGAATATGTAGAGAGCCCACTTTCCGGATTTTCTGGTTGTGGATTAATGTCTAGTTGGGTGGAACGCTTGAAAGGCCCTGGAGATGGGGAATGACTGGATGTCAAATTAATTTTATTGATTAATTTTTTTTACTGAGAAATTATTGGTTGTACAAAGAACACTGGTTCAAAAGTTTGGGGTGGGTCAGACTGTTTAATGTTTTTGAAAAAAATAAGAAAAAAGAGTCTTCTGATCACCAAGTCTGCATTTATTTAATCAAAAATACTGTAAAAATTTGTGAAATATTATTATAATTTAAAATAACTGTTTTCTGTGTGAATATCTGTTAAACTGTAATGTATTTCTGTGATGTGCAGCTGTATTTTCAGCATCATTCCTCCAGTCTTCAGTGTCACATGATCTTCAGAAATCAGTATAATATGCTGATCTGCTGCTCCAGAAACATTTCTGATTATTATCAGTGTTGAAAACAGTTGTGCTGCACAATATTTTGTATATTTACAATATACATTATAAATGTCTGTCACAGCTAATGCATCCTTTTTGAATAATGGTATGCATTTCTAAAAAATCCAACTGACTGCAAACTTTTGAACAGTAGTGAACTCTGATTCAGAAAGCAGGATATAAACAAGAAACAAACGTATAGGTGCACTAACACTAACCGCACAATTTCATGGACGCTGGTCATTGTTGGTGAGAATCCAAAGAGGAAGCGTGACTGCTGGGATCGCTCTGGGGTTTGTTTGGTCCTGCCATCTACACAGGTTGCTCCTCTGACTGAAACCAGATGGTTCGCTTCAGATAATATCATCAGGCCTCTTTAAAAAAAAGAGGGTAGGGGTCTTTCGCACCACGCTCGCAGATCTTCAGCTACTTTGTAATGCTGCACATTATTCATGCCACAACATGGGGTCTCGCAATTCAAGCTGTCTGTTTACTCAAAAGCTCGAAGCAGCACCATGTCCAGAAGCTTTGAGGGTCCAGCTCAGGCCTGAGATCAGGGCTAATGTGACACCCGAGGCCTAATCTTCTTAGTGGACCAGAATAAAATGAGTATCCATTACCGAATCAACCTTCATCCACTCCCTCCTCTCGAGCCAGCGGCCCTCTGATAGCCAGCCATGAGACAATTGCTTGATTGGGCCCTTAATCAGGTATTAGCCACTAAAGCTGTAAGGGAAAGCAGCTAATCTCCAAATTTTCTCCATCTGTACTTGCAGACCCTACTGGTTTGGCCCTGCTAGATCAAAGATGGCTGGTAAAAATCAGATTAGAGAGCGGAGAGGGGGGCGAGGAGCAGGCCAGAAGGGCCACAACGGGTCCAATCCAAGAAGAGCCCCGCTTTCCTGGCATAATCCTAAAGCTAAGCTTGCCGTTTGAAGCACGGGGCCTTTTGTGCAAGCGCTTCCAGGGAGTGGAAGGAAAGAGGTTAACAAACCACTTGTAGTTTCACATGTGCGTGCAACATTGTACGCCAACACGAATGCAGAACGACTGGTCGATGTGTTGGGAAAAAGTCAGATAATGCTTAAAAACCCAGCTAACAGGAAACGTTTCCGGCATGGTTCTGGACAAACTTTCTTCCAGTAACATTTGTGCAAAGTCATCTCAATGCATTAGCACAAAAACATATTATACATTGCTTTTGGAAGTTTTTCTCTGAAATATTTCATTTGGACGTTTAAATGTTTCTCCTTAGTACTTGTTTCAGAACGTTCAAATGTAACACTTCCATAAGGTTTTCAAAATGATAAAATGGAATGTTTCCTTAATGTCTTCTCTAACGTTTGCATAACCAATAAAAAACATTTACTTTTTGGACATTCAGAGGTCATTCAGAAATAATGTTAATAGGAAATGTAGGGGGCTTTTACACAACACCGTTTTCAACTAAATACTTTTTCATGTGTTTTGCTGTTCATTTGCACAACGACATTTTGGGGAACTGAAAGAACAAACGACGTCATGCGCCTGCATTTTATGTGTTCACAGATATGCGTGCGTTTCTTTACAAAGTGGCATCGCCAACTACTGGTCTGGCACGACTAATAAAGCATATTTAGCCATTTTCGTGGATCCGTGTGAATGGGACAACGTTGCAGTCTGTACGTGAAACTTTCCAAAAACACAAAGGAAAAAGATTTACGTTTTTAGTATGTTGTTGTTTTGCAAACATACCCTTAGAAAACATTCAAAAGTAACGTTCCCATAATCATTGTTGGGGAAAGTTACTTTTAAAAGTAATGCATTACAATATTGTGTTATTCCCTAAAAAAAAGTAACTAATTGTGTTACTTAGTTACTTTTATGAAAATTAATGTTACATTACTTTTGCGTTTCATCTTTTCTCATCTGGCCTGCGCTTGCATGTTTGTTTTTAATATAAAAAGTTATAAAAAAAAACATATTCATCATATTCTGAGTTGATGAGTAAATGCATGTTGACATTGAGTCTAGATCTAGTCTAACATCATGTTCACACAGCGCACACAACACATCTGCACTCACTCCTGATTTATGTCACCATGGCAACACCAGAGCTGTCAATCAATAAATTGAAAAAACAAAGTAACTTGCATTACTTATTTGAAAAAAGTAACTCAGATATTTTCTTGTGAAATCAAAAGTAATGCGTTACTTTACTAGTTACTTGAAAAAGTCATGCTACTTGTAATGCGTTACCCACAACACTGCCTATAATATTTGCAAAATGATAAAATGAAATGTTCCCTTGATGTCTTCTCTAACATGTGCAAAACCAAGAAAAATTGTATTACATTTTTTAAACAACTGGATCTTTTAGACATTCGAAGAACATTCAGAAATAATGTTAATGGGAACATTGGTAAAACATTACATATTTCTGTCAGCTGGGGAAGTATGGCTTTTCCGAAGCACTGCAGGGCTTTCCTCATGTATTATTAGCAGTGATTTATTTGCCAGTATTGTGGAAGCAATTATCACTTTGGAGGGGGGCAGATTAGTTTGCAAGATGGCAGTCTCCTGTCCTGTGTACACAGAGCCATGTGAGCCAGCAGACATCAGAGCCATATTCCTGATGATGACCTCGCCTCAAAATCATCAAACACACCCCGATGCGCTTTCTCATCTGGGCTTTACTGTCCGTAGGGGTCACACACACACACACCACACACACACACAACACATACACACACACACACAACACACACACACACACACTACACACCACCCACACACACACACACACACACACACACACCAACAATACCAACATACACACACACACACACACACACACACACAAACACCATACACACACACACACACACACACACACACACACTCTCACCACACACACACACACACACACACACACACAAACACACACACACACAGACACACACACACTCACACACACACAACACACACACACACAACACACAAATCGGGTTACTATCCTTGAAGGGACATTCCATAGGCGTAATGGTTTTAATACTGCACAAACTGTATTTGCTATCGCCCTACACCAACTCTACCTCTAAACCTACCCTTCACGGAAAACTTTCTGCATTTTTACAATCTCAAAAAAACTCATCGGTATGCTTTAACGCTTTTGTACCCTTAGGTCCCCACCATGAACAAGGCCCCATGAGTTGGTGTGTATTCAGGTTTAAATCCCTACCAGTGTAGAAAAACCTGTACACACACGCACACACACACACACACACACACACACACACACAACACACCAGCAATTGATAGAGCTTCTAAAGTAAAAAAAAAGCATGTCTGAAAAAAATGACAGCATATTCGTAAACAGTGTTGTTTGTTTGTCTGAAACAAATTTACTTGTTGCATGTCACATTAACCTTCATTTTTTTTCTAAATTTTGAACAAAACCAGTTAAAAATAGCAATATGTGTCTGTGTGTGTGTTTATTTTATATTTTTTATTTATTTATTTTTGTCATTTAAAGCCGATGTCCATTTACCTTCATGGGTCGTGGAAAGATGTCAATAATGGCTATATTGGCTGTGAATTAATTAATAATCAGGTTGTAAATTGTTCCCAGACGCCATTGTTACACAAAGCAAAGGAAGTTTTTTTCTTCAAAAGCTTACAACTTCAACATGAGAGTTGCTCTTCATCACCTAATGTCTAGCAATCACTGTTTTCAAGTACTGGCAGCTGTTGGGAAATATATATATACAGTTATTATATATTTTTTTATGTCATAAAGTCACAGTCCACTAGCTGAACTCATTAACGTGGATTATGTTGATGTTGAGAGGAATAAAGCTGAATGGCAGTGTGAAGAGGATCAAGGACTGAGGGCAGAACAAGCCCTAAAATCACAGTAGAGTTTGTGTGTGTAAGTGTGTGTGTTGGGAGGAAGGGGTGAAGTACTGAAATTATTATTGACCGGAGCCTATTTACTTCACACTTTTCAATGATTGCTGTAAAAGCAAAGGTGTCTGTTTAATTGCAGAGGCCGAGGCCTGAGCAGCGAGTGTCAGGGGAGCTTCTGTCAGCCACTGACTCCTGCACTTCAGTTTGACTTCTGCGTGTTCAAGGGTAAAGACTCTAGAGCTGCACAGTAACACATTGACTCTGAACACACAAAGGGAATAAAATAAATAAAAATAAAATAAATAAAATAATAAAATAAAAATAAATAAAATAAAATAAAATAAAAGAAAATAAAATAAAATCAAAATAAATAAAATTAAATTGAAATAAAAATAAAAAATAAAATAAAATAAAATAATTAAATTAAATTAAATTAAATAAAATTAAATAATCTTTACACCAGACAGTTTTATCTGAAATGTGTAAGTTAAACTATGAAGCATGACGCGGTGAGATGGTGAAGTCCTGATAAATCACTTAATGGCTCTGTATGTGGAAAATACATGACCTCAAAAAGTAATTACATTTATTAATAAGAAAAGCAATAAACAAAGTTTCAGTCTAAAGGATCAGTCTAAATCTACTTACCATGTTTACTGTGTTTTAAAGGGTTGTAGTAACTTGCCGATTGACACAGTGGCCTTAAAAAACATTTGAACATTTAAACTTGTCTTAATGTCATTGCATTCGATAATACAATTCCAAACAATTTAGCTTGTATTTTAAATAAAGATTTTAAATTAAGTTAGTTCTGTAAGAAGCACTAGTACAATATGTTTTGAGGATGCTATTTAGTTAGGTATTTAGTATCTATAAGCATACAGACAATGCTTTTAAGAATAACAAAATCAATAAACAAAGTTGAAACAAAGTTCATTAGCCGAACTCTACTTACTTTGTTTACTGTGTTTTAATAGTTCGTAGCAACTTGGCAATATACACAGCGGCCTTATAACATGTTCAGACTGCTAGCCACACTTAAAATAGTATTTCAAAAACACTCTACTCAAGCAAAACACATCAAGAAGATTATTAGCTTTTAAACTATAAAGCAATGGCAAAAAAACAACAACAACAACGTGACAGTGTGGTTGTGAACCTGCTGACTGACAGATGGACAAAAAAAAATCACTAGCTGATTAAAAGACATAGAGGGAAAAACACATTTGCTCTGTTAATTCTGTAAGAAGTACTAGAGACTCGGTTTGAGGATGCTATTATTTAGTGTGGCTTAACAGTGTTTACATAGAGCCACTGTATATCTACTTTAGACTATATGAGCTATTTTACACCAACTTTGAATGTGGCTCATCAGCAGATAGTCTCCATTTCATAATTAGAAACCGTGCGGACGTCATACAGAGCTGTGTGTGTGGAGGCAGTATTGCATTTCTGGCTGAAATCAGTGCAGTAAACGCAGACGTCTCTCCCCTCAGAAGGTCACGGAGCTCGTGGCACCAGGATGCTCGCTGCCTCTCTTCGATTGTCTGATTTTTTCTCCTTCATTACCGCTAGCAGCTGTGAATAAGACGGCCACACTCTCTTCTTCCCCCAGCTGAACTCACTAAGTGCTGTTGTGCAGTTTTATCAGAGTAGCTGGAGGACTCCAGGGAGATGCACTTCTCCTTTGGCCCTGAAAATTGATATTGAACATGGGGGGAGAATCTCACGAGCTGGTAGCAATTAGCTAAAAAGGATTTGCAACTCTCTGTGATTCATCGCACGAGAGATCGAAGTCATTTAAAGAGACGATTTTGACTCGCTCTTGCCCTCTTTTCAAGAAACGGCTCTGTTAGCCCCTTGCAAGCTAGTGTGACATTTCCTATTTTAAGGCCTATTTCTCTTGCTGAAAAGTCGCAGTGTGCTGTGCCACAAACAGGGCCTTTGATTCGTTGATGTTTGCGCACCTAACGCCGGGCTGCGAGCTTCATATTGGCTGCTCCGGGTTTGACTTGTGAATTGGCGGAGTAATGAGACGAGGAGGAGAGTTCATTAAGAAAGAGAAATGTTTGCTGGGGCTTTAAAAAACACATTGCTGCCGAACTGCAGTCGAGTCCTCGATCTGTGTTTTCTCTGCACACTCGACAAATATTTCAGGCAATTAAAAGGAAATCTGGGCTCTAATAAACTCAGTGTTCAGCCGAGTTTCATTTATAGTGCTTGTGCACGCTCAGAGTTCATTCTAGTCCACAGCGTTTTGCAGACGTTTTTGCCCACATTAAAGAGACGGTGATAAGCTGTTCCTCCACCTTCATTATTTTAATGCACGGGGCTAGTGTATTTTTAGCCAAGTGGTCTTACATTAGACTTTTTTTCCCACATTTACAGTAGCTGATTTTTATAAAGAGAGAATTTGTGTGAGGTTTCCATTTGTGTTTCCTACGGATATCAATGCAGTTTCACATTTACTAGCTTTTAATTATAGGCAATGTTTTATATACTACATTCATGTCCAGAATTACATTTAGTAAGTATGTTAATAGCAAGTTTGCTCATGGCTCTGCTATTTGTCCACAAAAAACACTCCTAAATGGAAATATAGACAACATATAGTTCAAAATGTTGATATAGTACATATGCTAGTAAAATCATTCAGTTATAACACTTTATAGTTCGAGTATTTTATAGTATAGTATTTGCATGTGTTTCTTTAATTGAATACTTATTTAATGCATTATTTTCATAAAGTGAAAAAAAAGTTAACATGCATTTTAATATATTCCTTGCTATATCTGAAATTGTTTGTTTGTTAGGTGTCCATTATAAGGGATAATTAATGCACTAACATTACTTTTAAAAATGCATTATAAAGGTTTCAAGTAAAGTGTTACTATCAATTTGTAACAGTAAATATCCAAATTATCATTAAACTTATATTGTATTTTCTTTGCTTAAATGAGTTGTTAAATGCATTCAGTTGTAAGCGGTGTAGGGTTAAACCACACGGAGACTTCTTTATCTTCTGTTTTGTTTCTCAGTGAGGGTTGCATCATAATAAATGTGATTCAGATGGAATGGGTTACGATTATGCCATCCATAGACATCATTTCAAAAGCACAGACACGTGGCCAACTCTGTTAACGGCACATGGAAGAGTTTTTAACTTCCATGTGCGATTACCTCCGGGGGAATTATCGTAGAGAAGGTGTCTGAAGTCTGCTGTCAAACATGACCCACACAGACACAGACGCAATTAAAAACAGCGCTTATGTACAGAGAGCTCACCTCGAAAAAGATGCCGTGTCAACAAAGCTGAGTTTGCACTGGTGGCAGGCCGATGTTTTGTACGAGCACGCGGCGCTCAGGATCTTATCAGCATGCGTGGACTGCCAGGTCCGCCCTGGGGGGGGGGGGGGGGGGTGAAAGCTATCGTTTAAGAATTGAGCGGCGGCCATTAATAGAGCCAGAAAGATGACAGATGACTTCATATGCCATGCGAGCAGGCCCAGACAATAGCTTTAGCTATGACAGATTGCCTGGCTGTAACCCACTTTATGTTAAACTCATTCTCACTGTCCAATTTCACAAGTGTAATTTTGTTCCTCTGCATGGCATTGTCCTCGAGTTCCTTTGGTAATGATTCCCTTTTCTATTGTATTGTTTTCTGCATAATCGGACCGGTAGTCAAGGGTTTGGGTGACACAGCCATCTGTCAAGTTCATTTGCTTTGTAAGGTGTGCTTGGAATAATGGTCCATACAAGTGGAGGCTATCCGTTATCAAAGAAGAATATCCCCCGTACCTCGCTCGATGCACCCGAGACGTTTCCCCCTCCTCCCTTCCTCTTATTATGCTATACCCTTGGCTCCATCACCTCATTTTTTTCGGCAGCTGTCACATGGGCATCTTGTATTATGAAATTTAAAGCCACGATTCAATTAAGGGTATGAGTTATCATCCTTACCGGCTCACCTCTGCTCCGTGGGGGCGGCTCCGCAGACTGCAGCGCTCACCAGAAATGATCTGCCGCTCGTTGAGCCTGTCAGCTCTCATTTGGGAGAGTCCAGTTTAATCTGGACCCGCGCTGAAATCTCATACTGCCACCGCTGCGTTTTCATCTGTCTTGCCTACGAGAGCCAAAAGTTGACTGCTGAAATATACTGTCTATATCGAGTGGGTCGCGGCAACCGGGATGGCGAACGCGTGCTGTGCGATTCCCGAAAGCCTCTGGAAGACACGTGGGGAAGACCTTTCCAATGCACCAAGGATACAATCGGGACCAGGCCGTTCCATGGTGGGACATAAAAATGGGATGATGATATTTTCTGTAGCTTATCTCTTTATTGTCCCCTTAACGTGCTTTAATATTCCATGCATTAGGTTGCACTTGCGATGCTGATTCACTGGACTCTCAGCTCTGTTATTACAGAACACAATGTTAAAAACATGTGTTTCACGACCCAAAGTTCCTTCATGGCGTACGCCTTAAATGCACAAGCACATCTATCTATAACATTGCTTTCTCCAGTGAAAAAGTGGCCTAATCTGAATCAGGAGAGAAGTATGCACAGATCGAGCACATAGTTATTTTTATGAGGTTTGCATTAAGTAGTAATGGAGTAAGACAGTGATATTTAAAGACTAAATTCAGTATACACCTTATTGATGATGCAGACTTTGTACAGGCAAGCAGATGAACCCAGAATATAAACGCAATCGCGAAGTTTCACATTAAATGTTTTCCCATATAAAACCATTATAAAGAAGACGCTTAACCATTTAGCGCATTGCATTCATATTCCGAGCTCATCTGCTTGCCTGCATTAAGCATGCATCATCAATAAGGTGTGTACTGAGTTTGATCTTTTACTATCACTGTTTTAAAGGCACTTTAAGCACTTTCACATTACACGTTTTAGAATGTCACACAGTTTTTAATTGAGCAATTTATATGTATCGCAAATGGCCAAAACTCACATTTTGTTCACATATCTTTGTTTTATCCTTTTGACAGAAACTAAAGGAAAATTGTCGGCTTGTGCTGCAGTTCTATGGATGTTTTACCCGCCGGGTCTTCGAGCCAGTCACGTGACTGAAAACTATGACTAAGTGGCTTTAGATTAGTGCTTCATTTCAGTTGAGCTCACACTGGCAAAAACACAGGGTGTCTACCAATTTGCACACTTCCACACTATTCTATGCCATTTTGTAGTACACATAGTGTGAGTAGTGTGCTCAAACTGACAAATCCAATAAGAAAAGTACACTTCAGATACCTAGATGGTGCACTTAATTAGCCAAAAACCGAAGTGTGGAAAGTTGGACATTGTCGCAGCTTTCCTTGAGTAGCTGAAGGGTCTCCAATGTTGGATGACAAAATAACCTTATAAAATTCATGCATTTGGGAACTTAAGTCTCTTATGCGTTTTCTTTATTTGCCACTTTGATTTGATTAGTAGAACCACAGTGTTCCTCAGTGTTGCTGATATATGTCCTATATGAACATTCCACATCTCTAAATTCTTTGGACCAAATTAACACTTTTTATACGGACTGACAGATCCCCTGAGGTTTACTATGGTGGCAATCACCAGCGGGGATGGCAGTGCAGGAATAGACATGATAAAGCGTCAGGGAGCGTGAATGCCAACCAAATGGCTGCAGAAGCTCTCCAGCAGGCTGGCAGAGAGCTGATCTGAGGGGATCCAGATCAGCTGTGTGGGGTATTGGGTGGTAATGGTCGCCACACTACCTGGCATTGAGGAGGTTCATTAGCTGAGCATTTGGCCCCATTCAGCGCATGGTGATGCCCGTAGCATTTGGCATCACAGCACCCAGGCTTTTATCCACATCCTGGGAGACCTATTAGAGGCTATTTGCGATTATATGGTTGTACTCTTTGGTGGTTTCAGTGCATGGCCTATATTTGACATTTGTGTGGTTGGGTGTAGTTTCCAAACTGATCATAATGTCAAAAAACGATCAAACTGGCATTGACAGGAGCTACTGTTTTAGGCTTCATGTTTTCAAGCCTTACATTTAGCATATAATATCTATCAGCTATATTAAATACATAGTTCACCCAACAATGAAAATTTGCTGAACATGTGCTCACCCTCAGGTCGTATGAGATGTAGATGAGTTTGCTCTCTCATCAGATTTGTAGAAATGTAGCATTGCATCAGTGTCTCAGCAATGGATGCTCTGCAGTGAATGGGTGCCATCAGAATGAGAGTCCAAACAGCTGATAAAAACATCACAGTAATCCACAGCACTCCAGTCCATCAGTTAACATCTGGAGAAGACCAAAGCTGAAACAAATCCATCATTAAGACATTTTTAACTTCAAACCGTTGCTTCCAGCTAAAATACGGAATAGTCCATAATTCCATAATAACGCTTTCTCCAGAGAAAAAGCCATCTTGTCTGAATCAGGAGAGAAATCTGCACAGATCAAACACAGTTTACAGGGAAAAAAATCGTCCAAAACACCTGCTTCTATTGATCACGTGGTGTGTTTACTGTGATGTTTCTATCAGCTGTTTGGACTCTCATTCTGACGGCACCCATTCACTGCAGAGCATCCATTGCTGAGACACTGATACAATGCTGCATTTCTCCAAATCTGTACAGATTAAATTTTCATTGTGCAATGCTTAGAATGTTGACAGCTTGTGTGTCTGCAGGTGTTTCCAAGAATCTTCAAGGAATAGCAACACTTTATTAAATAATTATTAATGACATTGATAATTTAATCTATACATGATTATTTTATAATTTGAAAATGACAGCGAAAGAGGATTTTGCAGGGTTTCCAACATTTTCATCTATTACTTTTGATTCTCTCTTAAAGCTGACAAATACAGCGGTGACCACTTTAGCACTTTCATGCAATCGAGCGAGCGATGCGTCTGCTGTGAGGTTTTATTAAAGTTTATTGGCCATGTAAAAACCTCTCTGTAGAAAATAACTGGGTTCGTCTGTCCTGTCACCATGACTTTAGGTGCAGTGTCTATCCGCTGCTCCCGAAGCCTCCAGCAGAGCTACAGGTAGGAACAGTCTTCTTCAATTAAATCTAATCATCCCTCTAAATCAATAATTGTGCTAAAGGCTGCCTTCAAATCTGGGAGGGATTCACATCTAATGTACTGATCCAGCTTGTCTGGGCCAGCCTCCTTGTGTACTGAAACCAAAGCAATTTAGTCGTTGCCTACAGGCCTTCTGGCAGTCCTGGAGTCGGAGTGCAGCGAGGACTCGGAGATACGATTTAATCGGATACATCTGTGTGCGCGCCGGAGTTAAGCGCAGCTAGAGCGGGGGCTATGTTTCAAGTGAGAAGAAGTATTATTGTTTTCCTACAATAACAATGGCGTGGAGCGTGGGGAGAGCTTGGAAAAACAGTTCGCATCAACCTAATCTGACTTCTCCTCCTTGTGAAATCCAGCCTGGAGACGGGAAAACCTTGCCGCTGACCAATCGAGTCTCCAGTTTGCCAAAACAGACAAGGCCGAGGAAATGAAATAGGTGGGCTAGAGAGAATCCATGCGTGCATGCGTGTGTTTCTTGGATGTGAGCGCAGCAGTGAGTCATATCCACTACTGTTTGTTCCAGACACCAAAATGTTGGCCTCAAAATTACCGACGCACTATTTTTGATCAGACAGCGCATGGGGAAATCTGCAAATGAATCATTGCACGGTGACATCAGACCATAAATTCTTCTCGGCTCTGTCCACAAACGTCTAGTGTCTCATAGTTTTTCATAGCTTTCATTGCAGTAACAACACAAGCCTAATTTAAGAGATGCAAAGCAGGCAGGATGAGCTCAGTTTTTAGGGTTTATCTGGAAAAGAACAGAAGCTCCTCCGCAGTGCTCAACTGTGCAGAATAACCTCCCGTCTAAAACACAGATGTGCAGTTTACATGCAGCGATGTGCAGATATTAGGTTCAAATCAATATCTATTTTTTATTCTATTTACACTGCACGATGTATTTTGAAGGAATTATTTACCCAAAATTTTCAATTCTGTCATCAAAAAATGTGTATTATAAATAGCAACCATATATGTGTGTTTATATATGCAACTTTATTAAAACAACATTAAAATCTATCTATCTATCTATCTATCTATCTCTCTATCTATCTATCTATCTATCTACCTACCTACCAACCTACCTACCTACGTATCTATCTATCTATCTATCTATCTATCTATCTATCTATCTATCTATCTATCTATCTATCTATCTATCTATCTACCTACCTACCTACCATCTATCTATCTATCTATCTGCTAGCTATCTATCTATCTACTACGTATCTATCTATCTATCTCATCTTTATCTATCGATCTTCCTATCTAGCTATCTTCGACTATCTATCTACCTACCTCCTACGTATCTATCTATCTTCTATCTATCTATCTATCTATCTATCTATCTACTCTATCTATCTATCTATCTATCTATCTATCTATCTATCTATCTTTCTATATGTCTGTCTGTCTATCTATCTCCTATCTATCTATCTATCTAGCTATCTCTCTATCTATCTATCTATCTATCTATCTTCAGTCTAATTTTATTTATCTATCTATCTATCTATCTAATCTTCTAATTAATCTATCTATTATCTATCTACATCTATCTATCTACCTACCTACGCAGCTTCTATCTATCTATCTATCTATCTATCTATCTATCTATCTACTCTATCCTCATCCTATCCTATCTATCTATCCATCTATTATCTCTCTATCTACCTACCTACCTCCTACGTATCTATCTAACTATCTAGCTATCTATCTATCTCTCTATCTATCTATCTATCTATCTATCACCTACCTACCTCCCACGTAAATATCCCTACTAATTCTATCTATCTATCTATCTATCTATCTACTATCTATCTATCTATCTATCTATCTATCATCTGATTATTTATATCTATCTATCTATCTATCTATTCTATCTATCTATCTATCTATCTATCTATCTATCGATCTCTCTATCTATCTATCTCATCTACCTAACCTACCTACCTACCTACCTACGTATCTAGCTATCATCTATCTAGCTATCTATCTATCTATCTATCTATCTATTCGATCTATCTATCTATCTATCTATCGATCTATCTACCTACCTCCATCCCTACCTACGTATCTATCTATCTATCTAATCTATCTATCTATCTATCTATCTATCATCTATCTATCTTATCTGTATGTCTATCTATCTATCTATCTATCTATCTATCTTCTATCTCTCTATCTTCTATCTATCTATCTATCTATCTATCTATCTAATCTATCTATCTATCTCGTCTATCTATCTATCCTACCTCCTACCTACCTACCGTACGTATCTATCTATCTATCTATCTATCTATCATCTATCGTATCTATCTATCTATCTATCTATCTATCTAGCTATCTACCGTACCTACCTACCTACCTACCTATCATCTACTATCTATCTATCGATCTATCTATCTACTAGCTATCGATCTATCTATCTATCTATCTATCTATCTACCTACCTACCTACCTACCTACGTATCTAATCTATCTATCTATCTATCTATCTATCTAGCTATCTATCTATCTCTCTATCTATCTATCTATATATCTATCTATCTATTTATCTATCTGACTATTTCTATCTATCTCTCTATCTATCTATCTATCTACCTACCATCTATCTATCTATCTATCTATTTATCTATCTATCTTTCTATCTATCTACCTACCTACCTACCTCCCTACCTACCTACCTACCTACCTACCATCTATCTATCTATCTATCTATCTCTCTATCTATCTATCTATCTACGTCATACGATCTATCTATCTATCTACCTCCACCTACCTACCTACTTATCTATTATCTATCTATCTATCTATCTCTCTATCTATCTATCTACTATCTATCTATCTATCTATCTATCTATCTACGTATCTATCTACGTATCTATCTATCTATCTATCTATCTATCTATTATCATCGATCATGCCTAGCTATCTACCTACCTACCACCTA
>JADLZN010011407.1:0-60000 GCA_018155175.1 Sinocyclocheilus anophthalmus | reverse complement strand
CCTCATTCCCACGCACTCTTTATATGAGCTAAGTCACCAGAGGATACGTCTCAGACGGTGAATGACCATTATCTGTTTCAAATGCTTCAAGGGGCTCGTGATAAGAATTTCAGAGCAGGGCGGCAAAGGTTAAAAGGAGAGATAGTTCTTGTCATCGTTCATCTAGTGGATGGGAGAGAGGCAACAGGAATGGCGCGATATCTTAAAATAGGCGAGTGATGGAGGCGAAGAGCAGATAGACACTTTAAGCAGCTCAAGTCACCAGTTCAACAACCACTAGTGCTGTAAGACAGGACAGTTCAGCCCCTTCTCCAACATATGAAGCTGACTATTTCACCGATGATGAATCTCAGATGATGTGGAGCCAAAAAGAGCTTCACGACTGTTTGCTGGCGTGTCTCCAGAATGAAGTTGGATATTTGACCAATAATGACTCCTTTTCTGTAGTCATTTCAACATTTACAGCTGCTAGTTGGTGATTTTATTGGGTTACACTTTATTCTGATGGTCCCCTTTAGCCATTCTGTTGACTATAAGTAACTTTGCAACTATATAACTCTCATTAGAGTATTAGTAGACTATTAGGAGTAGTATATGTTTACTAAGTTAATTAGAGTCAGTTGAATATCCATCAAAATGAAGTGTCAGCAGGCAGTCACTATAATACTCTAATGACTGCTTGTTGAAATTGCAACATTGTTATAGTCAACAGAATTTCTTAAGGGGACCACCAAATTAAGAGTTGCCTTTTATTGCCATGCCGAATCATTTAGTGTTTCATAAAAAAACAACCCGTGATGGTTAGCGCTATTCAGAAGTCCATTGCAGAATACTTGAGACCATGAATAACATCATTCAACACTTAGCAGAAGAGAGTATGTGTGTGTGTCTTTGCATGTATAAATGAAGCAAAACCTGCCCTGTTGGCCCATGATATAATTTTTATCCAAATGAGTCAAGTGAATATTCCTTTATAGGCGTCACCTTGAGAAACAATTCCTGTCTGAATAGACTTTAAATTATTTAAAAGCTATAATTTGTCAGACAAACTCCGAATGAAACATTTGTCCGAATGAATCAGCCTGGTTCAAAGAAAATGCGGCTGATAGACAAGGTTATGCAGTTATCCCTAAACCCCTAAGTGACAGGGCTCTAGGAAAGCTGTAATTATCAGGTTGATTAATATCTAGTCGGCCCAAGGCCAGACTCTGAGGGAAGCTGGAGTGTAAGCGAGACTTTAATAAGTGTTTTGCTCAGACAGCTCCTCCAGCAAGACCCCACTCTCCATATCATTCAGCATTTTGGAAACTAACTGCTAATATTATGACCCTAACCTCACTGCGTCTTCCCCGTCAACCCTCAGAGACCCTCGCTAAGTGTGACTGACTAGAATCGCATCGTATCTCCGCTCACGAGGAAAAACTGTCCTTATCTAAGCGCCACTCTGTCGATGCCTCATTGTTCAGATACTCGCAGAGCTTTAATTGCTGCTAGCTGTGTGTTCGTTGAAGGTCACACTACAGACTCTGTGCTAGGATCTATTCATGCATATCATCTTTATTGAGGATAATCAAAACTGCGGATGGCTTTGAACCAAGTCCAACGGGTTCGGCGGGACTTATTTATTTGGAAACGCGAGCTCTCAGAGAAAGATAAAAATGGTTCATGGGAATCAGCTGATTAGCTAATAGGTATTATTAGCAATTACTCTCGTCCTACTCTGCAGGAGATTAGCACGAGCCGGGAGAGAGACAGACACACTGCATTCCAGCGCAGTGAGAGAAGAGGCAAGGTGTTTATAGACATGAACCCGCAGTCAAGCACTCATTTTCAGACAATTCATCAAGCCCACATCTCATATTTCAAAATCCTCTCGTCCTCCCACACCTGCACATGTTTTACATATTTTTTAGTGGTGTGTCTAACAGACAGTTGTTTGTCTTGCAATGTAAATCTGTGTCTTTTTTTAAGGGATGGTGAATAAATCACATAATTCCTGTTGCTTTGAGCTCATCCATTCATGCAGCATGTTTTAAACGTTTCATGAGAGAAAACAACACAAAACTGGTAATAATAAACCTCTTTCTATATTTTCAACTTACTCTTTGAGCTTTCCACCTTTTATATTTAGACAACCGTCTGTCAAACGCTTTACGCAGTTATTGATTTGCATGATCATGGAGGATCCATGGTTAAAAATCATCAATTAATATTAAAATAAATATTGAACTTTGACAGAAATGATCTAGTAAAGAAACTAGACAGAGAAGCATGATAATCTGTGTCAATATTAAATCTAATATTAGCTGTATTAGGTTTTTAAGACATGCCTTTTGATAATATCCATAATATACCTCAATATGTAGGTATTGGCTCCACAATGGCAAATTATTTTATTTTGTTTCATTGATTTTATTTTATTCTGCCTTACACAAACTGCCTTTGTAGCCTAGTAGATTCAACATGTTTAGAGTAAGATATATTACACACATGTACAGTATACATATTTATTTACATAATCAATTTGTTTTCCACAATTCTTTTATATATATTAAAACAAATAAAAAAAACTACTCAACTTTTCTGATACTGGAGTTCCCATCATGCACTGGGGCATGACTAATTAATAAGGTTCAATTTTTCACTGTTTTCAAGTTATATTTACACTGTTTTATGGTTGCTTTTGTTGTTAGGTTTAGTAACTTGCGATTTTGTTACATCTGGAGTTCATTTTCTACTCAAAATGACAAATTCATACTCAAAAACAATCCACAGAATGTCATTGTGTGTTGTGTACCAAGTATTGAAGTTTGTGTTCGGGTGAGTGCTGCATTACTAATTATGTAGATATGTTTCCACATATCTTTATTGTATTATTTACTTTAGATATTTCTGATTAACACATACACTTTAAAAGCATGGTTTTATTCAGTGTTATATTGAGTAAAATCAAAGTATTGCAAAGTAAGCTTTGACTAAGTAAGAAACTTTTACTGGCCAAGCTTTAACGAGAAATATTGCTGTTAAATATATATATAATTATATATATATATCTATATAATATATTAATATATATATTTATATATATTATATATATATATATTATATATAGATTTTTAACGGCAATATTTCTTCTACAAAATGTTAAATTGTTTTGTAGTAATATTTTTTTTCATGATTGACAGGTACACCAATCATTGAACCAACGGAAACAGACAGTCTGAACTTGATTTATTGATGATTTACCATCACTTTTTTTATACCAGTAGTTTAAAACAGAAACAAAATAAACACAAGCCTTTGTGTTCTCATAATCATTAGCTAAGAAACAATGAAGTAACACACAACTAGTCTAATGGCAATGTTTTTAGTGAATGTCATGGCTGAATTGCTTTAAATGTGGTTTAAAATGATCACAAATATGTTGTTTAATTTTATATCACCATAAAATCATCAAGAATATATTGTGAATATTCAGTATATCACCCAGCTCTAATTGTTATTTAATTAACAAATCCAAACCGCTCTTGTCATGTTACTTTTCCTTATGCCAACTCTGGAATTTTTGCGTGGTCACTTGCCAGCAGCACCAGAGGGCCCAGAATAGCCTCACCAATTAACAGCACAGCAGGATTCATTGCCCTGCTTTTAACAATCATTATAGATTGAGGGTGAACATGTGTTGATGGTTAATTTTATTTCCAAGAGAGCACGAAACAATTAGCCTCTTAAAGTGTGCTAGCAATGGTCCACATACAGCTAGATTGGCTCTTGAATTGCACTGGGAGGAGAAAGAGCGATCTGGGCTTCCAGTGACGTGTACCGATCCCACGTCACACCTCTCCCTATCAGCCAGACTGAAGAGACTGGGTTACCGGCTTGGGCTCACACGTATTCATGGACACAGCTGGGACAGTTTAATTAACTTAATTCTAGTTAATTACTCACCCCAGTGCAGCTGACCAAACTCCATCACGGACTCTCTCCGCACGGCTGAGTTATGGCCAGCTTTGGGAGGGGTTGTGGGAGCCGGAGAAAGCATGGCAGGCTGGTGCAACTCTACCCAGTTCTTCCCTGCAGTCCACTGTTTGGTGCTCCTGCCTGTCCATCTTTCTCCGGCTCCCACAACCCCTCCCAAAGCTGGCCATAACTCAGCCGTGCGGAGAGAGTCCGTGATGGAGTTTGGTCAGCTGCACTGGGGTGAGTAATTAACTAGAATTAAGTTAATTAAACTGTCCCAGCTGTGTCCATGAATATGTGTGAGCTCAAGCCGGTAACCCAACTGAAGAGACGTGTGTTCACCTGGCTTTGGCCTCCCAACGTATTCAATGGACACAGGCTTGGGACAGTTTAATTAACTTAATTCTAGTTAATTACTCACCCCAGTGCAGCTGACCAAACTCCATCACGGACTCTCTCCGCACGGCTGAGTTATGGCCAGCTTTGGGAGGGGTTGTGGGAGCTGGAGAAAGATGGACAGGCAGGAGCACCAAACAGTGGACTGCAGGGAAGAACTGGGTAGAGTTGCACCAGCCGTTTGTAAGTTCTAACTTAAATTGGAATGTAAAGTCCACATTAGAGGCTTAGTAACTACTGCCTGGTTTGTAACTCTTAATTTGGTTGCACCATTTGTTCTTAAGGCATAGTGTATCTGTCTATGAAGTAATGCACAGTCGCATAACAATACATTTACATTCAGTGATCCAATAGCAGCCTTCAAATTCATGAGCAGAAGTTGTGTTTAAATGGCATACATTTCAGTTTACCCAGTTAAAGCTGGAGTATGCAGTTTCTGCGCTACTAGTGTAATCTAGCGGAACTACAAAAATAAGCATGTTTTAAAACAGCCTTTGCAAAAGCCCCTTTTAAGCATCACGCCTTCCCCAACTCAAACATCACAAACACAGCTCTTACGGGTATGTAAAAGAAAAGGTATGTCTTCAAAGGTAAAAGTAGGCTACTTTCAATAAAAGGTTCAACATATTGGGAATACTTTTAACTTGAAGTTTAGCTTGCCTGTTGAGAAGAAACAAGCCATTACGGTTGGTTAGAGAATTGTACAAATGCATATTTGCGGGATGTTCTTTGTTATTAGCCAAGTTGTTTTTTTGCAGCTTGAGTAGGTTTAATTAATTCCAACCTATAGAATCTACAACACAGAAATGCACATTCCAGTGGCTATGAAAACTTTGCCTCTCCGATATTCTTGTGGACCTGGAGGACACTGAAATGTCGAAAATCTTCCCTACACACTACTCCCGAGTGTCTATATTTCAGCTACAGTGGCAACGACTTATGCAGAGCTTCAGAACCAGTGGCTTTTGCATGTGCAAATGAATTCACTCTAAACGATTTACTGCCCTGGAGCAGCAAATGGGAAACAAGGGTAAAAACATGAAGACCATTTTCACGGATTTCCTGCTGGCTTCCAATTTGTCTGAAGCACCCGCGACCAGTAATTTATTACTTTGCTGTTTACAGCTATTGATTTCACCCACAGAGCCTCCTGACATCCAGCGTTGGTGTTTGAGATGCAGAGGGCAGGGGCTGCTCCTCCTGGTGCTCCGGGGTCAGGTAAGGTAGCATAGGGGTCTGCTCGGGGTCACAAGGCCCCAGCAGGAGAGCCAGAGAGTGGGCAGAGTGTTTGCGGATTAAGGACTTGAGGACCAGAACTATCCACGTTCCACCAATTAAGCTTGACTCTGCCCTGCTGCTGCGGGACACCACAGGGCCGGGTCTTGGGCTCCTTGTTGTTTATGAATTTGCATTGTTCCCAGATGTATATCTAGGCAATTGTGCTGGGCCATAAAACAGCATGGCTGCTTAAAATGTTTTGAAAGGGAAAAAGAGGCAGGCTAGTCCATTCATTTACCTCAACTGTGTCAATCTCCCACAAACACTGTTATGACCTTAAACCAGCAGAATGGGGAGCAAAACCACGACTCCTACTGATGAGGAGTGGGTGAGAGAGACAGTAAAGAAGGGAGGGGAAAACATAAAAAAAGGACAACAAGACGGAAAGGAAATTAATGACTCTTCACACATTGACTGTGTTTCTTTTGTGGAGACCAACAAAAGAGAAGCAGGTTCGAGAGGATGTGGGGCTCAGGAGCCAGTGGATATCAGGCCTGTAAATTCCACTAAACATTACTAACTTCATTACATGGCAATTACCAGCCAGAGGGGGTGGAACGGAGTATCCCACTTCCACATACATTTGTCCAAGACTTTTCACTCTCACCCCCTCTCTTTTTCCCCATCTTTCTTTCTGTCTTCTAAAGGCAGAAAGGTCAAACCATTACATCGTCTGAATGAAATGTTCCTGACTTCCTCTGATGTATAGGCGACTGGCCCTGGAAGCCACTGGTATTGTTCAGGTGTGTAATAATTAATGCAGCTTTGGAATGGCTCTTCTGGGATGAACGGAGGGGCGGGAATGCTGTCGATTCCACACCCACTGAGGTCGACAACTGACTCCGGAAAAGGCCAAAACGGGAAGCCAAAAGAGCAATGCTACAATGCTCAGTTTACTTATTTCCCATCAGTTGTCTTATTTGAACTGAACACACCCTGTTATGCCCTGGTAAAGCATCTCTGTCTATCTGTATAATTTAATTGATGTCAAATAAATGGCTGCTAGTACAGTGCCATATTACAAAACCACACTGTGAACCCACATTGTACTTATTTACTGATTACATATTATACATTAACCACACCTGAGTGTCATTATTTCCAGAGAAACGAAAACGTTTGTGTGTGATCATTAAACATGTGTGACTCCTTAAATGAGATGGGATGGAAGATTAGTAAATATCTGTTAAATGTATATTAGGACACTACAACCGATTTTGCTGAAAAATACTGCAAAAATGGTTTTAGAATTTGTGGTGAAAATCTATACTGTAACAAAACAATACATACAATACACACTTTTAAAGTGAAATAATATTAAAATGTTTTTTTTTTAAATATCAACAGCATTAATGCTATTACAATATGAATATATCTCATTTAAAAATACATATTAAACCATATTTAATATTTATTTAAACAATACAATGCTGTTATCTTATAGTTAAAAGTCAAATGACTTTCCCAGATGTACCTGCATGACAGACCATATTTAATGAGTTTAATTTAATTAATTTGTTTCTTCTCATACTTGTTAGCAGTGCATATTAGAGTTAGAGTTATGCTGTTTCGTTTATTGCATTATTTTGACATGATTTATGTTACCCTGATGGCAAGTTGTGTTTGTAACATTGCACTTTGTCTATATATGTTTATTAATCATGGTTCAGCAGAAGAGCAATTTGAATCAGCTTTTATTGACTTATTTATTTTATGGACACTCTTGTGTGTGTGTGTGTGTGTGTGTGTGTGTGTGTGCGCACACTTAAACTCGTATTAAGGCATACAAGCAGTAAAATACTTGTGATGCATGTGGACACACCAACTGAAATGATATGGGCAAGCAGAGACATGAAACAGCAATCAAGTCTTTGATGTGAGCCTCAGGCAACAAGTCAACCTGAACCACCTTTACAAGGAACTATTCATAATTGCTGCATGTTCATACAAAGACATGTATTGTTTCCTTCTTAGATTCTCAATTCGAAAATATATTCCGTTGAAGGTGCATTAACCCACATCTTTGTTTGACCTACTTTGTTTGAGAAAACGATCATTTAATCAAGCCCTCCTCACATCTGAGGCTGTCACTCTACGAGAGTCAAAATATTGCAGTGTTATATGTGTTTATTGTTCCTTTGCAAACAGCAAATTGATTTACGACCAAGATAAACATTTCCACAGTGCTTCTTTCTTAATTCCAGGAAGCTGGCGCTCAATAATCAACCCTGTCACTGTTGATGGAAGACATCAGGATCCACACAATACAGCGTGTTAAACATCAGACTGTGGTGTGAAAGACACATCTCTGCTCTCGAACTCTCTGACTGTGATTCCTTACAGAAGCTGCTGCTGGTGACACTTTCACTGAGATTCCAGCAGAAATGAGCCTTACGAGGTAACGGCACATTAAGACAAGATCATTAAAGGTCTTTGACAGCATGAACACACAGTGGAGTGAGAACAGCTTTTATTTAGGTTCACTAATGGGCTGTCGAATAATGAGAGCCGTTGTTAACTTTAGGAATCCTTTTCCTCATTAACACTCTTCTAGAAACGATCATTGTTCCTGTCTCTGTTCCTGACTAAAACTCTCTCATCTATATCCCTCTGTTTTAACACTTAAGGGACAACATTTCAAATAATGAAGTTAAAAAAAGAGAGATATCATTTACTTGACCTCATTAGTTCCAAAAATGTATTCTCTACACACACACACACACACACACACACACACATATATATAAACAATAAATACATAAAATACATTATCTCTATTATAAATATCTATCTATCTATCTATCTATCTATCTATGAGATATCATGTTAGGCAGAATGCAAATATTCCGTTTTTCATGCATTGAAGGCAAATGGCACTTTATGCTGCTAAATAAATAAATAAAAGCAACAACAACAGACGCTGTGAAGCTCTGCTTAAAATCTTTTTCTGTGTGTTTCACAGGATTAAAGAAAAAAAAATCCGAATGACATGAGGACGAGTAAATGATGGAAACTTTTTCAGTTTTGGCTGAATGATTCCTTTAAAGCAGCCAAACGGGAAGTGATTTGCGCTTGTGCCCTTGGAGAAGTGAGATCCCCGAATCAACAATGTTTGGAATAATCAAATAATCAATCAGTTAATTAATTAGTCTGGTGAATAATTGAAGGTCTCAGTCCAGACTTCCTCTCTGATCTCTAAGAAGTTGGCGTCTGAGTTAGAGCATCGGACAGCGATGTATACATCGCTTTAATCAGCGCTTTGATCTTCTCTACAACACTCGTATAAGTCAGTTAAAACTAGGCTGACGACGATGAATTATGCAGCACGTTTATTAAAACATTTATCAGCCAGACTTATTATAAATAGATGACTTTGGTAAAGACAGCGGGCGCAGATGAATAGGTCAGTTTATTTGCTTCTCCACTTGCTTTGTTGCTCCAAGTTGTTTATGTCTTTCAATAAATCTCAACAAGACTTGATTCATCACGCCTGTTTTTTGATTAAACAAGAATGTGGGATGATTTGCCCCACAAGCGTGCACGTGCCTTTCCATGGACATTTTCTCACAGTCTGACGTATTAAAATGTGCTTGGCCTTGCTTTGTCATCCTGAAGGCACTACAGCATGCATGCAGGCCAGCACACGCGTGTGCTTCGACATCTGCCCGCCGGAAACATCTCACACCCAACTGATCCAGCACTGACGCTGGAAAGCTTGCAGGGCTGAAGACGTCAGATGCAAACCCTCACAGTCCTGGAGAACAGAAACAGATCAGCTTGGGAAACTCAGTATTACATCTGAGAAAGACGATGGCAAACAAACAGAACTCAGCAGCGACTGTGAGCATCTTTCCATGAACATGATTTTCCCCTTAAGCTCCATATTCTGGTTAAGCCTTTATTCTGAACAGACGTTTGCTCCACAGATATTGGGATATTCATGTATAGTCAGCATAAGCTGAAAACAAAAGAGTATTCTCTTATATGAATACTGGAGATTATGACACAGTCTGTATATATATACTGTATATATATTCTTCATTTAACCACATTAATTCCCATTCATGTCCTTCACAATAACTGAGCTTGATTAACTGTAAACTACAGCATACTCTTACAAATATGTGATGTTAATGCTCATAAAATGTCAGTTGCAATTGTATTCTTGATTAATTCAGGCATATGCCTGCTGTTCAATTCAGGTTTTTAGAAACGTTTATACTGGCTTAAACTCTTCATTGCAATCAGGTTAATGTGTTTATGTGTAATGTGTAATCAGGTTAATATCATAATATTCTATGCTTAAAAATGCAGATTGCAGTCAATCCAGACCAATCTTTAAATGTGTCTAACTTGAGCATCACATTGCAAAACAAAACATATGCACATATGAATGTACAATAATGGTCAGAAGTTTTAACATAATCAGTAAAATTCACACTGTAAAAAAAAAAGCAACTACATATTTTTCAGTTTTCAAAATTATTTGAGTCTCAAATACTGAGAAATGCAATGTTCTACATAAAACCGCACGTCAGACCAACAGAATCCCCCAAAGCATTCCCCAGTCAAACCGGTTTTAAAATAATAATAATAATAATAATAATAATAATAATAATAATATAATAATACATAAATAAATAATAATGCATGCTGGAATATTAAGGGTTTTTGAGTTCCCAGCATGCATTGCAGGTTAAATTGTTCTGATTATTGTTCGGCTGTTTGCTGAATTCATGTAAACTTTTTTTTATTGTTATCAAAGCAAGAAATCAATTTTTTTTTAGAGTTACTCGACAACAATTTGCTAATTAAGAAATGTATTTAATGCAAAATGCAATTAAAAATGTACAAATGTATTGGCTGAATGGGGCATCTTGCATTTACTGAATAAACAAATTCAAATTGACAGAACAAAGTAGTATTACTTGCTACAATTATTAAGATGATATTTGAGAGAACTGAAAAATCTGAATTCAAGTTTTTTTTTAATACAATGAGTTGCCACTTTCAAGATATAAAATGTATTCAGGTCGATATCAACTGTATATGTTGTTTATTTATTTATTTTTGCAATTCAAATTGAGATATTTATATAAAAACTTTTATTTCGATTGAGGTATTATTGGGATTACTAACAGATAGCTATGGTTGAGAGAGACATACATATCAAATACACTTGCTCGAGATGAAGAACACATGAGAGAGAGAGAGAGAGAGAGAGAGAGAAGAAACTTAAATGGCATTTGATCTTCTCAGCCTACTCTTGTGGAGAAACAAACAAGACCTTCTCGCCACATCAGAGGCTCGTGACCGAAGTGGCCCACTCTCGCCTCACAGACACACTCCCGTTCCTCCTCCTCTCTCTGTTTATTTTGCCTTTGCTCTTTTCTATTTGATTGAAGGCTCTGATCCTCGCAGGCACAGCAAATTATCCTGCACTGCAGGAATGAGGAGGTGGCGGAGGTCGGCCTAGACTTCTGTTAATTGGAGCTGTGAGTTAAAACCGCAGAGACAATTACTTTGTAAGTGTTTTCTCCGCTCTTTCTCCTCTCCCTGCTTGGCTCTGGGGGCCGTTTGGAACCTGTTGACACAGATTATGCAGGTGGATCTCGCTGGAGGGAGTGCTGGGCTCATCGCTCTCTCCGAGCCGAATGCTGCTGGCCACATCTGCTGGGCTCTGATAATGCAGCCGCCCTCCCTCTCACAAACCGTTCCATTAGCCCCGCGACAAGAGCATTCCTCACCGCCTTTCTCACCATCTTTCATGTCCATCTTGTTTCTTCCCAAATGCAGATTTCTGTGCCTCCGCCTCCTCCTCCTCCTCTGGCCCTCAAGCAAATAAGAAGCAGTGGCTCGTTCCCGTTGAAACGCGTCGTTGAACTCGGCGTGTTGGGCTAAGAGAGGTCGCGTGGTGTCATCGCTGGCCTGAGTGAACTTGAACTCTTTAGCGGCGGCTGAAGGTTGAATGAGCTCTCGTGTCTTTGAGCGTGTTGCCTGAATCAACAGCGCTGCGAGTGTTATTTTCATTTCCAAATGAGCTGGCTGCATCCGAGCTCGCCGCACATCTGGAAACTGTGATTTGACCTTTATTTATATTACGGAGCTCATCAATTTGAGAAATAATTTACACAGTCAGCTGAAGCTAATGTGAAATGTTTTGGCAAGCCGCATGCCGGCGACGCAATGCAAATAGCATCTTTTTGTATTTATTTGTATTTTGAAGGGAGAGAGCGGCCAACAGAACAGCAACACACACACACAACAATTAAGTCACAAAACTATTTATGAGAGGAAAATCAAACTCAGACTAAACACTGTCCTTGAACTTTTTCAATCAAAATCGTGTTTGATTATTATTTTAATCAAAATAATAATCAAAAACCGGCCCCAAAATGGATTTAGACACACAAGTCACACAAACAAATGTCTGAACATCATTGCATTAGATAACTCGTCCCATACAGAAATATCGAGTGATGTTGACATATATGATACCTATAGGGCAATATATAATAAATCTTATGGCATATATAAAATCCCCATGGCGAGTGATTCTCTCTTTTTCTTTTGATGTTTGATTAACATTATTAACATAAGACGGGTCCGTTATATTAATGCACATCCCATATTTTCTTTAACGTTTACGTTCACCTAAGACATAACTACGACTTTTGCTTCAATAAACTCCAATATTACTGCTTATTAACAGCTAGTAAGGTAGTTATTAAGTTTAGGTATGGCATTTAAGGATTAAGGGATCTAAATTATGTACATGCAGAATAAGGCATTAATATGTGCTTTATAAGTACTAATAAACAGCCAATATGCTAGTGATATGCAACTAGTTAATAGTGAAAATTGGTCCCTAAAACTAAAGTGTTACCATAATATCAACATGTCTTGATGGGTTTTAGGATGGATATATGTGTACATAACATATATTTCCAAAACTGTATTACACATACATAAACATACATATTTGTATGGGCTAGATATATATTTATATTACATTTGCATATGAAATGTCAAAGCAAGTGTTATTTATTGTAAAGAAGGATCACACTTTTGAGGCGTAACAATGTTTCTTAGCTTTTAAAAGACAAAACAATATTGTTCAAAATTAGTCAATGACTTGAAAGAATGTATGGTTTTATGAAGACGCATCTTAGGGACACACATAGGGAAAATTACTTTTGGACCAGTTGGTGAAAACCGAATCCGAATATGATTTCAGGCTTTTAATACAAAAACTCAAGTGCCCCACATTACCAGCTGTGCAAATGTATTATGACTTATTGTGTATTGTTTCTAACCGTGTTAACAGGTCTTAATTGTTTATCGCATGGACTAAATAATCATTTTTAAAAAATGCAAACAGGGTCAGACACGACATTTCCTCACGACTTTAGTGATTCACCTGCGAGGGTCTGAACTCTGGCAGATCTGCAGGAGAAGTGAGCGCAGAGTCAGCCAAAGTGCAGCGAGTCGGCCGTGATCGAGTGTGTTCCTGCACGTGTGTTCATCATTCAACAGCGGCAGGATGATGAGAGTGCGTCCAATATTATCACAGTCATTTAAAACCGCTAAACTTTGCTATAACTGGCCATGTTTTGTCAGACTAGTTTTACAATTAATTTGACAGCATGTGAATTAAACGGTGGAAATGGCGTCCTGCTGAAGAAAATGGTAAACTTAGTGATATGCAAGAAATTTGAACACTTTGGGAAAACACAAATTATGGAAAAAATAAATAACAGAATGTCTGACAACACTGGCAGAGTTATGCGTTTTAAAACATTGTGTTGAGCTAAAGTCAACCTCAAAGCACTGACTAATAACACAGCTCTGTGCTTGCTCTAATCATTTCATCACCGTCATCCTTCTCACTTTTTCACAAAAGGCTGCAAGGTCTTGAAATTCCTCAGGCTCCAATAAAAGCACTTCAGCAGTTTTTAAACAGTGTGTACTTTCTCACTACTAAAGTAAATGTCCCTGAAACTGTCTGTGAGGAACCGGGTGCTAGAGAAAACCCCAACGTGATAAAAGCTTCGCCCTGCCCAAAAAAATGGTGAAGTCCTGCTGAAATGTGTTCACACCTCAAGTTTAACGGTAGAGCGGGGTGTGGAATTAATCACACACACACAACACACAACACACACACACACTCTCACCACACACACACACACACACAGCAAACACACACACACACGCACACACACTCTCACTCACACACACACACACACACACACACACTCACACTCGCACACACACACACACACACACATAATATACTGCACAACACACACACACACACACTCTCACTCACGACACACGCCCACACACACACAACACACACACCCACACACACACACACACACACACACACACACACTCACACGCACACACACAAACACACACAAACACCACACACCACACACACACACACACACCACACTCACCTCTGTTTTTGTGTCAGACGTTTCTGCTCCTTGCTTGATGAACTTTTGAAAATCAACTCTCTGAAAACCCAACGCTCAGCAATCGCCGATAGCTGATTTCTCATTTGTCCACTCACAGTGCACGACTCACAATAGAAATAAGTTTTGAATTGTTTTGTTTTTGAAAGTCCTGATTTTCCACACAGTGTGTTTAATAACATTCTGTGGCAGAAATTACATAAAATGACTGAATATTTTCACGCTTTTTATGTATAAAGTGACCATCATACAATTACAATTTGACTGTGTATAAAATACAATACAAAAAGTATCTTCAAATGATATTACCTGCTTTTTTTTCATTTAATCTTCAAGCTCTTCATGCACATTTTCTCCTCCTTGAGATCCATTCCTAATATATATCTAGGGCTCTTCAATCGTTAACAACCGCTTTCATGCATGCAATTTATTTTACAATCCGTTAAAATAATTTAGCACAATTAACGCAAAATTACTGAAGCAAAATTTCTATTCTAACCCTTTAACCCAATTTTGCTTCTCCGCTTGCGATCGAATCATTTTAAGCCGCTAAACTCCGGGAAAGTTTTCAGTGCAATGATCCAGTAAGCGAATGCATTCAAACAATCCGTCCAGAACTGAGCTAATATAAGAGGAAACCAGGCTGATTACATCAGAGATTGCAGAGAGAACAGAGACTCGCGTTGTGTTTTCAGTGAATTATTCATTCCAGTGTGTTTGGCTTTTAAACACGAGCTCTGTCATATTCTGTGATCGTCTCTGAAGAGCGCGAGCCCTCACTCGTCACGCGCTCTGTGTGAAGTACAGACTGAACGGATTATCAACACATCCCACCGCTGTATGGCCAGATGAGACGCAAACTACGATTCTCGACTGGATAACCAGTCTCGCTAGTAAAGTATTGATGGATGAAGTCTGCAATCAAGGTAAAGACGACTGCGGTGGCGTCCGGACTCGACGTGAGTCCCCGTTATAATAATGCGTTGAGCTCTTGACGCACTGATCACACATTGTATTTATGCAACAGGCCCAGACATTTCCGTACATTCATGTGTTTCCACTGCCATTCACGATAATGTTTTGATTTGTCATGTTTATGTTGCTGTGTTTAGTTATTCTGAATGGATCCGTGTACTGTAGTAGAAAGGATATATGCAGTCAGCAGGCGGTTGGTTTAGGGTTTTTTTTTGGCATCTCCATGTGGTCCTGTTCGGTATCGCAACTTGACTTCTCTAAAATGTAAAATAGCTCTTTGTTTTTGCACTGTACACATACTATACAATTATATATATATTTTTTTTTTATTTCATATGTGCTTATATGGGCTCATATCATTTGGTTCGTTGGTGTCCTTTTGGAGTTTCTAAGTGTCCTTTTTTGGGAAGTCATCTAAATTTATCTTGAAAAAAGCTTGCAGAAATATAGATTTTTGAGAATCACCCTTTAATTTTTTGGTTTGTTTTGCTGGATATAGCAAATGATGACAATATAAACATTTGAAACAAGATACATGGAATTTCATGAAGTGTGCGATTAATTGCAATTAATCACAAAAAAAGGATGTGATTAATTGATTAAAAATTTCAATCGATTGAACAGCCCTATATACAGTATATATAAATATATATATATATATATTAATATATATATAATATATATATATCCCACTACATGAGAGACAGTCATAAAGTCAGTGAAATCATATATCATCATTTTCAACTATATATAATTACAAAACATACACATATACTGTATAAAACACAGTGAAGGATAGTACAAGTGAAGTAAAAATAATTAATTAATTACTTTATATTTATTTTACATTTAACCTTTAGATAATTATCTGTATGTCCTTTTATTTTTTTATCTTTTTTTTATTTATTTAAGATTTAATGAGTGGGCCTCCAACACGCTTAATAATATATAGCGATTCCACAAATAATATTACCTCAGTATTTTTGTTTTAATTTTAATTTCATATAACAAAACAATATAAGTTATATTTATATAAGCCCCCCAGGCTTTGACAAGTAATATTATATGATATTAGCTTAGCATTATTACTTTTATTGTTGTATTCTATTGTTGTTAACTCTGACAAATATTGAATAAAATAAGTCTTTATCTTTGTTGGTCAGTGTTTTGAAGCATATACATATAAATCAACCCTGTGCTGTTCTCAGGCCTGTAATACAGGGTTGTGTATTGGTTGGTTGATGGATTTGTCAGAAGTAAAAGCAGATCACAGTTCCACAGCAATAATGCATGTGTTTTGATCCAAATAAGACTGTTCGGCCTCTCTTATCAGGACAGTCACCAGATTTACCCGCTGCAGATTCCTCAGTATTCAGCCTGCTAAATTATATGGACATCTGCAGCAGCCAATAGCTGGAGGCGGCGCCGTGCTCAATGGCATTCTGTACATAAGCTTAGCTTACTAGCCTGCGATAGCAAGCCAATGCTTATCCATGTTAACAGAAAACCTTCTAAGACAGGATTAGCAGCGAGATGGTGACTAGCACGACGGACGGCACACAAACGCCAACCTCACTTACTGCGCTTCAAACAGACCAATAATCAGAACATCTGCCTTAGACTACATCTGAAATATGACTGGAACTGAGTGAAAACAGACATACAGATTTCTGTAGAATATGATGGCAATCCATCAATCATACCATATTACTGTAGTACTGTAGCTGTGGAAACAATGCTTTTAAACACATACTTACATAATATTACCACAGTTACCTTCTATAGTATATTATGACTCACCAAATATTGTAGATAATATGGAATTCATTATAATACAGAAAATTACAAAATAATTATTCAATCGCACTGTTTATAGACCTCATAATAATTTATTTAGTAGTAGAAGTATATTGTGTGTATGCAATGATTTAGTTTTTTTTTTTTAAATGTCTTCATTTTTTATTTAAGTTTAGTATTTTAGTTTTAGTTATTTCAAGTTAAAGTAGATGAAAATGATAAACATTGCCTTAGAAACTAGCTGAAATAAAATTCTAATATTTACATTGTATTTGAGTTGATATATATTTTATACCAAGTTATATAATTGTGTGTGTGTGCTGCATATATTAGTGCTGTCAAAATTAACTAAAATTAATTACAAATATTGACGCAATTCAGTCATAAAAACGATGCCATTAAACAAATATTAAAAATATTCTGTTATTTTTGTTGTTTCTACATTAATTTGAAGATCAAATGTGAACTTATTGCAATATAAAAGTATATTTAAAAACTGTAATGTTAGGTGGGATTAATCATGATTAATTGTGATTTATTTCAGAAAAAAAGTGTAATTATTATCAGTTTTATTTTTTGTCAGTTGACAGCAGTAATATATATATATATCTCTTAGACAAAGACAACAGCAGCAGATGTATCAGAAAGCAGAGGAAAGGAGAAACTGCGTCTTGTCTGTCAGATGTGACCTTCTACTTCTCTTTATGGGTTAAGCAGCCTTAATGCGTTCTGTATGCCTTCTGTCACAGTCTTTGCATATATGATACCAAATAATTGGGATTTATACATTATTCATTGTGTACTAATACAGGTGAAATGACTTTGTGGCTCGGAGTGCTGTCTGTCGACAGAGAAATCACACATACTTCAGTGTGAAAGAATAAATACCCTGCAAGAACACATGCAATAAAAATGTATGAGCCGCGGGCGGCCGGTCGAGTGCTTTAACTGTTAACGTGGCATGTCTCTAAAAACAGCAGAGCAGAGGTGCTTCTCAACCGCTTACATCGGACAACTAGTAGAAGAATGAACAAATAAAGAAGTTTCTGACTTTTGTGTCAGTTTATCCTTCTCTTCATGGTTTTCGAGGATGATGGTCATTCAAGAGATCTGTCCATGTCGGCACATGCGTTTGTGCCAGAATACAGTAGAGTCTGCCACAGCTTTTTGACAAAGAAAAAAATAAATAACACAAGATAAAAGCAGCACTTGAAAAGCTGGTACTATTTTTATTACTGTTACAGAATAAAGGTTCTTCATTGGCATCTGTGGTTCCATGGAGAATATTTAACATCCATAGAACCTCTCCACTGGACACACTGCTCTTTATAGAGGAAATAAAGGTTTTTGGCTATTTGACTTTTCATAAACTGTTGTTTCAAACTAGTGGAATGGAAACACCCAAAATACACTTATAAGTGTGGCTTCTATTACACTTTATGTATGTACATCTGTAGATTTAAAATACAATATCTTGATTTTTTATTTTTATTTTTTCCACTTCAGCAGCACTTACACCAAACTCATACCTCTGCATTCTGTTTTATAGAGGGGTTTGTTCTAATATCATGTTGCCTGATTTAATTTCATTTTATTCCTAACAAAAATAAAAATACAAAAAAATAAAAATAAAAATATATATATAGAATTAGCTTTTTTTTTTTCTGTTTGACAATTTCAGATGTATGAGTGACTAACAGGGAAATAAAAACAAAATACTTACCTCTACTGTGTCATGCAATTTAGAGAAGAGAGAGGAGAGAGAGAGAGTAGAGCGAGAGGAGAAAAAAAACTTTTTTCTGCTCTGGAAATGTATACAATTTAGTGCATATTTAATTAGATAATACCTCATTTGAATATTTAAACATAACATTTCAGAAAACTTGTAATAAAAAATGTTTGCAATTCTTAATGTAATCCTCAGTTACTCAGTCAAAATCACAAATAGGTAAATGTATTTGTTTTGTTTGTTGGTTATATTATTTTGTCCCTGGTGTGTATTACCTTCAAAAATATATTATTACCATCTTTTTTTTTTTTTTTTCCTTTTTTTTCTTTTTAATAATCTAAATAACTCTCCGTTTTTGCCTGTAGTGTTTTGCCTTAAAAAAGGTTCCTTGGGGAACCAAAATGTAATAAAAATGTATTTATTTTTTTAAGGTGATGTCATAGAAGAACCTATGGCATCACTTCAAAAAAAAAAAATAAATAAATAAAACCCCTTCCACAACCTTTATTTTTAAAAGTGTACGATCCACGTTTTATTACTTGCATTTTCCCCTGCTGTCCGAGATCCATTTTTGGATTTTCTAGAAGCACTACTCTTTGAAATTCCCAGATAGACGCTTCCACAGAGCAGATTTCTGCACGAGTCATGGTTACCCAAACCACGGCGACTCAGAGAACACAAACAATTAGCCTTCAATGACTCCATAAACCCGGCTGTTTGATAACTCGCAGAGAGCTCAATTCACCCATTCAGCGGCGCCGGAGAAACCCCAGACACAAGAGCGTCGGGTGGCTCCCGTTCCAGCAGCAAACATGAGGCCGTCCCGTCTCCAGATCTAAAGTTCCTCCACTCCGGCATAATATAGTAATTACAGGGCTCCCGTGACCCGTCTTTAGCACATACTGACCCACACATTTGAAACCAGAGGGGCTCAGAAATGTTTAGGTTGATAAAGACCTGCCCCTCCGCAAGTTTAGGGCAACATAATATTTCTTTTGGCAGGGGTCATCGGCGCTGCCCGTACATCATCACCAACTTATTAGAGCTCCAGGCAATTAGCTGGAAACAAACAGGGCAGACAGAGGCGGCATTGAGAGCCTGAGAAGCGCAGGGGAGGAGGGAAGGCCTGTGGCAATGCACTACTGCAGCGCGCCATCAAAGCCCAGACAGTCCAAGAGAAAGCCCGCCATTGTTGCGGTGTAACGCCTATACAGTAGACCGGCTCGCATCCGTATTTTTCCACTGATTCGGGTTTCAGGGCGACTCGGCCCGGAATAATGCAGAGGCTGGTGGGACTTTCACCTGAACTCTAAATGCAACGTGCAGCCCGGTCAGTTTGGGATTAAAGAGTCATTAGGGCTCGTCCGGGACGCTCCTGACGAGAGGCTGTCATTAAGGTCAGGGGGACATCATCGCGTGACCGTCAGCCCGAAACGAGCCGCTGAAACACTGCACTTACTCAGAGGGGCGGGAGACTTCCTCTGATAATCGGGCCAAATAATTACAAATTGTTTCTGAAAGCTGAACGTGTCTCTGCAACTTCAGCACTTTCCCATGCAGCGACTGATCTTTATTACAATGAATTGATTTTTTTTCTCATTAAAATGGTCTTAGAAACTTTTTAGCATGCATTCAAATGCTCACTGTGATTACATTTTACGGTTTCGCCCCTGTTCCAGACTTTCAATCCGACATAAAAATGTGAATTATTACATGTTTAAAAGCGGGATGATCCAAATAGTTAATTGCGAGTTTTTATTTCAAAATTCAGATCTTTTTCCCCTCAGAATTACGTGTTTAAATCTCACAATTCTGACTTTATTTCCCAGAATTGCAACTTTATTTCTCACAGCTGTGAGTTTCTATCACTCAATTCTGAGATAAAAAGTCACAGTTGGCTTTTTTATTTTTTATTCAGTGGTGTAAACAGGCTTCCAAAGGATTATTATAGTTAATTAAAACTGAAGATATAAATCTATATAATATATTTCAATACTGAATAAAAAGCAATAGTATCTCAATTACACTTAAATAATGTACATAGTACAGCATACTAAATCAAATTAAATTCATGCTTTTCGCAAATTACAAATTAAGTGCAAATTACAAAACAGACTTACAGAAAAGTGTATACAGGGCTTGAAATACAGTATTGCACAATCCAAAACTACACAATCATGTGATGCATGAAAATAGTAGTTCGACCACCGTCACTTAATGATCTTGAACACGGTCCATCATTTGAGATGGGGTGAAAACATTGTCATTACTTCTTGACTTACAGTTCACTCTGAATATTAATGTGGAATAGGAGAAAGCATTTCAACATGAACAGTGTCAACCATCAGCCTGTAAGGAAGTGACACACACAGATCTCTGTATGACGCCGTGTCGCTGTGATTCTTGCAGCTCCATCACAGTGGTCTGATGATTAAGTCTTCACTCCAGCTGCCGGACTCGGGTCAGCAGATCGGCTGACAGAACCAGGGCCTGTGGCTCGCAGGACCGGCCCGTAGTTTGTCCGGGTAATTTGGATGCAGACAGACAGATGTCAGGTCGCGCGGGTCCAGGTGGAGATGATCACGCTGACTGACAGGAGCAGTGGGCTCATGCACATGCAGAGGTGTAGCGTGACAGATGGCTGAGGGGGCGACGCTGTCACAGCAGGTGGGTCTGACGAACACAGGGTGTCAGGAGCGGCAGGAGATGGGCCGGGACACAGAAGCGCGGCTCATAGGCAAACCTGTTCATCCCGATTGGAATAACAGCTGACACGGGAGACACACTGTGAGGTGTGATGTGGAAGCGCTCCTCCTCTGTTAGCTACACGCGCTCTTCCAGAGCACCACGGGCCTCGGCTTGTCACGGCAGACTGCCGTAATTTGTCGCAGCTTTACTTGATGGTCAACTGCATTTTACATTTGCATTGGATCGGCTCATGATGAGGCCAGCCAATCAGATGGAGGCAACGGTCATGTCGACCAATCAGACTGCTAGATCTGACTAGCACTCCACGCAGGGTTACTGTAGTTAACTAAAACTAAAACCATAAAGAAAAAAATATTTTTGATAGTATATAAACCTTTTTATGCAATTGCATGATTACTTCATGACTATATAATATTTCAACCACAAAAAAAAATTTACATCTAATGCTTAAAATATCAGCTGCAAAGGATGTTTTACCATTATTTCATTGATACATGTTTAAGAACATTTTTTATGCTTAAATAAATTATTGGAATATTGGATAGTTTTACAAGAAAATACTATTTCAGTCTTTCTACTTCAAAATTAATTAACCGTGAAATTTGCAAGCAATTTTAAGGTGACAAATTTTGTACAGTTAAAAGTTCAGAAAAAACATTAAAACTGTAAATAAATAATAAATATATATATATATAAAATATATAATATATATATAGGTTGAGTGTGATAAATAGATATATATAAATTTCAACAACTCAAAGAAAAATCTGTTGTGAACAAAAAATAAATAAACTAAAGATACAGGTTGGCACACATGAGTGTAAGAAAAAAACTGATTTTTTTTTTCCTGCTGAACAATGTGTGGAAACGAGTAATTTATTTTAGCAAGTCATAATTTTTGAAAACTACTGAAATGCTTTGTTTATTTTACTTAGTTAGATAATCACAGACTTTCATCCAAAAGTGGCCTGTTGAAACAAAAAGCAGTTCTCATGTTTGTAACCCATTTAAAAGGCCATTTTTATGAAGTGTGGTGAGTGCAGTTCTGCTTTTAACAGGTCGATTACGAAGGGTGCGCTGCATTGATTTGATTTGCACATTTTAAGCACTACTAAAACAAACTGGCATGTCTGCCATGGAATAAAGTGATCTCAAATTAGTCTTCAAACGGCTGCTCAGTGCTTTGATCGTCTTTGCCTCTGGTCGACAGAATCCCAAGTCACAAAACATGGGGACTGAGGGGCAGATTTGAGACGCTGACACACACACACACACACACACAAAAAAACCCCCCCACACACCCCCAAAAACCACACCAACCCACAACACCACACTCTCTCAAAAAACACAAACACACCACACTTCTCTCACACAAACACACACACTATCTCACAAACACACACACACACACTCCTCTCTCTAAAACACACCACACCACCACTCTCTTCTCTTCTCACACAACACAACACACACACACAACAACTCTCTCCTAACACACACTCACAACACCCACAAAATTTCAGCACACTTACAGTTTTTCTATGGAACAGCCATGGAACGGCTTGAGTCGATCGTTCACAAAGTTCTTTGCCCCTTTCTTTTTTAATTGTTCCTCATTGCTATCAATGGATTGGTCTACTGGACGTGAAACGCTCATGGTCGCCGTCGGCTCTGCGGTGACTCAGAAAGCATGATATCTGCTGACAAAACAGCAGATTCAGGTTCAGAGCTGAGGAGAGTTTTTGCTGTAAATAGCAGGAATGATATAGCACATGTACTCGGCTCACCTTCAGCTCCATCGATGTGGCTGTAGAATCAAAGTGCCGAGATGAAACAGCAATCACGCTTCATTTGAGCCCTGCAGCTTCAAAGCACTCATTGACATAAAAACCCAAAGTGATCACAGCAGCGCTCTCCAAAAACGGGTCAACAAACAAATCTGGAACGGGATCGACTTTGAAGTGAATTTTAAATGTTATGGGCCTGTTTTCTTGGTCCATCAAGCTGTTATCTGGATCTAAGGTCTATTAAAGCAGGCTCGTTGTTTTGCTCGGCGGAATACTCTCAGGTGTGAGCTATCACTTGAAACGCGAGGGTAATTATGTAAACCATGGTCCCGAGGGGAACAGAGAAGTCTGCCGTCGAGAATCGCTCTGGCCAATGCCCGTCTTGGCCCAAATGAACGCGTTCTGAAGCACTTGTTAAAATCAGCCCAAGGAGAAGCAATGCACACGAGCGGGGGGTGCGTGAGCACCAGAAAGTATAATAGCGCATCCGGCAGAGCGCAAACCAGGTTCAATGAAGTAGCGCCTGCAGGGATGCAGGAGTATGGCAAAGAGACGCAGCGTCACGTTCCCTCGGGGAACCATGGTTACATACGTAACCTAGAGACGTTCCCCTTCAAGAACTCGAGCTGCGTCAAATGCTTTGGGAACGAGAATACCCACTCCGCCATACTACCAAGTCCCTGCCTGTGTGTGTATCAGATGAGCACATCACGAAGAGAGAACTTGGGAACCTGGGATAGATGTCAGGTCTAGGTTATAAAAGCGGACAAAAGTGTCTGGAGAGGACCAGCCCGCCACAGCACAAATGTCCTGCAAGGCCACACCCAGGTTGAAAGCCTTCGAGGCCACCATACTCCTGGTAGGAGAGGGGAAACGGGAGGCCAGAGGACTCGTTGGATAGTGAGATGGCCTCGACCATCCACCTACTCATAGGCTGATTGGTCGCCAGAGATCCTTTTTTTGGCGGACCAAAACAAACAAAAAAACTGATCTGCCTTACGCGACGGGGCAACTCTGTGTGAGTAAGCGTCCAGTGCTCGAACTGGACAGAGCAGATAAAGCCTTTCTTGGCCTACTTCCTGGAATGGAGGAGGACAGAATGCCTGAAGTACTATGGGCCCTGGTGAAGAAGGGGGCACATGGGACATCAACCGACTGGTGGTAAAGCGATGCCAACTAGCGGGAGCACATTCAGGTACGAAACAGAAAGTGCCTGAATATCTCCGATCTTAAGTGCGGAAAATAGCGAGCGAGAAAAGAAAGATAGTCTTGAGTTGAGAAACTTGACGAAACTTTTCTTGGGTTCAAAGGGGCAGAGCCCCCAGAACCACAGCCATGGCCCATAGGGGCACCTTAGTTGCTTGTACCGGGCATCAGCCTCAGGGGCAAGGGGAAACGAGGAAAGTGGGTGTTTTCATGACGACCACCAGAAGGGGTTGGGTAGCAGCAAGGCCGCACATATTACCTTCAAGGGAAGGAGATAAACTGCTAAAAGCGCTCCGCAGAAACTCTAGAATGTACAATTGGGCAGTGAATGGGTCCTGCACGCGGTCCGCACCGATGAAGCGAAAAAGTTTCACTTCAATGGTAATGTCTAGGGGAGGAGTCTGGACTGGAGTTTAATAGTCTCAACAACTCCCCCCCCCCCAGTTGAGCGAGACCAGAGCTTAGGAGCTGTGCCCCTCAGGACCATGCCACAACTCAGTAACTCCAGGAGGAGGGGGGAGCATGGTGCCACGCATGAGAGGGGAGCGGTACCTCCTCTCGAGAACCCTACCGGTCGCCAGAACGGGGTACTAGCAACAGACAGGACCCATGATGGCGTACCTTCCAGAAATACGGGAGCAGAACGTCGGGGAAAGGTACAGACAAAGCATCGGCATGTATGCACATGCATCCAGCCCAGTGAGCTGGATGCAATGCGAGGAGAACACAGATGGACACAGTGTGCAGTTTCGGAAAGTATAAGATCCATATGCTGGCCAAATCCTCAGAGGAGTCCACCACCTCGGGTGGAGGTTCCACCCCGGGCTCTGCCCCTGTCTCGACAGGATGTCTGCCCTCTGATTGAGATACCCAGGGATGTAGACTGCTCTTAGTGAGAGGAACATTCCCTGAGCCCACAGGAGGATTTGGTGCGCCAGCCTGTAAGATGGGGCGTGAACGCAGACCCCCTGTCTTGATTGATGTAGAGTAACACCAATGTGTGCTGTGCAGAACAGCCCATGCTGACCCTTTAGGGTATGGAAGTCAAGTGTGTCAGAGCTCGAACGTCGGCAAGCATTCCAGGCAACGGATGTGCAAGAGAGAGATGATGGCCTTCCCCAAGCCTGGCAGAGCGGGCCACTCATGACCGCCCCACCAGCCGTCGAGGAGAGGCATACTGTCATAGCGTGACATGACGACAAGGAGCTGCTAACCATCGGGCCTTGAACTCAGTGAACCCAAGTTTCTACCACATGTCCAAGGAGCAAGCAGTGCGCGTGACCTTGATAATGCTAAGCGGATTCCCCCTCGGGGAAAATCTCTTGGTTCTGATCCACCACTGCAAGGGTCTCATGTACAAAAGTTATCACGTTGGACGCCGCTGCCATCAGTCCCAACAGCCTCTGAAACTGTTTGACTGGCCTTCTCTTACTCTCTTGATTGTCGTGAGGATTGACTCGATACGAGCAGGAGACAAACGTGCCTGCATCGTGGTAAAATCCCACACCATGCCTAAATAAGTGGTACTCTGTAGTGGAGAAAGAACACTCTTCTTGGGGTTTAGTCTTAACTCGCTCTCTCATATGGGCGAGGACGACATCCCGATGCCGAGCCGCCATCTGCTCCGATTGAGCTAATATCAACCAATCGTCGATATAATTCAGTGTGCGGATGCCCTGTAGTCGCAACGGAGCTAGGGCTGCATCCACACACTTTGTGAACGTGCGGGGTGAGAGTGAAAGGCAAAAGGGAATAACTCGATTTTGGTATGCTTTGCCCCCGAAAGCAAACCTCAGGAACTCCCAGTGTTGAGAGAATGACCACTGACTAGATAACGTTTTGAGATCTATGTAACAGTTCGGAGGATTGGAGAACTATCTGCTTGACAGTGAGCTCTTGACCCCGAAAGCGTTTTGTTTGACTAGCGCAGTTAAGAAGACGGGAGATTAAGATCGACGCCACCACCCCCATCTTCTTCGGAACAATGAAGTAAAACGGCGTCAGATACCGAACGCCTCTCGAGTAGGCGAACAGTTCTATGGTCTCAAAGTAAACCTTTATGTAGTTTTTTATGATTATTAATACGGACAATCCGCCTCCTCCCCTGTCACCAGTCCTTGCAGGTAAGCCGGTAGCTTGTAACACACCATGGGTGTGCAAACACGCCAGCTGACCGCTCGTATAAGCTTTCCCAACAGACTAGATTCCAGCCTAACGGGCTGGTGGGGAAGCTCCGGGGCATTCAGGGACGATGCTGAGGCATGGGGGGAAGAGATAGCCGCAAGGTCTGCTCCACCCCGTGCACGCCCCATATCATTCCCATCAAGCCCACGATGTTGTGAATAATTTTGAGACTGTGTGGGCTGTAGCTACGGGATTGAATACGGGTATCCCACGATCTTGAACCTCAGGCAGGAGATGGAGGAAAAACGGAAGGCCCACGTCATGGAAGGCTGATTCTAGCTCTCAGGAAACGCTATCTAATTTCTTTTTAGGACGAGAGTTCGTGTTCTTGGGCCAATCGCATTAATTTGGACAGCATGAGTCACTAACATCACAAGTCCTCATACGCGAGGGGACTGCGGTGGTGGCGAGCCACATTCCTCTTATCGAAGTCACACATACACCTCATCAGATGAAGATGGAGTGAAGGTATGGCTCTCTCTACGGGGGAAGAAAGAAAATCGCAGGCGGGCTTCGAATCCCTGAGAGGGAGCAGTGGTTCTAGCGGACGTGAGGCCCTGAGAAAGGACGAGCCCGCCTCGTACCCTTTCCGCTACATCCACATGCGATCCCAATGACAACAGTCTAGCGTGCCCGGCAACAGTGGGACCGCTGCCATCGGGATCGCAACCTGGTACGCTTCACCAAAACACGGCCACGGCGATTGGGTGTGCGGAGCACGCAACAGAAGAGCCACTCGCAGTCATGCCCAATCAGCGCCCCGGAGCGGAACGTGACAGGCTTCCGTCCTAATACAACCAACACCAGACATGTGTATCTCCGACCGCCAGATTATCTGGCGCAGAAGGAACACACCGTTGGTTAATGCCACATTGCTCGCCATAGACTTATACTAGCTTTGTTACATTTATATAGAATGCTTGTGAACTGACAGACAACATTAAATAGACTGACACATACACAGAGCACTGCTGAAGAGCAGAAGCTAACTTGCGCTCGGCCGGATGCACTTTTATACTTCCTGGGCTCAACAGCACCCCCGCTCGTGAAGTCTCGCGCCCATTGGGCTGATCTTACAGTGCTCGAACGCGGTTCACGCAGGGGCTGTCCCCAAAGTGAATTCAACAGCAGCTCGAGTTCCGAAGGGGAACCCCATGTACAATATTCTGTTTGCAGGCTTCAGTACAATTGAAAGTTAAACAGTTTTAAAGCAATTAGGAAGCACAAAAAGATTCATGAAAACCGAATAGAAAAAAGGTAAAAATTAATATGAACATACCCAAATACAAAACCACTGGTTTGGCCAACAGAATGTATAGAATTAACGTTATAGAATACATTTCTAACAAACGGCTCAGTTGACATGGAAAATAACAAATACTCAGGCCCGAAAGAACACTGGTCAATCAGGGTTGTAGAGTTAACAAAAAAAAAAAATAAAAAAAAAACGTGACAAAATAAATGTTAGCTGAAATAAAACACATTTCCATTTAGCTTACAATTTTCTATGCTCAAAAAAATTAATCAAGAACTATTTCTAAAATGAAAAAATGAAAAAAAAATAAAATAAAATAAAAACTATAAAAACTACACTAACCTAACCCTCAAAAGACAAAAATATTTTATTTGTTTATTAATCGGTTATTTTTTAAGAATCCATTTAATTTTAAATTGCGTAATGTTAAATTGCTTATAAATACTAAAACTAACTGAAATAAAACAATTTCCATACTAAAATAGCAACGGTTCCATTTTTCAAATCTTTTGAAATCATCCAGTAGCAAGGTTTTGCACTTCTTTATTTCTCCAAAAAATATTATTCAAGTTAGTTGTAAAGTTAGATGGTGATCAAGAACAATAATTTGACTGCAGTTGTGTTTAATTTCATAAAGTTATTACTTATTATTACTTATTAATACGTTATTTCTTGCTGTCTTTAGGTGAAAGTAACATCACTGAGAGTAAACTGAAAAGTAGATTACAAGACTCTTAGTTTTTGTACTAGTTCATCATTATTGGTCAGATGAGTGACTCAGTCTTAAAAGAGGCTCTTGATGCTCGATGAAGGTTTTAATGCATCAACCAGGTGATGAGGTTTAAGATAAGCACTACTTAAGTTCATCTAAATGTTTCTGCAAAGCAGTTATGAGTAATGTTCATGTCAAACTGTAATTTGTCCAGAAATTTTTCACTCTTTTCTGTGTGTGGATTATTTTGCTCTTGGGACAATACAGTGGGAACACACATCTGAGCCATTTCATTTAGCCTTAAAAGTTTCAGGTATTTATAGCTCTTTTAAGTGTAGCAGGACTCTTGTGTCGATGCAGGTTTATTGGATTTTATATTAATTGTTGCATGACATACACTGCGATGACTGAAGTGCTTTGCTGGAAAGTTTCCAATTACTAACAGGCTTAATTAATCAAAGACAAGAGAGCCGTGTGTCCCAGCAATTCTGCCATTAAACAATACCACTGCGTGATTTATTTTACACAATAATAACTAATAATACATACTACTAATAATGTGGAACTCATACAATCAACAATAAATCAATCAATCAATCAATCAATCATCATCAAATCAATTCAGCACAGTAGAGATTAAATAAAAGTTGTTGTTTGTTTGAGCACAATCTTCCAGTGCCACTTGAGGATTTTTTTAAGAACATTTTGAAATAAAGAAAAATATACAGGAAAAATAAATAAAGAATAATAAATAAATAAATGAAAAGAAATCCTAATATAAAAACTTAAATTGATATATTATATAGAGATTGGGTAAATTGCATAAGGATACAATGATTACAATCAGAATAATTAAATACAAATAATGATTATATATATAATAATAATAATATAATATATAATAATAATAAAATAATATAATAATAAGTAACTTTTTTATATTATTCTTATGTTCTTATAATACAAGGAATAGCCATTACAAAAACTGTTTTTGTAACGTGTTAAAAAAAAACAACAACACTCATACACACCACACCCCAACCAACACCCCCTCCACACACACACACACACATACACATATATATATAAAATATATATATATATATTATTATATATTATATATAATAGACAGTGCTGGTGATCGACCAGAGAGGCTGGTGATTCAGAGACGTTCTGCAGTAAAGGAGGGGTTATTTGCGGTGGATAACCTCTCCACAGAGTAATTATAACTCATTATTAGAATCATTAGTTGCCAAATAAGTAGAGAAGCGGACTGAGCGCCATCGAGAAGCGAGTATACGATGAGTTTTAGCAACACTGTGTTTCTTCGATGACCTCCATTTATAATCTACAATCGTACAAGTCATTAGGAACCCCCAATCAGTCTTTACACACGGGCTGAGGTTGCTGCATGAGACCATCCACGTCATTAACACACCAACACACAACACACACACACACACCACACACACACAAACACACAGGTTGTTTTGGAAAAGTGGGGACATCCCATAGGCGTAATGGTGTTTATACTGTACAAACCGTATTTTCTATTGACCTACACCAACCCTACCCCTAAAACTACCCCTCACAGGAGACTTTCTGCATTTTTTAGATTTTCAATACACTCCATTCTGTGGGATTTATAAGCGTTTTGAAAAGTGGGAACATTGGGTAATGTCCTGAAAAGTCACCTTCAACCTCATACCTTTGTCATTATACACATTTATGTCCTCATTTCTCACAAAAACGCGCACACACACACACACACACACACACACACACACACACACACAACACCCACACACACACAAACATACACACACACTCACCACACCACACACACATACACACTCTCACACACACACACACACATTCGTCTCGTTCTGAGGGCTGTGTGAGCGTTTGATTTAACTGTTCATGGGTGGTGAGCGCAATCTCTCCGGAGACACGGAGCCAGAGATACGGACTCATTGGCTATGCATGGAGCCCATGTAGGAAGATTAAAATAACACTGAGTGTATTCTGTAAATGAAGAGGAGAACCAAGCAGGGCCTCCGGAGTCCATTATAAATTTTAATAATACATCAAGGTGGTGTAACTGAATAACCGATCTCTTAGGGAAGAGACACGACATTTGGCTAATATTACAATATGAATTATGAAAAACAAAAAGAGCTTTTAGTTAATCTTGTCTTCTTACTTTTATTCTTTGGGCATCTTTTTTTCCCTGTCACTTTCCCTGAATTCGGAACAGCGTGTAAACAAATAAAAGAGAGGCAGAACAGTTTGGTATCTCGGTAGATTAATTAATGTGCCCATGAGCTGGCATCATGCTGCAGAAATTATGTGCATAAATAATATCACTAATTAAAAAGATGCAGATTAACATGCAAATAATGTTAATGAGAATCTGCAGTCCCAGAGTGTATTCGCATAACATCAACAATTTAATGTGTTGGAAGGCTCGTGTTTGCATTGCATTAATAAAATTCAAAGAGCTCACATAAAAAATTCCGTGCCAGTCTCTGTTTCCCGCTAGTGAGTTGTAAATTGGCCGGGCAGACAGAGCCCTTCTCTTGGCAGATGCAGGACTTATTATCTCCAAGGCTCGCTGAAGAGCCGCCGTGTGCCAGGATGACCAGCTGCTGGACCTGGACAGCCGTGTTTTAGACGGCTGATGGAAAAGAACAGAAGAGGAGGCTAATTTAATCAGAAGTGCTGGAGGTTTCCGGTAACGTCAGCATCCGCCGCTCTGTCTACAGCGCTTCTCGACCTGTGGAACTCTACAGGTCCCTGATTGTCAAACCGAAACAATATTCAGACGCCCCCCAGAAACACTTCTGATGTAATTCTGCTGTAAGTAGTGTAGTAACTAGGGTTCTCCATACTGTATATGATTTGAATTAAACACCATTAATTCTGATTAGGTTTCAAGAACTTTATAATAAAAATAAAAATGTCCTCCACTGAAAAAGTAATCTGGTCTGAATCAGGAGAGAAATATGCACAGATTAACACATTATATTGTAGTATAAACATATGTAAATCAAAATAACATTAATTTCAGTAGTTTTAAGGCCCTGGATCCCTGGCTGAGAATACTGCTCTACAGCCTCTGCTTAAATAAATAAATAAACAATAATGAAAAAACAAACAAACAAAGACATGTTCATGCTGTAATGTATTACGCTGTGGTGCTCATGTTGGTGATGTAAGATTAAATCTGGCCTGCAGCATTTCCTCTCTACACTATCAATAACAATAAAAGAAGGTGAAAAAGGCCACATTTTAAACACTGATTTTTCATGCCCTGACATACTGTGCTTTCAACAATTCCTGATTCCACTGCTCAAATAATTTCCTTTTCTTTATCTACTGTCATGATCAAGAAACTAAAAGCCAAACAAACAAATAAATAATAAAAAAACAGAAATACGTACATGTAAAATGTGTGCTCCAACATATTGAGTGCTGCTGCTCATGTGGGCGATGGGAGTTCAAATCCAGCTTGCAACCTCTCCACTATTACTATCAATACAATTAGCAAAAATTCAAATTCAAAAACCCTGATTTTACATGCTTTTCTGTATTGAGCTGTAGTACTAATGTGGTCAATTAAAGTTTAAATCCAGCTTGCAGCACTTCCTGATTCCACTGTCCATATAATATCCTTCCTTTTCTCTACTGTCATGATAAAAGCCAAAAAATGAAGAAGAAGAAAAAAAGAAAAAAAAAAGAGAGAGGCCAGAAATAAAATGTAAAACGTGTGCGCTGACATATTTAGCGATGTCGCTCATGTGGGTGATGCAAGCTCAAATCCGGGAACATTTCCTCTCTTCACCGTCACTATTAAAATAAAAAAAAATAAAACCCTAATTTCTCCTGCTCTAGTATTTTGAGCTGTAGTGCTCATGTGGTCAATATGAGTTTAAACCCAGCTTGCAACAATACCTGAATCCAGTTTCCTATTTTCATGATCTAGAAACAAAAGGACAAAAAAATGAAGAAAACAGGCCAGAAATAAGTGTAAAATGTGTGCTCTGACATACTGAGTTTTTATGCTGATATGGGTAGTGTGAGTTCAAATCCGGCTTGCAACATTTCCTCCTTTCACTATACCTAATAATAAAGAGGAAAACATAATAAGAATTATAAAGTCAATACCCTGATAACCCAAATAATTTTGTTTCCTTTCTGTACTCTCAGAATCAAAAGGTAAAAAAAAAGCTCTGACATTTTGAACTTCGGTGCTTATGTGGGCGATGTGAGTTCAAATCCAGCTTGCAACATTTCTCCAAACCAACAAACGAACGAATGAATGAATGATGACATACTGAGCTCATGTGGTATCCCGAATCTGGCTTTCAACCTTTCTTTGATAGCATTCCCCAAATAATTTCCTTTCTTCTCCCAAATATTATTAAACAAATGAATGATGCAAAATTAAAAATGAAACCTAAACTAAAAGCAAACCACCAACACTGTTCCAATCACACTGTTAACAGTCTCATCAGATTTCCAGACAGAGACATTAGAGCAGGCATGCAAATCTCGAAGTGGCCACGTTTCCTTTCGCAACCGGTGGGAAATGCCATCGCTCAGAATCTGCAGCGAACACAGAACACGCTTCTGACCTAATGGGTTTCACAGAGGAGATGAAATGACAAAAGTGAGTGAGCACCTCACCTCCTGAGGGCCCGGCGTCTGTCGGATTTGGATCGTTACCTGTAGAGTAAACAGAGCTTCCCCTGAAATAACAGCGGCTGCGGTGTGTGTCCGTCAGCACTGGGCTAAAGGGGGGAAGTGTGTAAGTCTTGCATGATCTCCATCTAACTGTCCTCAGAAGGTCAAACCACCGCGCTACAGTATTTCACTCGCTCTGACAAAACAGAGTCATAGCTCTTCTGACAACATGCAAACAAAAACATTACGACATTCTAATAGGAATAACCGCATGTCGTCATTTTAAAACTTTAAATCAATAGCATTAATAAATGCAATTGCATGCGCTCTTCTTTTGTTCGCACCACTCTGGCACGAATCGCCCCGCAGCCTGACAGGCATTAAAACGGGAGTCGAGATAAACATGTTTATTGTTGATCCCCAGGTATTTGTGACCAGCAGCTGTCTACACATTCATCATATATTTGCCAACCGTTTGCTTCAGATGAAATCTGCAATGTGTCATGCAGGGCATAAAATATAGCAGAAACAGAACTGTAAAACGTCTCATCCAATGGGCATGACAACAGCAAGTGCTGAACCAGGGTGTACGAGTGTGTGTGTGTGTGTGTGTGTGTGTGTGTTTTGTTGGGGGTGCAGACTGTTAAAACAGTCAGACATGCTTAATGCAACTGATCGCTTCTAGGGACATACGGTTTGTATTATGCTTGGCTGTGAGTGTGCAACAGTGTGATTTTCAGAGAGCAGAGCAAGTCCAAGAAAAAAACACACAATGACCTCTTCAGCCGGGCACGGGAGCAGCTGCTTAATAACTTAGACCAGGCCTTGTAATGCGCTTAGGAAACACATAAAATTATACAGAAATAAAAATGAAAAAAAAAAAAAAATGTATTAGGGTCAGTCCAAGCATGCAAATAAAACATTGATTGTGTGTTATCAGTGTATATCACTGAGAAATCAACAGTGCTGATTGCATTACATGTCAGAGAGTAGATGCACACTGGACGCTGTTTTGTTTGCATGTCTTTCTCTAGTGCAAAAGTTGTCTTGTCTGAATCAGGAGATAAATCTGCACAGATCAAGCGCTCTTTACAAGCCAAAACTGACTTTTTCACTGGAGGAAGAGTTATTATGGATTATGGACTCAATGTATTTTAGTTAAAAACGTCTTAATGCTGGATTAGTTTCAGCTTTTGTCTTCTCCAGATGTTAACTGATGGACTGGAGTGCTGTGGATTATTGTGATTTTTTTTATCAGCTGTGTACTCTCATTCTGACGGCACCCATCACTGCAGAGCCATCCATTGCTGAGACACTGAATGCAGTGCTACATTTCTCCAAATCTAATGAACAAACTAACTCATCTACATCTTGGATGACCTGACGGTGAGGACACTAATAAACATTGTTCATTTTTTGCGTGAACTATTCCAAATTGTGACATTTACTAGCATTTTCTGAGTGAAAATTGTTTCTACACCAAGTACACCATTCATTGTTGCAGGCAAACAGAATTGATTAAACCAAATCCTAATTGATAGTCCAAATTTAAAGAAGCGTGCTTGCATGTTACTTCATTTAAGTACAGAATGTTTCACATGAAATGGACTGTGTTATCGAATAAGATGCAGGTTTGTGCTGAAATCCCACACACAGAAGTCGTGCAGTTGTTTAGTGAATGTGTCTGTTGCACACTGGAGGTGCGGCTGAACACTGACTGGACAAATCGCCCTCGGCATGAACAAAAACACAACCCAGTTCTGCCCCTCTTCTGCTTTACTGTATCAAACGTTCGTTTCCCTTCTTTTGAGGATGGCCACCATGAAGTGTCCTGGCAGGACTGTCTGCGGTTCGCACAGTTTGATCTGCGACGGCACTGCTTCAAAGGTGTCGGACCGAACGTCTTGTCTTTCAACCTGTCGAACGCCAGAGTTTTTCATGATCCTCTTCTAGCCTGGGGTGAAATTCATCAAGGTTACGGCAGGTAGCTGCTCCATTTGTTCTCCACATGAATATAAAGTTGGTAATGATTCTCGGAAGACTTGCACTACAAAGCACTTGTCTCAGCGGAAGCTAATTACATCCACACAAATCTGTATTAATGTTGCTGACACTTTTCCAAGTTAATGACACATTTTGATATCAATTATCAGCTAAAGGCTTGAAATGGTGTGATGTGATCTCCTCTTTGTAACAAATCAACAGTTATTTCAAATCGAAAATACATATTGCAGTCTAAATATGCATTGATGTAGTTTGTCAGTATTTAGGGATGCATTGATCCAACAACGGATTTGTAATGGTCAAGTTTCAGAACATCTGATTTGAAGTGAATAATGACTTTTATTATATGGCTTCAAAAGACTTGTCGAGTTGCATGGGCAACTTTTGGTAACACTTTCTATGAAGCACTTATTTATAATACATTACAAGAGTATTCTTAATGCATTATAATGAATGCATAATGCATTAAAAAAACGTATAATATGTTATATCAACTCAAGAATAATCATAACAACAATTATAATACAATATAATGCTTACGCATTTGTGGTTATAGCTTTTAAGAGTATGATTTATAATACACAATGAACACAATGCATCCACTTCACTCACAATGGATTATATTTCCCATAGTTATAATGTATCATAAGTCTCATATCTTGCCATTGTTAACTTGCTACTTTACTTAAAGCGGACAAAGACCACTTATAAATAACAACAACAACAACAATATATCTTTTTTTTTTTTCTTAACAGCCGTAAGGTCATACGATCAGATGAATGTGTAATAATGATTAAACTATATTTATGTAATAATCGTAAGATCTGTCAATCTGTACTCAATAATTCCAAGATCGTGAGACTTATAAATCCATTATAAATTAAGTGGATTTAACGTGGTGTTTATTGTGTGTTATACATAATCATACTCAAAAATGTATAACCACAAATAAGTACGTTTTATAATGGATTATAATTGTTGTTATCATTATTTATGAGATGAAACAACATAGTATGCATTTTTTTTTATAATGCATTATGCATATATTATTATCCCTTAAGAATATTCTTATATGTGTTATAAAAATGAGCTTCATAGAAGGGTTACCCAACTTTTTTTTTTTTTTTGATTGATTGATTGATTGATTTTGTATCTGCAGTGCCTCATGCTGCATGGATTTATTTTTATTTTGTTTACTATTTCACTGTTGTTCCACAGAGAACGAAACATCACACACAAAACAGTATTCATTTGAGTAAATAATGACTTTATTTTATTTTCTCTTGACTATTATCAAATCGATACTCCAAATTTGAAAGGAAAAAGAAAGTGAACGTGATGCATCCTCATCCATATTTGACCTTGCGTCCCCCACACCGTTGCGTGAATAACTTTTAGTCACAAATGGATGGTAAAGCAGCTGTATTTGACCAGAGAGCTGCATGTGCTCTCATAACTCATGATCATTTCACCGCAGGCTATTTCACACCATGAGCAGGAGCCGAGCACACAGAGGAAACACACTCATTGTCCATTCTGAATAGGACTCCACGCTCAACAAGTCCATCTCCCGTTTGCTAAAACCATCAGAACCTCCACGAGCGAATTAATTACAGACCCTCCGCCGAGCTCCGACTAATGCAGCATTAATCGCACTCAAAACAGCCAAATTATTTTCCAAAATCCAGACAGAAGAAATTAAACCGCAATTATCATAAAATCCATCATTGTAATGCACATTGTGCCACGGTGTTTGGATAGGTAATGATTTTCTAATATGCCAATTTGCATAAGTAGCCCAGAGATGGGTTATCGTTTCCGATCCCACACAATTACAATTCCATCTCCATACATCAGAGCTCACAGCGATGTAAAACCACAGTACTAATTAATAAGCCGTTTACAGGCTGCAGCTAGTTACAGCGGTTGCGCGGCTGACCTCGCCAAGGATGAGGCGTCTCTGAAGCTCCTGCGCACATAATGACGTGCCAGGAGGGAATCATTAAAAATAATTTACACAAGCCTTCATTTACAGGATCTTTTGATAGTGCGCTTCCCCTGGCGTTTAGAAGAACCCCCTCCCTCGGCCCGGCGTTTGGAAGGCGGCGAGCGCACCGATACCTAAGTGGTTAATTAAGAAGCGTTGGGCCGCTGTGAGAGGCTCCTCCAAATCCCTCTGATGTCTGCCGTGTCAAGTGTCTCTCTCCGGCTGGAGCTGCATGAGGTGACTGCCGCGACTGGGCTAATTACCGGGGAGAGCGGGAGCAGATGAGGAAGAGAGGCCTAAATGAGGCTTCTCCGAGCACAGGCGGGCTAATATTTGGGCAATCAAAACCCCTTTGTGCCGCCACGAGCGCCGGAGCGAGGGGGAGGATGATGAGGGTGTGTTCAGACTCGGCTGTTTGAAAGGGTTAACTACCCTGGGCCCGGAATCATATCGCTTCTTGACAAAGGGGTTTATCTAAGCGCGGGGTCTGTGGGAAAACGCTGATCGAACAATAGACAGCACCGAATTCTGACCCGACGGCCAGGGCTGGGCCACTATTATCACCATGTTTTTCCCATATCATACGATATCAAGAAGTTAATTTACCATTAATGGGGAAGCAAATGCTTTTTGCATGTTTGTCCTTGAGAACGAATGTAAACATACATTGCTGCATAGAGTAGATACCTTTAATTGAGGGCCCCATGAAATACATTAGATTTTTTCCTAAATTCTGTTTTCCTTTTTATTTCTTCTGGATTCCGTTTTATTTGACCAATTTATCATTAAAAAAATGGTGTCCAATGAAATTAATTAATACAATTTTAACAATTTAATTATTCCTATTTATCAAATAAACTATATTTAAAAAAAATCAGTTTTTTTTAATTAATTATTATTTTATTATTTTTTGTTGTTATAAAATAAGACGCTGCTCAACATAACTGAATAAATTAAAAAAACTTAGATGACAAAAAAATAAATCAATAAAATTAAAAACTTGGTTGTATGATATTCCTTAAAAATAATTGTACCATTACTCTGAAAATTATACAATAGTAGTATACAATAGTAACATATTTCTGTCATAATTTCTTCAAGTTAAACCACATTTTTATTATGCCGGGTTGAAATTTAAAAGATCATTTAATAGCAGCTTTGTATTGTTTTGTATTATTTGTTGTGTTGTCATCGTATCATTGTATTATTGTATTATTTAATTGTAGTGATTGTTTAGGTGTAAAATCAATATTTTTACATATACGCTTGCCAGCCACTTTACAGTTCACCTGTTTAACTGCTCATTAAGGCAAATATATAATCAGCCAATCACATGACAGCATTTAGGCATGCAGCCCTGGTGAAGACGATCTGCTGATGTTCAAACTGAGCATCAGAATGGGGAAGAAAGGTGATTTAAAGTGATTTAATGATTTACAACTGATGAGTCCCAATTTCTGCTGCGACATTCCTCCATGACAGGATTAATAAATAGTATAAATAATCACCTTATTTTATTTACTACTGTTTTTTGTGTCATCTCTACCCTTGTAATTGGTTTTTGAGTGCTTATCATTTGTGTGTCCACTGTTAAGGACCATGTATGCTGAGTTATGAAAGGTTTTTTCATACGTGCTCCTAGATGCCTCATTTTTAAATACTGTTCAAGGTAATCTCATTTATATAATAACTATTATTCTGGGAGCAAACGAGCAGACCAAACTAGAAACCAATACTGCAAGACTACAAGGAAAGGTTACTGCATGGGACTTCAGCGTTTATATAATATAATGCATACAATATTAATCGCTCTCACTCTTATTTTTAGCATGCTAATGAAATGCCAACACTTGCGAATACTTTAGATGATGCACATTTATATTATAGCATATTTAAGTTTGCATCCTTATATCGTAATCATTATGATCACAAGCTGTATACACTGTCTAATGTGTGTCTGCTTAAATGCATGCTGTTAACTAACCAAATAACATGTATTACCTTACGGACAATACTTTGATATACGCATCTATGGCTGATAACACAATATTTCCTAATTGTAACTCTGAAACAAGCAATTTCTGTAAAGTTGCTTTGAAACAATATGTGCAAAATGGTGAAAAGTGCCATACAAATAAACTTGAATGTGCCTAAGGTTGCAAACCCCCGTGGTAAAGGATGGTTCCAGCAACGCCAAGATCCAGGCATTGAATGCATGTACAGGTAAAACACAGACCGTGTATGCACCGTGAGTCACTTAGGATCCAAACATCTGCCAAAGGCTTGTTCATCCACTATAAAAATGAAAAAAAAAAAACATACAAAGTTTATCAGTGCACCAAACAGTTTGTAGACAACAACCGCAAATCCCCTGTCAGCTGTATGAGAGAAGGAGCCAGGAGAGATGCCCCCCAAACACGGAGAATCCCTCACCGTCGTGTCGAAATGTTGCAGTGGAGACGTCGCTGCCAAAGACCAGGCCTGAACAATCGTAGACACGGGCAGGCTGCGGGTTTGGCTGTCTTCTCCATCAGCCATCCAGGCTTCCCTCGTCCCAGGCAGGCGCAGGGCTAGCGGGGGACGAGCCCAGAGACAATAGAGGTGTTTGGAGCCAGAGCCGCCTCTAGCAAAGCAGCTTAGGCCCAGCCCTCATGCTCCAGCCGCATCAGCTCCAACAGAAGGCTGGCAGAACAATCATCTTAGCAGTATGGTTGATCCGCTGACCCGCAACTGTCCCGCTTTACCTCTCCAACTATTTGCTAGCTGGCTGAGGCTGGAGAGCCGCGTTGTCATGGAATGTGATGCTGCCGGAGAGGAAGCACGCGACAAATGACGGGTCACCAGAGACTGAGTGCATGTTCACACCGAGCCCGTTCTGTGAGGAGGTCAGTCAGGAACATGGGATAGAAACATACGCTTCCAGCGTTCATCTGCATGACCAATGACTTCATGCAGCAATAATGTTTCTTTAGTAAAGCAGAATTATGAGTAATAGCTTAGTTTCAACTGCATTTAAAGAAATGTAAAATATATTCCATTACTTAGGATCTATGTCTAAATATACTGTATTTTGACAGGCTTTAAACCAAAGAATAGCTATAAAAATCATTTTTCAACTGTAAAAAAAAAAAAAATGTTTTGTCATTTTACAAAAAAAGACTGTCAAGCTGCTACAGTAATTAATTGGTAATATGCCATACCATATATGGTGAAACAATGTAAATGGTTTAACATCACATTATAAGTGTTTTTTTTCTTCTTTTTTGACAAATAGTAAAATGATTTGTTTGCAAGTATAAAAACTATTAATTACAATTTATAGTGAAAAACAGTAAAATGGCACTCCCAAAGTTCCTGTGTTACACATCACATATATTTATTTTTTTCTGATTCAATATTTTTTTATTTTTTATTTTATAGATATAATATATATATATATATATCCTCTATATATATATATATATATATATATCACAGTATTAGTATTATATATAGTATATATATTATCTATATATATAGCGATATATATATCTATAGATATTATACATATATAATATTCATTGGGTGTTTTGTGTATATGTTCTTTATTAAGTTAAATTATTATTGTCATTATTCTGAGTGGTTTGTCAAGGGACATCTTTGTTTCCTCAAGGGAAAAAAACAAAGAGCAAACATCATAAAAATAAATAAATAAATAATAATAAATAAATATTCAAAATTAAGGCATGAATGACTGACTAAATAAATTACGATAGTTTTCATCTCACAGTATTTTTTTCAGAATTGCAAGATATGAAAACACACAACTGCGCAATTCTGAACTCGCACTTCTGTTCTGAGAAGAGTTCTGTTGTGAGCTGTTACAGTTACCTTTTTTTTTGTATTGCACAGTGGTGAAAACAAATTTATGCATGGAAGCCCATTCCTGCCACAAAAAAAGAAAGAAAAAGAAAATAAAATAAATTTAAATAAATAAATAAAATAAAACAAAAAAATACACAAGGGGTAATTCCAACTTGCAATAGAGTATATCTTGCAACTCTGAATTGCAAGAAACAAAGTCTGAATTGTGAGATAAATTGTAAGATGCAATTACTCTTTTTATTCATTCATTCATTCCATGGCAGAAACAAGCTTCTGTATGTGTGTTACCCTGATGGTATTTTGTCTTTGTGCATAATTTTGTATAATTGTCTTTGTGTATAATCTAAATACCAGGATCATCAATGTTTTATGGACAAACCACTTATGATAAGGTCTGCTTCATGATGTGGCTTTCTGTTTAACTGCCTGTATTTTCAGGCTGGTTATCAGATTTAAGCAAAAAGCAGATGTTGGCAGTTCAAGCTGTTTGGTATATTAAGATTAAAAAATGTCATGAAATGCATGGGTAAAAGCTGTAAAATATACACACACCAATAAAACATCCCATAATACCTGAAACATTGTGACAGCATTTTGACTTGCAGTTATTCATTTTTTTTCAAACCTAATATTGTAGATATTTGGATATTCTAGCGATCAGTTTATTATAATGAGAAATATTAATCTCATGGCAGTTTGAAGTCAACTCTTTCTGAAATGTTATGCGGTAACACGGTGTTAAGGGCATAGAGTGGGACCTCTGACCTCATTCTAACGGTCAGGGTTCAGAGTTCATCTGTGGCAGAGGTAGGAAATGTTGGCAGGTGGCTAAACATGTATAGCAGACACATGAAAGAGAAGTGCTCAGCGCTGCTCAGAGAAGGGCATTGTGGGCCAGGTGTTCCCTCTCCACCTTTTGCTCTCTTGATTTCAGTTCACAGAAGCACACATGCAGACACACATATACCATATTTATGTGCTTCTTGTTTCATTGTACAGATACGGTCTGGTTAATTACTGCAGTCTGAAACTGAAGCAGAGAATAGCAATGTTCCATGTTCCTCCGATCCTTTATATGTCGTGCTTTTTTTCATTCTTTCTTTTTTCTTTTTGCAGACAAACCGATAAGCTGTAATATTTGGTCTACAATGCTTCAGTTTGTTATGATCACCTAGAAGTTAAAAAGATAGTTCACACCATAAATAAATACATAATTCACTCATTGTCTTGTCGTTTCAAACTTGTATAATTTTCTATCTTCTGCATAACACAAAATAAGATACCTGAAGAATCTTTCAGCTCTAGAAGTCTAAACAATGAAAATCAAAGGGGTCCATCAGGTTCAAGCTGCAATTATGACATAAAGGTAATGTAGAAGTATTCTGAGTCGGACATGTGTATGTTTTGGTCACATTGCGACCAAATGTTAGCATCATGCTAATGTTAGCATCGTCTCAGCCTTGATGGCAAACATACTGATGTTCTTTCTCCACCAATACAGTTTACACAGCGTTTCATTGTCTGTTTTAAATCCACATCTGAAGTGTCTTTTTCAGCCTCACATGTCAAAACAAACAGCACGTGCTGTCAGTGATTCGCCTCTAGAGGCCGCTCTCGCTCTCGTACTGTATACTGACAGCGGACCTTCTTAGACGCTCAAGCAATGGACACAATATACTATCAGTACAGATTTTTGCAGATAACCGATAGTTCCAGAAATTCACAATTGGTGCCGATTAATCGGTAAAACCGATTAATTGGTCGACCTTTAACAGAGCCCAAGCCAACATCAAACCTCACTGTTTTTGTATGTCAAGTCAATATCATGATGCAATTGCACAAAATAACCATTCTGATGTTATTGACTTGTTTCCACATGTGAAATAATTGATTTGAAAATTATTTGGAATAGCATAAGGCTGAGTAAATGACAGAATAAAAATATTTTAGTGAGCCCTTTGACACTGAAGAGTGTAATTTCTGAACCACTAGTGAATGCAAAAATAATGACAGTTTTCAAACAGGTTTCTCAAATACACCCCACTCTACCTCCATAATACAAACAGATAGCCCTCCATTGGTTGAGTCAGTGTGTTGGGCTGAGGGGTTTTGCAGAAAAAAAAATAAAAGTTTTTATTTTTTATTCCAAGCGTCTGTTTCCATGGTCACTCAGGATTTGGCACTCTGTTAAGAATGTCTCTGTAAAACTGAAAATATACTCTAAGTTGACTGAACTCACTCCTGGCCGTGCTTTTGGCACTGATAACTGCGCGTAAGAAAAGCTTGTCAATCAAGAGTTTGGGTTTACGTGATGATAAATTAACCCTGCTTTCTGGAACATGTGATGCTCACATAAACAGATCGTTGTTTCGATCACAGAGTCACAGTGTTGCACTCTTCAGTAATTCACCTTCTTACAGAGGCCACTGCATATTGCATTGAGATGGGAGAAAATGTTTTAACATCAAAACTAAATACACACTTCAGAGTTCAGTGGCAATCTTAATCTACACGATTTGGAGCCAGATTAGAGGGGTGTAAAAATGACTTTAGAAAGCTGGCAGCAGGATCATTTTATTTTTACACAGAGATAGGTAGGTCTATTAGCACAATCTGTTGACGTTACGATGTTTTTGTTTTATTGTATGCTAATGGAGACAGATCAAAAATGGCAAAAAGCACTTCTTGTGTTTTTTTGCCTCAAGTTTGCATGCCTTTAACTAAAGAAGTATTAAAGATATCTTAATATATTTTTAGATTCTGGTTCTTAACAAACTTTCCTTCTGGTATCTTCATTTTAAAGGCCCTCAGTGGTTCAATCCCAGACATGTGGAGATCTTAATGCTGCTCCATGAGTAAATTGGTAAATCGTTCGCATTTGCAGTGGTCAAAAACCAATGTTGTCACTTTGTTTTTTGTTGTTTGTTTGTTTTTTTAAAATGAATATGAACAAATCAGCTAACTGCAAAGAACCACCTGCCTGAGCGCCATAATTATACTTTTTCCAAAGTTGGCATACCTGTATTCAATATGTCTTAATATCCTTCTAGATTATCATTCTTAATAAACTTTTCTTTTGGAGTCATCATTTTTAAGGCCCTATATGGCTCGGTCTCATAGATATTGGATGTCAGTGTGGTAACGAGTAGTTACAAGACTGTGTATTTGAACTCTTGGTAGCTTCATAATCTGTTAACATGAACAAAAGCCCATCTTCCAAATATCCCTAAAACTGATTAAAATATAGAATCTTATATATACACCTTTGAGAGCAAGTTAATGTGCATTAACAGCCATTTTCAGTGGATTTTTGGTACTCAAAGATTTATGTTTTATGCAATTGTTTTGATAGAAGGAAACAAGATACATTTCTAGTTTCAATATTATTTATTCTTCGGACATTCCTCTTTTAAATGCAATAAGTATCAGCTGCAAGGTGGACCACATTTGGTTTTTGACCATTGAATGTGGGTAAAATTCAACAATTTGAACATGGAGCTGCTTTGAAATCCCCATATCTATGGGAATGAACTACATGGGGCCTTGAGATTTCTAAGTTTTCTTCATTTAAGAATGAGAATCTAGAAGGATATATAAAATATCTTGAATACTTTTAGAGTAACAGGCTTGCAAACGTTGGAAAAAGTATATTTATGGCACTCAGACAGGTATGTTCAATGCAATTGTGTTGATAGAAAATCACAAGATACATTTCTAGTTTCAACATCATTTTGTTCTTCAGATATTCCTCTTTAAAATAAAATAAAAAATATATTTAAAAAAATCAGTTGTATGTACAATGACCCACATTTGGTTTTTGACCACTGCAAATGTGAACAATTTACCAATTTACTCATGGAGCAGCATTAAGATCTCCACATGTCTGGGATTGAACCACTGAGGGCCTTTAAAATGAAGATACCAGAAGGAACGTTTGTTAAGAACCAGAATCTAAAAGGATATTAAGATCCAATCAGTACCAATCTCTGTGTAAAAATAACATGATGCTGCCCGCTTTCTAAAGTCATTTTTACAGTAAACTAACTCCAAATCTCAGGATTACTCATGTAGTAAATATACATCTGTGACATTTAATATTTTGTCTTTCATCACTATTTATGTTTGCCTTTCTACAGAAAAAATAATAATAACAAAATCAAACATTTGAGCTGAGGATGCTTTCGAAATTTGACGCTGATACTGAATATTTCTCTGGGTTTGTTCTTGTCATATTTGGACCTCAGGTTTGAGAGTAGTATTGTGCATTATACAGTCCCAAATTGCTATTTTGCATTCTACTCAGGTTTTATTAATGAGATGAAAATAAAGAATTCCTCCCGTAATGCCGCATTTTAATGCTTGCCACGCTCCATGTATCTGAAAGAATAAACAGTGGTATCAATGGCTGGCCAGAAAGTAGCAGCATTGAAGCTGCCATGAAAATTGTTTATCTAGCTGCAGAATGCTATTCAACTGGGACTGCGGCATAATGATGCTGCGAGAACTGTCAGCTTTGCAATTAAGTCCGTCTTCAGATGCTTTCCAAGCAATTCATTAACTCAACACACTCCTGCTAAATGTGTTAAAACAGATCAGTAATTACTGAAGAAGTTTGCGTATTAAAGAGCTCAACTTTTTTTTTTTGAGGAATCCTGAAGAACTTTGTTACGTATTACAGTGTAATTATGCTTTCTCATTAGTCTCTTGCTGATGTGAGATTTATAATTGCTTTGCTATTGAGAGTCATTAGAAACAATAGTTTTAAATGAACACTCCTCTGCTCCTATCTGATGTCTTAAGAAGTTCTGACTGCAGCTTTTCTGTTTCTAATGAATGTCACTGGGCACACTACAAATTGAGTGTATTATTCAGCATAAATGGAAACTGTTCAGGAATTAAGCCTGGTTTTTGATAAAAGCAATAATTAGTAATGTATTAAAAATGAAAACTATAGTTGTACCTTCGACAATATTTATCATGCACTTGATGGAATTGGTATTATTAATACCTCAGAACTTATATGGAAAGTCTTCCCAAGAGGGCCTTCTTCAAAATTTCTCTTCGAGTTTTAGCCCACTTTAAGATTGTGTCGATTAGATTTGTTGTCATATAAAGTGATGAAGTAAACAAACCTTGGAATGTCCATGATGTGATGCATCTCTTGCTTATGCCAAAAATAAAAACCACGGCGTCCATTTTCTTCAGCAAGTTTACTAAGCCTCAGACCATTTTATTTTTTATTTTTAATGAAGCTCACGGAAACTTAAACTCACATGTCAGAAAACTGACCGCGCTTCAAAACCGAAAGCACAGCTCAAGCACACCGCAGCGGTGGAGAGTTGGAAGGGGAAGGTTTGGAATCAGGAATGTTTGAATTCCCTTTGGTCTGTAATTGAACTGAAGTTGGAAAGCGCCAACATTATGAATTGTTCAGGACTCAATAATCTCCCAAAGGAGGTCACTAACTAGCACCCTACAGAGAGCGATTAATTCCTGAAGACATCTTTAATCAACTATGAAAAGCATGAATGCATATTAATTCTGAATGGAACCTTTATGTTTAATCCTTGTGAAAATAATTTACCTAATTTGCTGTTCCCGGTCAAAAATGAGCAGCCTTAAAACAAAAACAAAAAAAGCTTGTGAATCTCTTATTATCAGCCAATCTTGGATTCAATGTTTTTGTCAACTTCTTTCAGTTCAATTAGCTTAGTTTTTTATTTATTTTTAGACTGACTGTTGTAGGCCCCATTGATCTAACCTCATGCCCTCAGCTTTTGATTAATAAAAAAAAAGTGGATAATTTTGGCAATGTTTACTAAAAACTGTGGTGCATAAGCTCAGATCAATGAGGCCTACGATCAATCGGTAACAAAAAGAAATAAAAGCTGATAATGAGATTTAGTAATGATAACATAGCATAACAAGCAATTTATACATAATTTTGTGTAGGTCATTTTTGGCTAGGAACATCACAAGTATGACAAGATTGGGAAAAAACAAAACAAAAATACAACATACTTTTTTGGGGGTTAATATACCCTGTGTGAGTAAAGTCAGTAAGTTTTAGTCCAATGCAATAACATTAACTAGCATTTTTGGGAAAAAGAAAATCCTCTCTGGGTCAAAATGACCAGAACACAACACGAGCACAAAGGTGCAATCACAATTATGACACAAAATAATGATTATTGGGCATTCATGAAGATACTGATAGTATGTTTTAATACTGATACTGATAACACGATTCCAGCCCCATTGATACCGTATCTGTGTTTTAAGGAAATGCATGTTAAACCAGAAAACGCTAGTTAAAAATGGCCGACCCTGACAGAGATCTGAAGCCCACGTTGGCCTTGCTTGTTGGATATTTTTCTGTTAATACTGATTCGAAGCCAAGTATAAAGTGCCTTTAAAATCTAAAATGCTTCTATCGGTGTCTTTGCGCGCTTGCCAGTTGGCCACGTTTGGTAATATCTCAAAAGAGGAGCGTTAATCTCAAAGCCTGGCTAATTAAACAGCATTAAACAGATTAATTTGTTCTTTGAGTAAGTGGCTGAACCGCTCGCTCCTCCGAACGGTCCGCCGTGCGCCGTCTATTTCATCTGGGGAAATGTTGTGCTTTCCTCCATCCCTCCGCCTCCATCTGATGTGCTTCCTGGGTCACGGAGGCGAAAGAAGAATTATACGCATATAAACATCCCTTTTATGAAGTGCCTTTTGAAAAGCCACTAATAAAAATAATAAAGATAATGTCCCGGGCAGATGCATTCCGCTGATCTGAGGCACGGGCCGCGGGCCTCGCAGTCATTCGTTGACAAAACAGTCATCTTATTTACACGCTCCACAATAACCCGCCGCAAATGTCGAAAAGAAGAATAAGGGGGGGAAATAATTAGCATATTAATCTTTTTTATGGCATCATCTTTCAGGTCCGGGAGAGCACGGTGTAATTTAAATCTAGCCACACCCCAGCCTGATTTACTGCACCCTGTTCGCATCAATAAATCTCTTAAATAGGAACCTGCCTTACAAAGTGAAGTAATCCAAAAGATCCTCAAAAGCTAGACATCATGCCGAGATCCAAAGAATTTCAGAAACAAATGAGAAAGAAAGTAATTGAGATTTATCAGTCTGGAAAAGGTTATAAAGCATTTCTAAAGCTTTGGGACTCCAGCAAACCACAGTGAGAGCCATTATTCACAATGGCAAAACATGGAACAGTGGAGAACCTTCCCAAGAGTGGCCGGCCGACCAAAATTACCCAAGAGCACAGCGACGACTCATCCAAGAGTTCACTTGCCTCAGTTAAGGTCGAGTGTTCATGACTCCACCATAAGACAGAGACTGGGCAAAAATGGTCTGCATGGCAGAGTTTCAAGACGAAAACCGCTGCTGAGCAAAAGAACATAAAGGCTCGTCTCAGTTTTGCCAGAAAACATCTTGATGATCCCAAGACTTTTGGGAAAATACTCTGTGGACTGACGAGCCAAAAGTTGAACTTTTTGGAAGGTGTGTCCCATTACGTCTGGTGTAAAAGTAACACTGCATTTCAGAAAAGAACATCTTACCAACAGTAAAATATGGTGGTGGTATGTTTGGTCTGGGGCTGTTTTGCTGCTTCAGTACCTGGAGACTTGCTGTGTTAAATGGAACCATGAATTCTGCTGTTTACCAAAAAAATCCTGAAGGAGAATGTCCGGCCATCTGTTCGTGACCTCAAGCTGAAGCGAACTTGGGTTCTGCAGCAGGACAATGATCCAAAACACAACAGCAAGTCCACATTTGAATGGCTGAAGAAAAACAAAATGAGACTTTGGAGTGGCCTAGTCAAAAATCCTGACCTGAATCCTATTGAGATGCTGTTGCATGACCTTAAAAAGGCGGTTCATGCTCGAAAACCCTCCAATGTGTTTGAATTACAACAATTCTGCATAGATGATTGGACCAAAATTCCTCCACAGCGCTGTAACAGACTCATCGCAAGTTATCGCAAACGCTTGATTGCAGTTGTTGCTGCTAAGGGTGTCCCAACCAGTTATTAGGTTTAGGGGGGGAAACACTTTTTCACACAGGGCCATGTAGTTTTGGATTTTGTTTTCCCTTAATAATTAAAAACCTTCATTTAAAAACTGCATTTTTTTGTTCACTTGTGTTATCTTTTACTAATCTTTAAATTTGTTTGATGATCTGAAACATTAAAGGGTGACAAACATGCAAAAAATACTAAATCAGAGGGGGCCAACACTTTGCCACCACTGTACACTACCTGTTCAATTAAGATATTTTAATGTTTTTGAGAGAAGTCTCTTCTGCTCAGCAAGGCTGTTTATTTGATTACAAATACAGTAAAAACAGTAATATTTGAAATATTATTACAGTTTAAAATAATTGCTTTCTATTTGAATATTTTTTTTAAACATAATTTATTCCTGTGATGCAAAGCTGACTTTTTCAGCATCATTACTCCAGTCTTAAGTGTCACACGATCCTTCCTTCAGAGTTGAAAAACGCGGTGCTGTTTAATATTTTTGTAGAAACTATAATAATTTTTTCAGAATTCTTCATATTGAAAGTTCAAAAGAACCACATTTATTTGAAACAGAAATCTTTCATTAAAGATATAATTATTATTTATGAAACATCCATAAAATGTCTTACTGTCATTTTTGATCAATTTAATCTGCCTTTTCTGAATAAAAGTATTAATTTATTAAAAAAAAAAAAAAATTCTACTGAATCTAACGTTGAATGGTAGAGTATGATAGAAATACGGTTTCTCTTGATCTTTGCTTGAAATAGATTATTGGATTGAAGGGACCGTTCAACACAGCATCTAAAATCCGAGGCGCAGCACTCAGGAAGGGTTTTAAAAAGTGCAGCGCAGCGCAGAATGCCTCCTCTGCCATGTTACCGTCCAATAAAACAGTTGTTAACTTGCTACTGTAAACAAAATCTGCAACGCTTGCCTCCAGGATCTTCTGATTGGTCCACTGCTTTGGAACTGACATTGATGAGTGGTGCTGCGTGTAAAAGTTGGAATTCTTTTAACTTGACATGGCAAAAACGTGGCGAGACGCTGCAAAAGACTCAAGCGCAATGGTCGTACGTGTCCGTCTAGCGTGTTTAGAAAAACAATAGAAAAGTAGCGCATTGGAATGCAAAACAGTGTTCTGTGTGAACGGCCCCTAAGGTTGGAAAAGGATGGAAAATAGTAAATAAAAAAATATTTCAACTGTTTTTGGTGTAAGAAACCTTGAATAATATTAGTGGATAAAAAATAAATAATAAAAATAAAATTAAATGAGGTGTCTGATATAAACACTTTAAATACAGAGTGACAAAGAGGAAACAAAAGGGAATTTTGTATCCGTTCCTCTTGTGCACTCCTGCGAGTGCGGTCTCTCTGAGAGGAAACAGTTTAGGGTAAACGGTGGTGAACATGGGCTGACCGCAGCGGTGACAATGACCCAGAGGCCACTGGAACACATCTAGCAGACTCTTGGGCAACAGGAATGGTGTCAGGAACTTCACATCTGCACAAAAGATGAGAGAACGTGAGAACATTTAGGCTGGTGTAGGTGAAGGAACCTGATGCTTTATCAGTTTGTTTGTGACTCTTACCCTTACTGGTCCTGTTGTAGGCCGCATGCCAGCTCTTCCAGAGGCAACACATGGTCAGTCTCAGAGCCGATGGTCTTCAGTTCAGAGGGCAGAGGAACAGTCACATCTCCCGGCGTCAGACAGAGCTGCTTCACGTCAGAGATCTGCGCAGCTAGACCACATCTGTGCATGCAGACAGATAAATAACATCAAGTGAACAGGTTGAAAAAGCCAGGAAACAACCACACCAACTACCATGAAAAGCTATATATATACTGCCAAATCAGCAACTGTGATACTTTGTGTAACTGACTTATAATATCGGAACTCTAATTGTCTTGTACTGAATCAATTTGATTCTTTATTTCTGGGCTATATATGATCTGAGAAGAATAACATGTAATATTTTAAATTTAGCAATTTAAACTTTAAAATGGGGGAAAAATGAACTGACAGCTTTCATTCAAAAAGACAGATGAAAACATCACCAAACACACTACATAAAAGGCACAGCTAAATCTGCCATTTATTATAATTGGTTTATGCGAATATTGTTTCAGGTTCACTTAAATAAATATTTTTTAATGTTCTGTAATTGTTACTAAATGACAAATAAAAACAATGTTACACTGATCATTTGTTTATGTTGTTTCCACATTAATTTTCAACAATTCGTTTTTCCACACAAAGATTCAAGAGAAAATATATTTATGATGACACATTTTAAAATTCTAGGTGTGATTTATCATGATTAATTACAGAAATATGTGCAAGTGATTCGTTTATTTATAATTACTTCATAGTAATTTTTAAAACAAAGTTCGATAGCATACTGCGATGATAGAAAACTCACTCACCCACTGCAGCCGATGACTTTGTTATAAAGATATGACGGTACACTCTTAAAAATAAAGGTTCCAAAAAAGGGTTTCACAGCGATGCCATAAAAGAACCATTTTTGGTTCCACAAAGAACATTCAGTCAAAGGTTCTTTAAAGAACCTTCTCTTTCTTACTTTTTATAATCTGAAGAACCTTCTTTCGCCACAAAGAACCTTTGTGAAACAGAAAGGTTCTTCAGATGTTGAAGGTTCTTTATGGAACCGTTTAGACAAAAATGTTCTTCTATGGCATCGTGTAGCACCTTTATTTTTAAGAGTGTAGTCCCTTCAGATGAGCGTTGTTGTCCACAAAGACAAACTGCAGCTCCATGGAGCGCCCCAGATCTGACAAAAATATACAACATCAGTATATTGCCAACAACATCAATTAATTCACCTGGTACTCGTGCAATATATTCCAAGTCATCTAAAGTTATATAACAGATGTGCACAAGAAACAGAAAACTTCCCTCAATTGTAGCTCTCAATATTAATAACTTTTGGTCTGTTCCTCACAAAAAGCCATCATTTGGTTTCACAGAACTCGTATGGACTACATTTGGGCGGAGCATAATTAGACAATTGGTTAATTATGATGCTTACATTACCCTTCAAAAGTTTGGGATCATTAGCATTTTTTTTTTTTAATGTTTTTAAAATAAGTCTCTTATGCTCTCCAAGGCTGCTTTTTATCAAAAATACAGTAAAAACAGAAATATTGTTAAATATTATTACAATTAAAATAACTTTTTTTATAATCAATATATTACAAAATGTAATGTATTCCTGTGATGTAAAGCTGAATTTTCAGCATCATTCCTCCAGTCTTCAGTGTCACACGATCCGTCAGAAATAATTTTAATATGCTGATTTACTGCTCAAGACGCATTTCTTATTATTATCATCAGTTCTGAATATTTTTTTCAGGATTCTTTGATGAATAGAAAGTACAAGAGCACCATTTATTTGAAATATATATTTTTCAATAACATAAATAGATGTCTTGACTTTCAACGAATGTATCCTTGTAGAATAAAAGTATTAATTTCTTTCAAAACAAACAAACAAAAATCTTACTGACCTCTAAAAATGTTTGTCCTTTTGTATAACTGTAAATGTACTGTAAATGTTATCTTGATGGTATCTGCTCACCCAGGGGCAGTGATGTCAGGCAGTTGGCAGCCATGGAGAGCTCACTGAGGTCGGGCAGCAGACAGAGCTGGCGAGGAAGGCAGTGCAGCCGGTTGCGGTCTGCTATCAGGCACTGCAGGGACAGACACTGATCCAGACGCTCCGGAAGAGTCCTCAGGAGGTTCATGGACACGTCGAGAGTCTCCAGCTCTCCGAGATCGCCCAGCTCTACCCCCTGGCCCCCCATACAAGCACATATACTTTTCTGTTAAAGTTTCAATCAGGCAAAAGCAGGATAGCAAGATATTATAACCCTAGAGACTCTCGTTATGCCCCCTTCTGGCAAAGACAGGAGCCTATACACTATAAGATATTGAAAAGGAACCATATTTGTATTAATGCATAAAAAAAAAATCACAAACATCTCACATGTGCGCAATACATTTCACTAGTTAAAATATGCTTGAAACTGTTGGAACAATTTATTTTAAAACACTTAGTTTGGAATAATTCACATATGATAAAGTAAAGCCAGGAACAGTCTCGGCTTCAGATGAAACACTGCCCAATTAAAATGGAAAAGAGCAATAAAAGACTGATATGAAACAACTGTGTGTTTTGAAGCAAAGCATTTAAAGAGAGTGTCAAAGAGCTTAATCATTTCCCCACAGTCTCTTTATGAAGTTTTACTCCTCAGAAACGTCATGTTTAAATGTCATGTTGAGCATGTTTCTCTGCAGTGTGTACTGAGGTTTAAAAGTCTGGTGAGTAAGAAATTATTTGATGCAGTTAAAGCTGCTTAATTACACAGGGAACATTTTTTTTACAGATAATCTCTATGAATTAAATGGGCCGTTTAACTAGAAAGATTATTCATTACACTGTTGCAGGAAGGCAGCACTGTATTTATATTCCGCTCTCAATTTTCACAATCTTCTGTAAATAATTCAGCTCGAGGCACACAGACTTCCTTCAACGTTTGGAATATTCAAGATCATAAATGCACATAAATCAAAATCATGTTCTGTTTTAATTGACGCATGTAGCATGCAATTATTTGCATTATTCTTAAGCACGGTAAAGCAATAAAACCAAATATAACAGCAATTAATTTTTGGATTATTCTCAGACTTTCCTGTGCATATAGGCAGCCATATCCCCCTGCAGCCCAATACTGGTTGCCCACTGACGTGGTTGCTACCACAACATGAAGCTAATGCAGCACTTGAAGCCTGGTCAGTACCTGGATTGGGGACAGGACCTCCCTCAGGAAAACTAAGGTTGCTGTTAAGGGAAGAGGTGTTCGTGAGGGCCAGCAGGGGTGCATCACTCAAAACCTGTGCGTCTGTGACTAGGGTACACTAAACATAACGAGCGCCCACAACCCAGTATAACACATGGGTGTGGGGACCTTAATTAACTTTGACAAAAAGCACCATCATTCGGGATATGAGAGACGTTTACAAACAAATAATTCCAGAGGTTCCGGACATATACTTTTGTGTGTTCATAGTCAAAAACATCCCAAGATTGAATCTTGTTTCTTCGTATACAGAGGTGTTAAATAGGTAATGTGACCGACTCTTATAAATATCAATGCAGTAATCACAGTGATGCCATCGATGGCCTCAGGTCCCCCCCCAAATAGCCATATCCAATCCCCCATATCGACTAGATTGGCTTCAGCACTTTGCACTCTGGTCGTTCCTCTTCCACCACAAGCTGGTGTGTGGCGGGAGGGTTCTGCTCACACTAATGGCTGCCCGTCGGCAATCAACCCAGTGAATGCATGCCAACAGGTGTTGATGAGGAGATACCACCCTGACAATTTAAAAGCGCATATTGCGTATGCCAGAAAAGCTGCCTATACATAAAATGTAATAACTTATTAGTTATTATTTAATTATTTTCTATCGAATTGAGAATCCCACTATTTATCCAGTAGCGCAAGAAATCGTTTTCGCATGGCTTTTTTTTAGATTAATCGCTGTCAAACTGCTTTCGCACGGCCCCTCCATCTCTTCAACCCTTGCTGGAACAAATTTCAGTGTTGATTGTTGGCAAATCGTCAGTCGCATATTCGATCCGTAATGAGCCAGCAGCTGGAACCCAAGTTTCTTGCCGTACTGACCTAAGAGCTCAGTTCTGTCACTCCGGGTCCAGACCCAAATGACCTGCAATGCTAGACGCAGCTTCTGCCCCCCCAGGTTATCCAATCTGCTTGGACACCTACCATACATTGGTATGATGCACCTAAATGTCTCTGACCTCAAAATCATTTGGCTCATAATAACACCCGTAATAATCATGAGATAAATTCCCTTGTAATTATTGCAATATTTATGAGCGCCAGGTATCTACCTGAAACAGAAAGAAGATGTCAATGGCGCGGCACTATTCTTACCTCCATCAAGAACACTCTTTGTTTTTCAAAATCAGATCGTCATCACAAATGGTAGCCATCAAACTCTAATTAGATTTTGACCATACTACAGCACTCCCGCATATACCTTGCGTCACACAGCTAATTATTTTATAGGTGGGTACTGAAAGTTCCTCGTTGCTCCCAACATTGAGGGAGCCCACCCTATCGTCGCTCTACTGGACAATCAATCAGTAACAATTACAGTAGAACCGTAACCGTGACAACTACATAACACAAACCATAAGACAAAGTCCTGAATTATAACATTGATTACACGATCCACCATTTCGATCAGGTTCGGTCAAGTTTCCTTGGAGCACAGATTGTCTGCTGACGGAGGAAAACAGTATTAGAATATAATACGCAAAACTTCTCACACAATATCTTCATACAGGCACAACATCAACCTAATGAAAGCCAACATCCTCCCGCACTCAGGGACTGCAGAACTCTTACAAGTGTTCTGAAGGGACGCTTCGTCTTCATGAAGAGCCACTCCAGGAACTGCATTCCCTATCACCCCCTTCATCTTTGATGTACTGCTTCCACAGGGCAAAATGGTCTTGATGTGTCTTTCTGCTAGTTCCAGGAAAACATTCTTGCTGTGGTCGCTCTAGCTTGGCCCCATAACAATCGCTTCATAGAGTCAGACCCATAGCGCTGCCTCAACCGAGTCTTTGGCTAGCTTGAGCAGCACTTCTTCTTGTTTTCATCTACACTACTATTTCCCAATATCTAGACAAACAAGACCAACCTATTTAGACTTTTTTTACTAAATTTATTCAATTTAACAAATATCCATAAATAATAACAAAAAATGTATTTATTAAAAATACTATCCAATTAGACAACAAACAATAATAAAAAACCGAGTCTTGAAAAAACTAAAAATAACCACCGAGAACAACTAACTAAAAAAACATAATATAAATTATAAACATAAATAAAAATAAAAATGATTCTTAAATATTTTAGATTCCACGGCTCAAAGGTGAGATTATTGATACAAGATGCACAGCAACACAGAAGTGACTCATGAACTATGTTACGTATAGCAGGCCTGTTGGGTGGTTAATGTGTGACACAGTAACGTAGGTTACTGTAATCAGATTACTTTTTTTCAAGTAACTAGTAAATTAACGCATTACTTTTTAATTTACGAGAGAATATCTGAGTTACTTTTTTTTTCAAATGTATTGCTTGACAGCTCTCATGTCCCCATGTTGAGAGAAATCACAAGATGTTACTGTAGTTCTAAAATAATATGAATATGCATTAATTCATCTCACTCACAAAAAAAAACAAAAAACACACAGATTCATTATTCCTCAAAATGAATAAAAATATGCAACCCGACCTGATGACGCAAACCGCAATAAGTTGTGTGACTTCAGTGTGTTAAACGTGCCGCTACAAGGGAATATCCTTTATGTATTTAATCCTTGATTCTAATTAACCATTGTCATTGCTTCTCTGGCCTTCGATGATGCCATTCCAAACTCCGGTACTTATAAGAAATCATACTCAACAACATTGTGTGTCTTTTTTTTATTAGCTGAAGTGTTGTTGACATTTCTTATCTGCTGTCATTCTTCTGTCGGGAAAACCATGTAAATGCTACTTTGCTTCCCTTCTAGCCTGAGGCTTATTATCTATTTCACCTTTTTGGTGTGATAAGGCTTTTGTGCCGATGATGCCAAAACAATAGAACTTTTTCTTTTATTTTTAAAAACAAACAAAAGTCAAGCCCTTTCCAGCTTTAAAAGAGTACAACAAAAGGAAACTTAACCATTAACTTTCCATAAAAATTACCAAGTATGTAATTAGTTACTTTTTTATGAGTACTGCAAAAACATTGCTAGTTCATGCACAATGTTCCTTTTAAAGTAACTTTCTCCCAACCCTGCTTCAGCATTATGTAATGCCATACCTAAATATAAGGCCATAACAGTATGAAATCAAGATGACATCAGATAGTGATTACTTGTACCTTTTTAATTCAGTCTGATAACAATGATGACGTATTAACTATGAATAAGTCTCGTACAAAAAATCGAATCAATCGACTACATTACCTCCTCGGCAGCATCACTATGTGTTTGCTTTATTAGAATCATAAACTCATGGACAATAACAAAACTGACAACACATAACGCACAATACAAAAACCACCCAGCCAATTAAATCTCCTTCCAGGAATCCATTAAAAAAAAAAAACAACACTGTAGCGACATTCACAGCACTATATAATATATTATACAATATAATATATATATTAATAATTTCAAATGTAAGGTTTATTGATCTATGAACAAAAACAAATTGTTTATGCCTTTTGACCCATTGATGCTTTTCAAATCCACGTGACAAAATAACTTCTATATAACCTGGAAACACACAAGATTAAATTACTCATGAAGTCCATTGTTTTTACCTATGAAAAGCTAGCGTTGCTCTAAACCATATTAAGAATTAATAATATGCATAGACTACTAATTTTTTTCCTAATGCTTGACATCCACGGTCATACAATGTAACATATACAACATTCTGTGACCATGCATGACCCTCTGCATTCTCAAAATGCTGAACCATGTTCGATAATTTAATTCAAATTTTAGTATTCCCGAAATGCAACAAAAGAGATTTATGCTAAAACTACGCAGGTTGAAAATAATGCAGAGGCATTTAATTCAAATGTAATATAATATTTATTCTAATCTGATCTTATCAACATAACTATAAATATATGAGTTTCACCTATCTGCTCCTGATTAATCATCCAAACCTTACTTAAAATAACGGCAAGATAAACAATCACAAAGTGATATTAAGTAGTAGTATTTATGATATACAATAATCCTAGTTTTTATTTTATTTTTACACATAAGTACCACCAAAACCAACAACTACCCGTTATCTGAGCAACTGTGAGCCATCATAAATCCATAAATTGTATAATAATCTCAATGCAAATATATTCCCCCCGCCGCCTTTCCCCTTTTCATTTACACAAAAGAAAGAAAACACCACAAATACATTTAATAAGTGCCTTTTTTAATCAGAACAGCCAGGTTTGAACAGACTTGGACCACAAAACTTTCTCCATTCTCCCCTCCCATTCTGGATCTGTAACCCTCTTTATACACCAACACATACATATCAAGCACGTCTCAACTGAACCACCAAACATTATGCTCCCCTTGCATCAAGGAGTGAAATGGAATAACATGAGACGCGACACAACCCTTCTGCACGTTCTAGACGGCGCCATCAGATCACAAACACCTCCAATGCTCTCCTCTCAACCCTCACCTGCCGTAACTACCCCACGAAGCACAACCACAGTTGTCCCCTGGAAACTAAATCAGACAACGAGCATCTAGGTGAGAAATGATTGGAGTAAAACTCAAGACAGTTTACTGCAGCCGAGACAAGGGAACCTTACAAGTGAGCTGCCTGTAAGGACACACCCGGCTCCTCACATACAATCCAATACTATCCTTCTAAGAATTCTAACGGCCACAAATTATATTACACAGCCGAACCTTCAAGAACCCTGCAAATTAATCTTCACGCCCATAGTCAATCAGATCTGTTCTATTGAGAGATCACTCTTGGTCGGATAGTGTTGCATGCGCTCTGTAAGCGGAGACCCGTCAGACAGGGGAGCATTAGGATTATGTCTTGCAACAATCTTGATAACAAAAACTGAAAAACACAGAGAAAAAAAAAAAAAGCCCAACTTTTGGAGGGCCATACAAATTGGTGGCAAACTCATATCTCCTTCAATTCTTACCCCCCAAAAACTCACGGTATTTCCCTTATAAAGTTTTCAGTAGTGAAAATTTCAGTCTATTACTTGGCATCTGGTGAGATGATTTTCCTGTTTAGTACTGTGAAGAGCACTCGGCTCAATATCTGCATGAACAATATTTCATCAAACTGCTGTGAAATATGGCATGGAAGAAAATATCAGCTTTTAACATTTCTCAAACCGTTTACCTTTACATCACATCTGCTTAGTTTTATTTAAATCGCACTGAAATGGTTCGTTCCATATGGTGTTGATCTTTTGTCTGGGATTTTTCTTAATAATGAAAAAAATATATATTGATATAAACCAGGACAAACTTATCATGATGTACATTGGATGCACCTGACAGCAGCAAAAACTCAAGTAAATCTGTTTATACCCAAAGTGTTTTTGCTTCAATGAACATTAGGTTTCTGATGCAAGAATAACACTCCAATGAATGTATAATGAAAAGATAAAACAGAACCATGCCAACCGGTTATTCAGAGACAATGAAAGGGAAGTGAGAGCAGAAAAAAAAAAAAAAAAAATCTAATTATTCCATCTATCCGACCTTGGTCCACAGTTAAAAGATGATAATTAACATAACAACATTCCCACCAAAGCCCATTTGGAGTCAATTGTATGACCTGTTCGTTAGTTTTTAATCGCACAAATAAATAATAAACAATTTAAGCACAGATCTAGATATAGGAACTAGCAGGCATGTCAATACAAATCGTCCATAACTTACGTCTCAGTAATTTCGTCCCGGTTACTGGTACGCGACAATCCGAGATTTGTGGTTTTAGTAGCGTTTATTGAAGGCTTTAAAAAACAACCCAGTACAGAGAAAGCATTACATATTGTCACTTCAAAATTCATAAAAAAGGAAAACTCACAATATTGTACTTTATATATGGTACTAAAAAACGCGTGAGGTGATAATGTCGTGAAGCAAAAAAAAAAACAAAAAAAAAAAAAAGATCTCCCCATGTCATGGTAAAAAGCATATAAAAATAGGGTTACAGTGATTGTAAATGTATCACAAAAAAAGAAAGAAAAAGGAAATAAACAAAATAAATAATGAAATAAAAAAGGCCAGGGTGGGGGGAAAGAAAAAGTGAGTTTTTCCTTTGAAAAATCCTTACCAAA